>CAMXCT020006589.1:605000-812250 GCA_947184155.2 Cladocopium goreaui
GGTCTCTTGATGTCTCTTGCATTGTCGGAACGACCATCCACAACCTTCATCCCAAAATATCTGGTGGCATAACATATCCAAATGGATGTGGGTCAAAATGGAAGACCTAGGAGCCCAGGGGACCACAGATGTGAATTAGTCTAGTTTAGTATTAACCATCCAATAACATAGGGGTACCTAATTTTGACCCATACCCATATGCCAAAACATATGCCAAATATGTCCTGAAATCTCCCAACATCTCCCAACCATATCCGGAAATATCATGAAATATCTCAAAAAAAACATTGGTAAAGTATCCCAAAATAAGTTGCAACGACCTGGCTTGTTGAGGCCGGACTTCAATCCGGTGATTGCGGCCAACTCCTTCTTCATTGAGTCGCTTGGCAGATTTGGGCTGAGGAGTTCTCCGGGGCCAGGATTTCCGGTGTGATCTGGTGATATTAGGGGTACCTCAATTGATCTTGAGAAACACTCTATATTACTGGAATACAAGTTCCTCAATTCTGTAGCCCATTGTGGAACGCAACGTTAAGATGGAAGAGAGCTGCTCAGGAGTCGATCGGAATCGCTCATCTCGACTTGGTGGAAGAGGTTAGTTGAGTTTTTCCGAATGAACATCAGAAAAGCTCAATATATTTCTCTACCTTCTCTTGTTTCTTGGTTGGAGAGATGCCTTCCCATCCATCAGAGCGTTGTACCTTCGAAAACACACAGAATTTGTAGTTTTCCTATCAATGTGCCGTGCAAATATAATATACAATATTTAGACTATCATATAATGACATGGTCATTCTCCATTGCCAATATCAATGGCCACAGGGCAATCCCCGTAAAACAACTGGCAAGACGTAGTCTAGCCAGGTTCGGCTACAAAAGCAACGTGATCCAACAGAGGTGGGGCATGGAATTGGTGGGTTGACCGCCAGCAAATCTTCCGTGCAGTTTTGCATGGAAGTAGTATTCGAATGAGTTACTTTCTTTGGAAACGGAACATCACCATCTGGAAAGGGAACACATCATCTAAATGAAAAATCAGATTGGAAAAAATATATACAACCAGGTTTATCATCTACAAATCACCGGGTTGTTTCCCAGGTATTTCAGTGTCACGTCTTCACTGTCTTTGCCCTGCTGCAATGGGGAACCAATGGGAAGCAGCTGCCATCGTTGAGAGCTGAATCCCTGAAGTCAGCCCGTCAGGCGTTTTGCCAACGTCGTAGAAGCACCATCAATTGCTGCACTGACGAATGCGGAGGTCTGGCACTTAACGTTTCAAACACTGGGATGTTGTATCTGCGCTGATGTGGGTCAAGTCAAGCACTCAACATGCTGGGCTGTTCCCAACATATTGTTCGAGGATGCTCCAGGAGTATAGCCAAAGCATCACGAGAATCCCGCAAAATCCTCCAGAGAATGTTGCTGGAGGGTCAGACCCATGACGCCGCTACCTGAATGTGATATGTAAATTGAGAGGTAGCTAGGCAGCCGCGTGTACCTTCGCCTACCTTTAATGTATGATTTTAATATCTGCTTTTGTGATTTTATGTATCTATATGCTTGGGCAAAACTATATATCCTATCATTGCATATTTAAATGATATACAAAACAAACGTGCAGACAAAGATACATCCACATTTATAATTATATATGCATTTATCAAAGAATCATTGTTTTCACGATATTATAGGACAGAATTTTTCAACACATAGTCATGATCAGCTGCAATATATATATATATGTGTGAAACATTAACGTGTTATTTTCCATTGTAAACCATCCTTTTTCTGGTACCCCCATATCGACTGGAAACCCCCACATCGCTCGACTGCTCTGCCGGAAAACCCCCTGGGGGCTTGGATTTCCGGTGCCACCGTGAGGTCTATTCCAGCACTAACCTGGTGAACTATGCGGACCGCCGATATAAAATCATGTCTGGATATAAAAATACATACAGTTACAGACATAAGAAGACATATACATATGATATCACATGATTACATATGTATTATATAATGTGTATATACATATATAGATAGGTAGCTATTTGTATGCTAATCAGAAACACAAGTTTTCATCTTGTTGTCAAATCCCCTTTTCAAGGGGTTGAACAAGCTCAAAGCCTACAGAAGATAGAGAAGCGAGTCGCTGTCAAGCGAGTAGATGTGAACACTGAAAGGGATCTCCGCTGTTCAGATCACCTGCTGTTGATCCTCGTGTGGCTGAAATGGAGGTTAATAGGATTGTCGATAAACATATATGTTATGTGATGTCCTCCATTATTGTTACTTTCTGATCTAATTTTCTGTTGGTGCATCGAAATAAAACCAATATTTAAAACCCCAAAAAGCCTCCAACAATCAAATGCAACAATTTTTCACATCCCCCATTGATAGTTGATGTCACATCTTCAACCTCCATTTCCAGGACAATCGGATCGAGTTCGCAGTGCAGACAGTGAGGGGACCTGAGGGGGGACGTGACACGTGACGCAGTTTATGGCGAATAATTATGGTGAATGGGTATAAAAAACCATCCCGAATGGAAGTTTATGATATATTTCTATTGGGTATATACATGTGTATACTATATACCCTTATTTGGGATGATTCAAAATGACTCCCAACTGGTTTGTTAATGGGATGGTTTATGATTGGGTTTACACATCAATCCAGAAACCAAGCATGACTGGTGTCACAATCCCACAGATCGGGGCATACATGGGCCCAATTTCATTGACAACTAGGGATGGTTTACCATTGGGTTCACCAGAATATTTTTCATGTGGCTATGGGTCAATACCTATAGATACATTTTTAGTGGGATGAACATCCATAAATCCCAGCTATGACTTGGGGTTCACCAGGGGGACTATTGGTTTTGACACACTGCCATGTGGATGTTGAGTAATCAGTGGCTATGGTATATCCCGGCGGACTCTCATCCATGGGATGTTCGAGGCGGATTTTGGGTAAACTGACCATGCAATTGGCATGGGTCAAAATTATAAACCACACCATTTTATGTCGTCATTTTCAGTGATCATGCCATTGTTAGGGGTGTTGAAACCCAGATTTAGATTATTTAAGCTGCATATAGCTGCATAGATAATCATAATTATCATCATTTCCTGTTGTTTTTACCTGTCAGAGTCACAAATCGCAACAGGTGACCACGTTGACTGCAAACACTGGTATCGTGGTGAAGGGTTGGAGTGCTCAGAGATCCAACGGTGAGTCGATCATAAGTTGGTAAACTCACTTCTAGATTCCATTTTAATAGGATTTTCCATTATAATCAATATAAATCATCCATTTGGGGTACCCCCATTTATGGAACCCCCCACTTCTAGATCACCCAGATACATCCAGATAATACGTGGGCTTGCCTGACTTGTTTCTATTTTGGATGTCAAAGCGATAGAACTGAAGTGGATGTATCGTACCTACATACTTTGTGGGCCTGTTTTAGGGTATCTCAAATGCACGAAATCCATGAAAGTCCTGAATATTTTGCATTTACCCTCTGGTTATTTAACATAGCCATGGAAAATGGCCCATTTATAGATGGTTTACCTATTAAAAATGATGATTTTCCATGGCTATGTTAAATAACCAGATGGTATATATATATATAGAGGATAGCGAATATTTTGCAAAGAAAGAGGATCCCAACAGGTCGACATTTGGGCTTTGAAATCAATCAGCTTTTCTGGGTTCGCCTGATCAAACACTGAAAGCAGGATGTCTTGGGTGATTGGGCTCTAAGTCTAGTCTGAAAAGGTGCGCCATGTTGCTGGATTCTGCGGTGATGATTGGTAGGCAACATATCATTTTGAATTTAGAATAGTCACCCTAGCAATCCAACTGCGTTGAAACACTTGTTCATTCCTTTCCGAGTCAAGTTGCCAATTGTGCCGTGTAAAGTCAAGAGTTTTTGCTCCCCTTTCTACTCGTACAGCAATGGGGAGTTTCGCCCGTTCGCTGGAATATGCTTGAGTATTTTAGTTTGAGTCATTGAAATATTAACTTCCCTACTACATTGCCACATGATCCAATAAGTTGCGCCTTGTTCAGTGGTTACAGACCACTCGTAGTGTACCCCTTTAGACCGCTATGATACATTGTGTCATCAGCCACACTCTACCCTTATCTAAGGTTCAGCCAAATATATAGATATATACGTTATATATAATATATATATACTACAACATATTGGGCAACATATTGTAATCCATGATGCTCATTGTGGATTAACATGGTTTAACAGGGTTCAACATGGTTTAACATGGTTCGAAGATAATTTTCACAACCATGACATACTAATCATAGCTATGTGCAGCCATTGTTATGAAATTAATAATAAACCTAGCATAATCATGATTAACTATAAATATTAATCTTATGTTTTTAATCATAGAAATCATATCCATATAACTATCGATTATTAACCATGAGCACACTCACCAAAACTATTGCTATAATCATAACAATAGCTATCATGTTGAGCATAACTATGGTCAACTATATTAATCATGATAACCATCATTGATCAATCATAACTGTTAATATTCAATTACATATGGATTAATTATTGACCATAACTATGATTACAAAAACCAAAACTGCATTACTCATAGTCACTCAATATTTTTTTTTTATGCTGAATAGTGATATTCTATATTCTATCATATACTATTTGTTAATAAGTCATAGTCAAGTAACCATAACTGTTCAATACTGGTAACATATACATATAATAACATCATAGTATTATCATGATTATGAATATCATACGATCTACCCTCTGGTTATTTAACATAGCCATGGTATAGATGGCCCATTTATAGTGAATTTTCCGAGCTAGAAACCTCCATTTATACGGGATTTTCCATGGCTATGTTAAATAACCAGATGGTAAATATATAGAGGATAGCGAATATTTACAGGAAAACCCCAGATTTCATGGGAAAATCCCATGGGTTTCCGGTTAAGATTTTCCCCAACAAACCAATCCATAGCTATGAACCATCGAAGCCATGCCGAGGCAGCGACCTGACCACTGGCTTTACCTTCACCTGCCCCGACACCTTGGTGGCGCTGCCAGGTCTGATATGGTACCCCAATAGCTGGTAGGTTGATGTCATGGAAAATCCCATCTACAAATGGATGATGAACAGGGGTACCCCCATGGATTGGAAACCACTTTAATATGGCTAGATATGGTTTGATATGGACAGAAAAAACCAGGTAAAATGATGATTTTTAGGTTAGACCTATATCTAAAATCAGGGTCTTGGGTGATTTTTCCTTATAGTTTTGCCAATTTTAGAGCTGTAAGCAGAGGAGTGCTGAAGTTGACCAGAAGCCCTCATATGTGTGGCCTGCAATTCAGACCCAAGTACTCGCTATGACCAGGTGAACAGGCATGGCAAAAAATTGGGATGATGTGATAAAAGGTTATTTGACTATCTTCAACATTTTATTTTTTATGATAGATGATAGATTCTTATTTAGTTTATCTATCTTCAAAATTCTTCAACAAGCTTCAAGAAGCTTCAAACAATCTGATGATAACACAACTGGAATAAACAGAAAAGGATTTGTGAATGTGTCGCCGGAAAGCACTACGAAACAGCACCGCACGAATCGTCGCCCGCAGAATCTGCACCCTTCCCCACGGATCTCATTTGCGTCTACCAAGTCGCGTGCGGATCCACAGATTTTGACCAATCTTTTCATCGAGGTTTCCCCGCTGTCTTGAGGATAAGCATATTGAAAACCAATGGAATTTTATTCCAATATCATAGGGATAACCACCATGAAATATCATGAAATATCCATGTCACTATATGAAATATCCATGTTGATCTTGTTGATCTACCACCAGGAGTTGGGCTAGCGGTTGGACCCTCTGAGGTCAGATGGAGCACCTCAAATCACCTTGAAGGCAGTCGCCTGGGGGGGAGATATTCTACAGGTTTAAAAAGCTAACGATTTGATTTATGGTGGATATTAGTTGGAGTGGGGGTTAGTAGCCAACAACATGACTGTCTGCGCCCTTTTTGTATCCATTTCGATTATTTACTAGGCCAAAATGGGAGAAAACCACGTCGTTTACATCCAATCTAGTCTGAAGTTGTGAAGACTCTGGGCTTGAAAAAGGTTGCGAGGCTTTAGTTGACCTTCCATAAGAACAGACTTAGGAAAAGAAGGCGTGCGAGTTCAAGTGCTTCAAGGTTGCAGTGAAGTCCTCACATCTTGGCATGACGGCATGACGGCATGACGGCATGCCTTAAAATCTTAGAAGTAAGATCTTTAGCCTTAGTGGTTGGTGGTTTTAAACATCTTGAAAAATATTAGTCAATGGGAAGGATGACATCCCATATATTATGGCTTAGTGGTACTTTGCTCTAAGATGCTCTAAGAGTCTTTGGTACTTGAAGTCGGCCGCCGCACCGCGACAGGTGAACAACATCAATATGCCACCGGGTTATTACAGGCGGCTGATGCGACCTTTCGGCGCTTTCTATATGGTTGATACTTTGTGATTTTTTAAACGGAAGAGAGCCTCCAATCATCCCCCATCACTACTTTCCAAATATTCGGCCGTGCTCTCAGTTTCAAATGGGTTGTTTATGGTTATTTCATGTTCGAACATTGCCATATTTTAAAAACATTGCATACCTGAACTGGCAGAATTCAATGGTCCGACAGGTCCTTCCGTGCGTTCCCTCATGCAGCCTTTGTGGATGAGTTTGGATTGCTGTTTTGTTCCATTTTGATCCATGTCGTGAATATCATGACTGCATGTTCATCAAGTTTCACATAGACATGTCATAAGGTGAGGTCAAATATCTTAAAAACTGGCAAGTGGTTCATTTCCCTCGGAAAGTCGTCGTTTTCATTTTTAGACATCTTGAAAACCAGGCTGCGCAATATGTTTGCTGATGTATGGCAGGTGGGAGATGACTGCGCAGAATCCTCCGACGAGGAAACAAGATCCTGGTTTGTGGACCTTCGGTACCTACTTGGCTGTTCGAGGCCTAGTGCTGGTAGATCTGGTAGCAGGAGGCTGGGAGTAGGAAGCATCAAAGGCCTGGGAACAATGGAGCTCAAAACACACATTTTGTGCGTGTGTGACAATTTCATGTAATAAACAGCTTTTCAAGGGTCTTCACGGCTTTGTGATAGTGTTGGAAAAGACAACGATGAACACCGTATCAAGAATATCTCCTGACGCTGGGAATTTCTCAATTCATTCCGGACGTCTCTTGCAAAAGAGGTACATTGTATATTATATAATATGTTATAAGTATTTATAAGTGATAATATCTTATAGTATTACTATTTTATAATATATAATAGAATCATCTACAATTAGTTTGATCACTTGTGTTATGCCAAGGTCTCGGACTATCCAACGACTCCTGTGTTGGACAAGGACCGCGAACCTGTGGAATTTTTATCCTGGATGAGTTCCATTGGAAGATCTCTCGAGTCTTTTAAACATAGAATTGGATGATGGGAAAATTTACAGGAAAGCCCTATATTTGATGGTAAAAACCATGGTTTCCTGTAGATTTTCCCTTAAACCAATCCAATGTTTGTTGCTTCACACAGCTAAATTTTTACTTGCCCAAAAAAAAGGGTATTCGTTGGTTGAACTCACAAAATGGCTGCTTTTTACATATCCCTTAAAACCGCGGAAGTTGAGCACCCGGCAGTGCCGAACCAGGAGTTGCAAGCCGTCGGCTTCCGGATCGACAACATGATGCGTGATGCCCGCCTGACGGCGCTCACGCAGGCGCCAAGGGGAAGTTGAGCCCTTAAAGCAATCGGGGCAAGCCAAAGATGTTATTGAATGTCATTGATCCCATTGTATAAATTGTCATAAATTGTATCCCATTCATAATTTGTAGTTATAGTTATATTATTATATTGTAAGTAGTTATAGTATGTATGATATTGTTTTTTTTTGGCAGTATTAAATCTGAGATGACTATCGCACGACCTTTTCTTACCTTTGGGGATGGTGAAGATGGGAAATTTACTGCCATCATTTGCCATATATATATATGGGCGATTTCTGAGTTCTGGACAGTAAGGATTGCCACTATCAGAGTTCATCAAGGTTTTTGGA
Source organism: Cladocopium goreaui (assembly GCA_947184155.2). Taxonomy (NCBI): domain Eukaryota; class Dinophyceae; order Suessiales; family Symbiodiniaceae; genus Cladocopium; species Cladocopium goreaui. The sequence goes on from CAMXCT020006589.1 coordinate 613,144, forward strand.
CTTCTCATGGCAGAAGCTCACCAGTAAATCCCTTCCAAAGATTCGAACTTCCCTTCAAACGAATTCCTGCTTCAGTGAGCTATTCATGAATTGGCTCCCCTCTTTATCCTGATTGGGAAGTGTTTCATTGTTACTATCCTCTGATGAACACCTTAGTATCACTTTTTTATCAATGATTATCCCCATTTCATCATGATTGTCATTACAGTAATCATAATCAATCATATTTTTTTGTTATATAATTCTTATATAACCATACAATGATTATATGATTATCCCGGTCCCCTTATCATCTTTTTATCCCCGTATTAATAAGGCTATCTACGGTAGGCTGGGACCTTTCGGCGCCAGGCCCAACGGGCCGCGACCAATCGCAATGACCGACCTGGGAAGTTTGGGCGACCTGGAATTCCCGTGGATTCTCCAATATATAGTATATATAATATTCATTATATAGTATTACATATTAAAGATTATATAGTAATATAGTATTATATATAGTAATGTGTAATATAGTATAATATAATATTACATAGTGTATAATATAGTAATATAGTATTCATAATGTATTCATAATGTGTACAATGTGTAAATATAGTGTTCAAATAATGTATATTATATAATACAATATGTATATAATATTTGATATAATGACACATAATATAATAAGATAAAATACAATATGATATAATATGATATAGTTTGATACAGCACATTACATATATATATACAGCATTTTTTTCATCCATGCCATCGCTTTGCTTCGACTTACGAAGGAGCTCACCATGAATCATGGTTGGATATGGTTAGCTAAGGGTACCCCCAAAATTGAACTTCACGTACATTGTGGAGATGGCACAGTTCTGGTGGTTAGATACACCAATGTATTTTCAATTTATTTTTCAAAATAGATTTCTATATAGATTTTCATATATGTCTAATATATATATACATATATATTCAATGTATATATATATATACACGTCTCTTTATCAATTTATGTCAGGTACCACCCCAGCGGGCCAAGGTCGAATCAGCTGATCTTCCAGTTCAGTCTCAATATCAGGCCACAAAACCTGCCTCGGCTGCCATCTTGCGGGCCTCGTCATCGGTCGGTACAGAGCAAGATGTTTTGCAAAGTTTTAAGCGACCCCCCATTTTTTTTCTTGATTCTAGAAATTCTATCTCTTTTTTTGGTTGAATCTATATCCCAGTCTTTTTGTTGGTAAGATCCTCACATACTATATATGAATATCTATATCTATATCTATATCTATAACTATCTATCTATCTATCTATCTATCTATCTATATATATATATGTAGTCCGATGCTTCTTGGTTATATCATTTAAGCCCCATTTTGATTCATGGAATTCTCCGGAGACTCGGCACCACAACTTTTTTTTCCAGGCCCCTGGCCAATCGGATCCTGATTCTGCGAGGGTTCGGATCCCAAGTCGTCACCATGGGCTACCCCAAATTGAGAAAAACCTCCAGATGGGAAGTAAAGAAGCTGGCAAAGGTTTATCATTGGGTATACCGCATACTACGTATACCCTCTGGTTATTTAAATAGCTATGGAAAATGGCCATTGATAGATGATAAACTTGATGATTTGCCTATTAAAGATGGTGATTTTCCATAGCTATACGTTGAATAACCGTTAAAATATCCGGTACCCCTATTTGGGATGATGCACTCTTTTGAAAGGGATTGGTGCAAGTGGTTTACATCTCCAAATTGTTGATTCTAGGTTTTCGTCGTTGCAGGCAGTTAATGAGTTGCAGTTTGTATGGTGTGGGCTGCTATGGGTGTCTTGCTACCAACTAATCTGAACTTTTACCACTCTGTTTGCTTGTGCATGTAGACACCTGGACAACAACTAGTATGTTAGATGCTGAACAGATGTCTTGCAGGGTTTCTGTTTTCCGATCCCTATCATAATCCAACGGTCCAACAAAGAAATCCAACTTCACTGCTGATTCATGGAGGAGGGTAGGACTCAACACCCCAACATAGCCAAGGCCGCGCGGCTTTGTTTTCGATGACAACTGTTTGCCCTACGTCATCACGCCCCTTGGACGCAGTTGGCCGCGATGCTTCTTGCAACTACACACTTCAAGGCAAGCACTGAAGTAGAGGACAGTTGAGAGTTGAGAACAGCCATGCAGTCCAGGGAGGTTGCAAAATGATCCCAAATTGAGGCTATTCAAGACACTTTTCAGAAACCGTTGCTTAAAAAGCAATCATTTCATATGGGTTTGTCTGAAAATGTTGGGTATATTCCCAATTATAGCCATTTAATAGGGATAATGATCAGCAAAACCATTGGGTTTACGGGTACACAACATTTTCAGACACACCCATATTTTTATTCAAAAAAATGCAGTTTATCACTTTGATGTTTGGCAATTTTGTGGCATTTCATATGGCATTTCCATGGCAGTTCGTCCCAGGGACCAGAACACGGTCTTCGGGCCCAACACCCAAGACGTGTGGCCTCCGGACTACTCCGTGTGGCCTCTAGAGTCTGGCCCTCGGCGATCCTCGAAAAGCCTGAAAATTGTGCTGACTGCAGTTGATCTATAGAGATATTTTTAATTTCGTTTATGTGGTTTCCATAGATTATTTAAGTGGATCTCATGGCAAAAACTATGATTGTTTGTTGATGTTTGTTGGCTGCCCCTCATGTTTGCCGCAAATTCGGAGAAATGCGCCCTAGCTAGCCTTAGTATCAGCGCAGGTATCGGCCCACCAAGTGCACCGGAGTCGGACGAGAAGCTCAGATCACCATTCCTAGCGGTGCCTCGCACTGGATCTGGGGGAAATCTTGGGGAAAAACCTTGGAAAACCACTGGTTTATATCATGGGATAAAATGGTTTATCATGGGATATCATGGGATATATATATATAATATTATATAATGGTTTATCATGGTTTATCATGGTATATCATGCTTAATCATATTTTATCAATGTTTATCATGGTATATCATGCTTTGTCATGGTATATCAATGTTTATCATGGTATATCATGCTTAATCATATTTTATCAATGTTTATCATGGTATATCATGCTTTATCATGGTATATCAATGTTTATCATGGTATATCATGCTTAATCATATTTTATCAATGTTTATCATGGTATATAATGCTTAATCATATTTTATCAATGTTTATCATGGTATATCATGCTTAATCATATTTTATCAATGTTTATCATGGTATATCATGCTTTGTCATGGTATATCAATGTTTATCATGGTATATCATGCTTAATCATATTTTATCAATGTTTATCATGGTATATCAGGGTTTATCATGGTATATCAGGGTTTATCATGGTTTATCATGGTATATCAGGGTTCATCATGGTTTATCATGGTATATCAGGGTTCATCATGGTTTATCAAGTTTTATCATGGTATATCAAGGTTTATCATTGTTTATCATGACTTATCAATGTTTGTCATGGTTTATCATGGTTTCAATGTTTATCATGGTCTATCATGGTCTATCATGGTTTGTCATGGTTTATCATGGTTTATCATGGTTTATCATCATACTTGATCACACTTATACCATTTTGTCATATTTGATCACCATTTTACCATCCGTAGTTTAGCTGTTCAAGATATTTGAAATTGCCATGTGGGTATGCTCATTTTCAGACCCATCTGGCCGCTTGGTGGAGGCTTGGGAAGATACAGTGCTGCCCTCAGAAATCAGCAGGATTTGACCAGGGTCTACCCGTCGCATCCTGGTGGGGCCCTGTTTCACTCCAGAATTGGCTATCCTTTAGTACGTTTAGTACCCTCTGGTAATTTAACGTAGCCATTGAAAATTGCCATTTATAGTGGATTTTCCCATAAAAAATGGTGATTTTCAATAGCTATGTTAAATTACCAGAGGGTAGATCATGTTTTTTTTTGGAACCATAAGTACAGTAATACAGCCCAAATATTCATCCGTAAATATTCACATCGACTTTTTTCGTGCATGGTGTTTTGCTGTTTTCAGGTTAATTATTATATATGTTGCTCTCCAAATGAGCAGGTCAGGGTTGTTTCATCCGGTTTTCTTCAGAGCCCACGGCTTATAAAATATCCAATCAGATGGAAATATTGAACGTCAACTGAAGCAACAGTGTTGGAGATGTCCCGGCCAAACTATGCCAGGGTGATGTTGAAATGGTACATGTGGCTTCCAATAGCTTTGTCACAAAGGAGAATGAATAAAAATATCCCGAATCCACTGGTAAATGATCATTTCCCCCTAATGACCTTGGCGCCAGACAAATCCATATCACATTTTTGGTGATATACCGTCCTATACCATGGTTGATGATGGTTGATCATGGTGTTTTTTTTTACCTCAAATCCCAAGGTTTTTTGGTTGTATCCTAATCTTTTGGAATTCCATTCAACCACAATTTGTATTCGTGAAATCCCATTAATTCCTGAAAATTGAAGAAAACAGCCCCATTCTGTATCATTATATTATTTTCCCAGTATTTCAAGGCCTAAATTTCCCATCCAGAATCCCTACAGGTCTCTATGTTTTCCGCATTGGAGTGCGCAACAACCCACCTTCGACTCCAGACTGGTGGGGTACCTGGCAATTTGGGCGGCACCTTGGGAGTGAAAGCAGCAGGCTGTTTCTATCTGTTTCTACTGGGTTGTTGGATGATCATTGTGCTATTTGGACATGAGTCAACACACTCGATTGATACTTGATACTTGATGATGATGATGATGATGATGATGATGATGATGATGATGATGATGATGATGATGATACTTGATGATACTTGATGATACTTGATGATACTTGATGATGATGATTATGATGATGATGACGACGATGATGATGATGATGACGATGATGATGATGATGTTTTTTTTTGTTTTTTCTCAGTTTCCTGCAAGCACCTAGTTCCAATACTAGGATACCACCTGAAGGAAGGATAATTAACTTTCAAACGACTTGGAAGGTCTGGAGTAAAGTAGGGACGGATGAAGTGCTTTTGTTTTGTTTTGTTTTTTTTGGTGAACTCCATCATGTTAGCTTAGCTTTATTTTGAAGAGTGCTGCCCTACCATTTGTGGATGGTATATTTGCATCTGAGCAGGTGTCAAGATATCGTCCGTTAAAAAATGACTGGTTCAATGTGTGTGTGTGTGTCCATTGCTAGCCCATTCTCGACCCATCCCCACATATTTGGGAATAGTAATCGGGTTTATTTTTGACACATCATGTCCGTATATGATTGGACCCATCAACATGTGGCTCGTTCTCGAGAAGCTGCTTCGCTGCCAGTCATTCTTGGCAAGTGGCAGATTGAAGCCTTACCATTTTTGTCGCAACCAATCCTGGCTTCTTATCATGAGATTTAGTTGATGTTTATTCATTATTACTATCATTCATTGACTAGGTATGATTCATTTGCTACTCATTTACTCCCCCTCCATTGGATTCCATTCCGTGCCTTTGTGTTGCTTCTGAATCTCAAGGGTTTTTCCTCACCATCACAACCAACATAGAGCAGCCATTCACCTTCTACCTGCGATTCTTTCCCCATACCACCAACCCTACCCACCGTATCATCATCCGTTCGGCCGTTCGGGTGACACGCGCAGGAACAAATGGAGCATGAATTTCAACGATGAATCCTCAGATCCGTTCCAAGGATTTACGCCCGAGAACCCAGGGCTTGTTACCACCGTGGTTGTAGGTACCCAGGTACCCCAAGTCGGCGTCCGGGAAAATGATCTCCTGTTGATGTCAACCCCGGATTCTGATTTACCATGGTTTAATAATGGGATATTATGGAGGTAGCCTCCAAGTAGTCATAATATAATACTTGATTGATATACCCCAATTCAACAGCCTAGGGTTGACATTAGTTGATTTGGTGGCTGGGGGTCCAGCCAATGACATGAAATTGGATTGAATCTCCTAAATTTCAATGTTTTGACCCCGGAAAAATATACTTGAACCATGTAGATGCTCGAGTTTTTTGCTGGTTCGATCCATGTTTTTGCTTTCGAGGAGTAGGCTGGTCCAAATCAACAAATCCACAGATTGATCACCACTGTTGTCATTTTTCAATGACTAGACCCCCATGTTTATTGCTTAAGTCATTGTTAAATCCCAGTTTTTCATCTTTAAATCATCCGCATCAAGTCATCCCCATGCAATCATACCAAAACATGGTGAATTCATTGTGGATTCATACGTACATTATATTTTTGATTATATAGCAATTATGTGTATAACAGGTTATGTATATATACTAAGTTATATATATATACTAATGTGTATATATACATATACATAATCTTATATCCGCGTGAATACATTATATATATATGTATACATGATGTTATATAATTACATAGAGCTAACATTTTCGCTTGCAAAAGACTGGCATCAGGGTGTGGACCTTCACCAACATGGCCATCAACGCAGTGGGCGCCATGAAGACGCCCAGGGTGCTGCCCGAGATTTCCCACCTGCTTCGGAAGGATGGTTATATATATATACCATATCTATTTATAGTGATTTAATGGGATTTTATAGTGATTCAATAGTATATTAATGGGATATACCCTCTGGTAATTTAACATAGCTATTGAAAATGGCTATAGACATAGTGGATTTTCCCATTAATAGCATGGTGATTTTCAATAGCTATGTTAAATTACCATATCAGTTATACAAAGTGACACTGAATGATTTTGAATATTTAATGGACACGATTCTGAGATGATTCTGAGATGATTGTATTGTAGGTAATTATATATATATATACACACTATATTAATACATATATATATATATACATAAATCTCTACATGTCATTCACCAGAGATATGAGGGTGCGAGCTAGGTTCTGTTGCCAAATGTAAAACACACATACTATGTCTACTCTGCGTAGTCCTAGAGTCCTAGAGGCAAGAGGGAAGCCATGAGCTCTGAAAGCAGCCAATGATGGGAGAATGCTTTAATCTACCAAGACTGCACTGTATTTATGAGCAAAGCAAACCTGAATGGATAAACCCCCCAAGCAGTTGCACATGTTGAGCCTTGGTGATGCGATACTCCTACTGATGCTCAATTCAGCATGAACCTAGGGACATACTGAATAGGGTCAATTTATTATCCCAAGTATTGAATCGGTTTTTGAAGTCAAACATCTGATCAAATATGCAAATACTGTCACATACTGAACTTCAAGCTGGACGTTTGAGAAGATGACTTGAGCCTACACTGTTCGCTCTGTTCTTCTCAAAATTGTTCTTTGCATGATGGGAGTGTTAGTGCAAGGCTGGCATTCCGCGAACGGCAACTCCTGCAGGGGCTCCAAGAAGTTGTGCACCTTTCGCGTTTCATGATGCAACAAGTCACAAAGAAGTTGAAAGATCTGCAGCAATTCTCCCAACTGCATCTGTGGCTCCCACATAAACTCTCCTGATATAAGGTAACCATCGTGTTCACGCCCTTCAACACAGTTCCGTCCAAGTCTCAGCGTCTGCCGATGGTGTACACACTTTAACTTTCTGTTCTGACTACTTACAGTAAGTAATTAATATGAATGAATCCACCCATATCACTAGTGGATGGTTTGAACATGTTAGAACCATTCGAAGCCCATCAGTTGGGTTCAACATTTTCACCAACCAAAAATTCGTCAAACTGCAGCGACAAATCCGGGAATCCTCATCTGTTTTTGCTGTTTTTGCTGAAAAATCTCCTTACTACCGGAAGCCCGGTGAAAGATTCGCCCTTTGTTTTTTCACGACAGCAGATCTCAGCAGTGGGGTTAGCAACTGGGCTTACCGACTTACAATATAACCATATAATAAGCATATAATAACCATATTATACAAACTATTATAACCATATAACTATTATATGGATACCTATGGATACCTGGGATACCTGGCTGAGTTCAAGGGGACCTTTTCAAAATTCGCCACGAAAATTCGCACGATATCGTGGGAATATCGTGGGATGATCCTCCAAACTTAACCCCTATTGGCCCTATTAAGTAGATCTAACTACCTTGCTAGAACACTGGTTTAGGATGGTTTACCCGGCCTGGTAAACATAGAAAAAGCTATTGAAAATGGCCCAGTCGACATAGTGGATTTTCCCAGCTAGATAGCATGGTGGATCTTTCCATAGTTATGTAAACGTTTACCGGAGGGTTTGGGATTGGATGAAGTCCCCTTTCCCCTGGAAAATGATCTTCCATGCTCTTCCAAATAAACATCCACTCTAAAATTTGCAGATTCAATCCCCGCAAGAAATAAATCTCCAAAGAATCGCCACCAAATCTCCATGCCCAAGAGATTTTTACTGCCCCCCAAAAGCCTCCAGGGCCAAACCTCCGAATGAGCAGTATGGCGGCATGATCCGCCTAACAGATACTTGGCCGCGGTGATGCGGACGGCGATGGCTTGGGATGGAACCAATAGTTCAATAGGGTTACCCTCTGCTTTGTGCACCACCATGGCCATGGAAAATGGGCATGTTATAAAAGGGCACATCATCTACAAATGGGGCATGGATTCCATGGCGATTTCAGTTATTACAAGAGGGTATGTGGTTAGAAAACCACCTATGAATATCATGGGAGTTAAGGCATTTATGAGGATTTAACCAACCAACATGGGGGATGTGGGGGTACTGCATAAACTATAGTATAAACCCAAGCATTCCATGGAGATATATGTAGTATATACATGTATAATCATGTATATACGTACACATATTGGGATATGATATTGCAACAACAGATGATATTGATTTCTATGAAAAAATACATGGCTAGCTGCTAGCTATACCTCAAAACATCGATGTTTTACAGTGTCAACTTCCGTGTAGTTTAGGGATGGGTCATGCCATTGAAGCCATTGATCCAGACCTAAAAAGCGAAGATGCATGGCATGCCATGGTTTCCAGGGCCTTCGACATCAATGAAACATATGAAACTGTTCAGGTCTTTTTGGTGATTGCGTTGCAAATTGACATGTGCGCAGTCATCTTCCCTATCACTGCATTGTCGCTGTACCTGAGAACTTGTCGGTAACATCATGTCTAGGCATGTATCACATATATCACATTTCACATTCTCAACCTCTGTTCTAATTACTTATCTCTTTTTTGAATTTGAATTCTCTATCCAACTCTATAATACTTATCATCCAACTGTATAAGACTTATAATAGTGTATAGTAGACTTCAAACATAAGTATGACATAGTATAACATAGTATAACAATTATAATTATCTATCCAACTATAAATGAATCACTGTATACTGTAGTAATTTCTAATAGACTTATAGCATGTGAAATAGCAACCGGGTGAACCCAGGTGCCAGTCGAGTATGAAATCGAGCACCAGAACGACAACATGCAGACCTGTGAGGCCGGCCATGTGACCCTTGTGACCCTGGTGAAAATGTGGATTAATGATGATTAATGTTGATTATACTCACACATGATTGATGAATATTTGGTGATATAGTAATAATATGTGGATAATATACTCACAGCCATATGTGGATTTAATAATAGTACAGTATATGTGATTTCATGACAGCATCATACTAACATATACTCACCAATGTTTGGGACGACTATCCATTCGTGAAATTCCAACATGAACCAGGTTTTTCCATGAAACAACATATTTTTGAACGAACACTGCGTTAATTCTGGTTTGTGAATCAATATGGGACTGTGCCCAGAAGTATGGTGGACATTTTGGGAATGGGTATGTATTGGTTTTGTCCTCACGGGCCTTTGGCAGCATTGTTCCCGCTCATTCACATCCCCAAAAACAAAACATGTTGCGTGCGAATACTCAACTGGTTTGAGTCTGAATAAGAACCCAATTTTGGGTGTGCTTCCATTGATACCATTTTGTGGGGTCAAATAATTACCCACTTCTTGTTGGAACAATCCCCATGTTTTCGGTTTATACGCCCCGTAGTTGTTGCTTGTGTATATATTATATATATCCCATGATCTATGGATACCTACGTATACCTACCAATAAACATATAGTAGTACAGTATAATCCAAAAAGTATATCTATGGAATGGATACCTAATGATACCTACCAATAGTTTATCTAAATACAGTATAAGTGCACACCAAAAAACATCTGGCACCCGTGGTTACTTAATTACACCCAATCTACCTTGCTGAAGTCGGCGCCGACTTTAGGTCCAGCTCTTCATCAGCGATCGCTCCGAAATCTTTGAAAGCACGGACTACGTGTGCCAGGTGCCGGAACGGGGGATTTGCAACGATTTCGCAGGGCCAAAAAGAAAAAAATATCGGAAAAATCTAATTATAAATGGATGTAAATGGAGGTTTATAGCTGGGAAATGCCGGGAAAACCAGCTATCTTGGATTTGCGGTTTGTCGTTTATTTCTGTTTATTCTCAGTGGGAAAGCCACTACGACTGGAGAATAGAGTAAGTTCTTTTCCAAAAGAGAAATTGAGGGGTTCTTAAGCACATGCAAGGGTTGATCCCGCTTTCATGCTGCGGAAGAAATGGTAAGTACATGTAATTACCACCATAGACTACCATAGATGTTCCACATGTGAACATGGGACATGGCAAGGTCCATAGGTTTTCTGAAGCAGCCCCCAGAAATCATGGTTTTCGCTCGATAGGGGATTTCCACATTGGCCGTGTGTCCATGACACATTTGTCCCATTTAAGCGCCAAATCCTGGTGTTTTTCGTTGCTGAACTTCTCGATTTAATCAGATGAACTCAGACATCAAACCACGATCCACATAGGCCACCTGAGCCATTAAAAATACCCCTATCCCATCTCATTATAGTCATTATACTAGTTGGTTGATAGGTTTCCCTACTATGGGTTATCATAATCCCCAGTAAACCAGGTAGTATAATCCCCTATAGCAATCAATTAACCAGGGTATTTTTAATGGCTCACCTGTCCCCTGAACCTTTGATGCCATGGGCCCCATGGGCTACAACGAAAAATATTTGTCGCCTGGAGAATCTCTGCGGACCACGACACCGTGGCAATTAGAACTGGTTTATAACACTTTTACAATTGTAACCATTACTGGCGTATGTATATATATACACACATTATTTTGTATATATATATAATATGTATATATATATTATATACATGTATGTATTTATACATGTATATAGATTCTAAAGGTTTTGAGATCAAGGTAGGAATTGCCCCCGACCGCTGACTCTCGACCTTAGCGGGGTTGCGATTTGTCACCCCGCGGGCAATCTTCCTTTTGCCTTGGCAGCTCCACTGATCTGGCACGCCCTGGTGGACGTTTGCAGTGCTCTGCCCCTTGGAGGGGTATCACCTGATCTGCAGTCCCGGCTGCGTTACCAAACCCGGGTTGGTGCATGGTGTGGCGCTTTCTGATTGTGGTGTCCTTCTTCCTCCAGTTTGACCACCACGGCATTGGCCACTTGGCGACGAGCTCAACGCAGAGCCAGAGCAAACGCTCGGCGGGCCTGGTATCTTCATCGGAGAGGCTTTCTTCGGCTGAGTCCGACAAGGTTGAGGGTTATCCTAACTGCCTTGAAAGGCCATCACTCCCAAGACGACCAGTTTTTGAAGCGCATCAAGGAGGCCATGAAGGGCAGCGACACGACACCATGGAGATGCAAGCGGTGCATGCAACTGAGGAAACATACCGCACAGTTTTGTCCCATCTGTCAGACTCCCTGGCAAGCCTGCATCGATCCCACCTATGTGCACCAAGTTCGTGCTACCAAGACCGAGGAGCAGTCGTATGCGACCGGTTGGAATCAGCAGGGCACTTGGGACTATTCCCAATGGGATCAAACAGGCTATCAATCGCCACGAAATCGGGCCAATTCTCCTCGACATCGACAACGTCCTCGCAGTGCGAAGAAACAGCGAGGTCGTGGACAAGGACAGGATGTTCAAGGAAAAGGGGCCCCGCAGATGCATCATCAAGGCAAAGGCATGGATGGAACGTTCCCGCAACCACCATTGCCACCGCCTGCCGTTCCATGGGCTGCATCTATGACGATCAGTCCCACTATGCAGATGATGCCGCCGATGACTGCGATGCCATCAGCTATGACACCAGTGCCGACTATGCCATCGACACCCATGCCGTCAATGCCACAGACTGCGGCAATGACGCCGGTGCCTGCGATGCCACAGCAGGCGATGCAAATCCCGATGGCCATGCAAGCTCCGCCACAGCTGCCAGAACCAGAAGCCAAGCTGTTGGCGTACATCAGGCAGCGCAAGTCCGCTTTGCCTCCCGATGTACAACAGGAGATGGCCAAGCACGAAGGTGCGAAAGCAACCCAAGATCTTTTCACTGCAGCAGAACAGATGACTCGTGCCAAAGAAGACTACGAACAAGCTCTCCTTGGGCGTGCACAGCATCTGCAGGCATGGAAAGGATTCTTGGCAAAAGCCGTTGCAGATTGGCAGGAATTTGCGAAGCAATTTTTGCAGCACGAGAACGACCTCCAGGAACGCATCGCTGTGACCAAGGAGCTCTTTGCCCAGGCCAAGAAGGACTTGGATCGAGCTCGTCAAGATGCTGGCGAAGTTGTAGTGGACCTCACCGAGGAGGAGAAACCTCTGGAGGAAGGCGCCACCAATGGAAACTCAGTGGAGAAGGTCACCATGAGCATCCAGCATTTGGCAAGCTCTCTTCAGCAGCTGCACTCAGAAGCTGCTGCATTGGACGCAGAAGTTCCTATTGCAAAGAGAGCCAGAATGGAGACAACCGAGGTCAAAGACGAAAGCATGGAAAGTCCGCCCTTGCGATCTATGCAGCCTTTTGGCAAGGCTGGTCAGCAATGACCTTAGGGTATTCTGACCCGAAGCCAGGAACCTTTTGCTCTGCGGCCACTTTGGCCAGAAAGTGGAGCCACAGCATCCTCGAAGAGGAGTCATTCCTTTCGGAATGGGGAGCGCGTGAGAGTGCGAGAAACTTGGAATTGGAGGTTGAGATTGCCAACATTCCTGCCATCACGCCCCTGTTCAAGAGCTCCTCATATTTCACTGCCAAGCGCAATACACGTTCCGAACGACGTCAGCATGTGGGTTTTGCTGACAGCGTTCAAGTTTACATTGGCCTGGCAGATGAGATCACCATGTTTCCCACCCGAGTTCCACAGGATTTGATTGGTACAGGCTGTATGCCCTGGCACCTTGCATATGTGCTCAACCCACCTTGGAGCGATCCGCAAGCCACTTTGGACTCTGCGTTGATCCCTAGCGATGCGTTGACACCAGTTCCATTTTTCCAATCTAGATTGCCAACAGATGCGCAAGTTGATGCACCCCAACATGAACATGACATTCCTATTGGTGCAATCAACTTCCCACCTGATGCAAACGTTGCAGTTCCAGTCCTTCCCAACTTTGCTCGACACATTCTGACTGGTGACAGAACAGCTGTAGACGATGATTGGGATAGAGGCATGACTTTGCGCACGTGGTTTCTACATCATGAGCAGCAACACCATTGCGAGCTTCCTCGACTCATACAATTGGTCGGCAATGCCCATTCTTGGCGCAACCAACTCCTTGCGTTGTGGATTGACCTTGTTTGGCAGGGAGAACGCATTGAAATTCATGTTGCTGAACCAGATCCGCCACGACCACAACATTTTGCTCATGTTGCATATGACATTTTGATTGTGCAGGGTGACAGCGATCTTCGCAAAGCAGGTCTGGTAACAGCTATGTCTGCTACTGAGCCATTTCAATACTGGGCAGCGGCAGCGCTCCTTCCCCTTCAAGTTCGTGGATTGCAACTTGTCAATGTCGTACATATGGTAGATGCCTGCCAGCAGAATCGATGCCATGTGTTCTATCGCTGGACGGAAATCCCCATCAATATGCAACCACTGCATGTCATGGACAATGGACGAGCGTTTGCCCTTCATTTTCATTCTACAGCAATAGCTGCAAGCTCTGACCAAGTTCCGGGGCTTCCTCTGCCACAACAAGAACATGTGCCTGCGCCGCCTGTTCACTATATCCCTGAGGAGGACTCCCTTGAGTCAGAGTCTGAGGATGCTGAAATTGAAAATGACTCCAATGGTTACAGTCCCTCAGCACAAGAAGCGGTTGTTGACCTCCAAAATCTGCAAGGAGTGACTGTATACCGGCTACAAGATGACCCTGTTCATCTCTACATCCGATGGCAGTCCTATGTTGAAGTCGTGGTTGACCTTGCGAATCGTTTGCGGATTCCGATTGATGAGATCATCACTTACCATCCGATTCATGTTGCGATTGTGGGCCAACAACCAGCTGAAGCAGTTGTGATTCTCCAACATGCCGTGGACATCCCGGTTGGTTCCAGCGACAAGCTTATATTGCTGGACCTGGAGATTCATCAGCACCCTGGTGTACAAGTCCTACCAGCTACACCTCATGTGGCTCGCAAAGTGTGCCGAGTCTTACAACATGTGGTACGTGCACACATTTTGATGCATGCGGGTGTATTCCGCTATTGTCAGCATCAAGGTGATCGTTGTCTCGTGCACCTTAATGATCAACTTTGGCCTCTTCAAGATTTTGCACCACGATTGCTCCAACATGGTGACTATCTCAGAGTAGTCGTCCCTCCGCCTATGCAATCTGATGATGGCACACTCTGCACGATTGACCGCATCGAACGGCAATACCGTGCCGACTTAGCGCCTGATGTCCAACCATTTCAGTGTCCTGCACAAGTACATCCTGAGCTATACATCAACAGTGATCTGGTTTCTCAGGAACTTCCTCATGAGAACTTGAAGTTGATCGTGCATAGCTCTGACAGGCCTGAACTTCAAGCACAACCAGTAGGTGTGCCTCAACGAGAGCATTCCAGCTTTTTGGCCCCGCAAGACGGAAGTCGTCAAGATTGGCTGCTGCCTGCAGGTATGATTTATTTGCAAAAAGCTGACCTGTTTGGCGATGAAGAGTTTGCCACAGTGGAATGGATCACATGGTTTCTTTCTGCTCCTCTTCGACTACGATCTGAAGAATCGAGATCGATTCGCCTTGACATGGAACAACACCTGTGGTACCATGATCTTTGTCAACTATGGAATGATCAGTGGAAACCATACCTTGAGACCCAGATCTATGTCGTGATGCCTGAGCCCCCGAAGGCTCCATATCAGACCCATGTTGGACACATCTTGATGGTTCAAGGCCAACTACCAGATCATTCACCAGTTTTGATATCCATGATCTTTGAGTCAGCTTTGGGACGACGACTTTCACATGCAGCATGCTTTCTGCGGACCCATTTTTCCACAGGAAACTTTGCAGACCTTGCGCCTGGAGCGAGTATGTCAAGGTCGTGGGTGCTACGTTGAAACCCATGGGCGCCGTGTTCCAGAATATGGGCTTGGACATGCTGATGCAGGAGACAATGTTGTCGTCATTGCCCCAGCACGGAATGTGGAAGACATGACCCTTTTGCAGACTTCCGTTGTGAGAATGCCTCCAACTTCCCGATCTGATGTCCAAAATGCTGTGTTACGTGAGCGCCTAACAGGTGATTCGGTGGCTCACGATCACCGGCCACGGACACAGCAACAATCTGCAGAGCCCCCAAAGTTGAATCTTGCTGCTTTGATTGACCCACCAACATATCTCACAATTGACTTCCGTGGAGTACAAGCCCTTGGTAGTGAGCTCCTTGCCCTCGAGCTTGGCCCAATTCAATATGCTGACCAACTGGTCAAGTGGCATGAAGCAACCCAAGAGGCCTTTACATTGACCCCCAACTGGACGATTGAGACACCAATTGGGTTTTCCTTCTACACTGATGGGTCCTCTGCATACCTTGACCGTGAACGCAAAGCAGCTGCTGCAGTTGTGTTGATCATCCACACCCACCAAGGAGACCGATTTGGTGGATTCCGTAGCTACGTAGTGGAGCAAGGTGCATATGCCCCGCAAGCTGAAATGACTGGTGTCTTGACGGCAGTGCTTTGGGCTGCGCAGCTTTCAGAGATGTTTACTGCTCACTCCCCAACACTGCATTTCGTTTTTGACTGTCTGGTAGCTGGCTACACTGCCAATGGAAGCTGGCGTATTCAAGCTCACCCAGATCTTCAGAGTACCACACGTTCTCTAGTGCAGTGGATTGAGCGACGATTCTCGGTGCAAACCCATTGGCACCATGTGTATGCACATTCAGGGCAAGCATGGAATGAAGCTGCTGATGCGATCACATGGGCTGTGGTGGCAGGATGGATTGATTCCCCATCCTTTGCACAAGTGTGGGGCGTCTTGCAAGAGCAGATTGATACGCATTGGCTTTGGCTACTTGAAGCTGCCCAGCGTGGTGATCCAATGTATCCATTTTTACGTGATGGGATCATGCAACTCAACATTTCAGCTCCACTTGCTGATCCTCCAGATGATGCTGATCACCCCATGGCCAAGTGTCAAAACCAACCGACCTCGGAGGGTGTCACTACTTCCATCATTTTACAGTGTGCTACTGCCAATGTGCTGACCTTGCACCCCAACAAAGCAGAACATGGCACAGGTGTATCTGCTCGAATGGAATCTCTTTTACGGTCATTTGCAGCTGCGAGCATTGATGTCGTGGGTGTGCAAGAAACGCGCTCCCGCCTTCATGGTCACACCCGTTGCGAAGGTTTTCATGTCCTTTCCTCTCCAGCCACTTCGCGAGGGATTGGAGGTGTCCAGTTGTGGATTCGAACTCAATGGAAAGTTTCGCAAGGCTCTATTTCCATTGATGCCGGCAACTTACATATCCTCCATGCCACTGCACAACGGTTGGTGGTGAGATTTTGCAAAGATGGACTGAGACTCCTTTTTGTAGTTGCCCATGCACCAGCCTGCTCTGACTTTACGGAAGCTACGCAGTTTTGGCAGTCTCTCACCACATCAATTCCTGCTGCCTATCGATCATGGAAGCTGATTGTTCTGGTCGATGCAAATGCCAGATTAGGCACGGAGACCTCACCATGTGTTGGCCCCGCTGGTGCCGAGCCAGAAAATGTGGCTGGCGAATGCTTCCACACCTGGCTCCATGAGCACTCGCTCTTCTTGCCGCAGACTGAAGACGATATCCATGAAGGACCTCATCACACATGGTTCCACAGCACTGGCACCGGGGCTCGCCTTGATTACATTGCAATTGACCAAGCTCTTCGGTCTCCAGGTCTACGCACTCATGTTGCTGACGTTGACTTGACGATTCAGAAGCTTGACCATGCCCCGGTGGTACTTGCGCTTCCATTGACCTGCCAAGTGCGACTCCGTCATGGTGAACACCAAAGTAGCCGTGCTGAGCGGGAAGGACTTCAAGATCTCCCAAACCCGTCTTGGAAGACCAATGTCCATACCCATGCTGGTCGCGTTCAGAGCTGGATGCAACACCTCTGTCCTGCCCAGCCAAGATGCCGACGTAAACGACATCTGCAAGACTCCACATGGGCCTTGATTGAGCAGAAGAAGTGGCACTGGAAACGTTGCCGGCAGCTAAGACACACGCAACGCATTGCCTTGCTGCGTGAGATCTTTCAAGGATGGAAGCAGCGTGACGTTTCAGATGAAGTACGTTGCCTTCGCCCTTGGATGAGGCTTTGCGACTGCACAATGGCTTTTCATTCTTGGCAGTACAAGCGGTTGTGTCTTCAAGTCCTGAGAGCAGTTCGAAGTGACGACAAGTCCTACTATGAGCAGCTTGTGCAAAAGCAGAGTGAAGTTGCCGCAGATGAAGGTCTGACAGGCCTCTGGAGACACATTCGTGCTGTTCTGCCTAAGGGTATCGCCAAGCGCAAATCCAGTACCCGCTGCATGGGGCCTCAAGTTGAAGAGTTAACCCAGCACTACTGCAGCCTTGAGGCTGGCTTTGAGACTTCGTACAATGGCCTGTTGCGAGCGTGTGCACAGCGGCAGCAAGAAGCGGGCGAAGATCTACCCTTGCAAATGGCCCTCCATGAGATTCCCACGCGCACTGAAGTTGAATCCCTCTGCAGACTTGCCAAGAAGGGAAAAGCTCCAGGTCTGGACGGAGTTCAAGCCGAAGTACTCCAGCAATGCATGATGCAGCACTCCGAAGTCTTTTATGCACTGCTCTTTAAGATCTGGACATTAGCTGCAGAGCCTTTGTCTTTCAAAGGTGGAAAAATTTGCTGGATAGCGAAGAAGAGTGGAGCCACTTCAGCAGCCTCGATGAGGGGGATCATGCTATTAGATTCTCTCGGAAAACTTTTCCACGCGTTGGTCCGCAAGAAGCTGCTGCCGTGGGCGTCATCAGTCCGCACTGCTACGCAGTTTGGAGGCTACAAGGGGCAGCAAACCATTTTTGCCACGTTGATGTTGAGATGCTTTGCCCGATATGTTCAGTCTCAAAACATGTCATTGGCTATAGTTTTCGTTGACGTGCGAAGCGCTTTCCATTGCCTTCTTCGCCAACACGCTTTTGGCACTGCCGCAGAGCTTCCTCCAGTGTTGCTGGAAGCTCTACTGAATGAAGGTCTTGATGTGCAAGCTTTGGCCCGCGACCTTACAGCCCATGCACAAGACTTTGCTGCAGCCCCACCTGCCGTAGCCCGTGTCATGAGGGACGTTCACCTTGACACATGGTTCACATGCCCAGGTAGCACCAAATGTTTTGCCACTACCAGAGGCTCCCGTCCAGGATCACCCATTGCCGATTTGGCCTATAATGCAATGATGAGCTCTCTTCTGAAACGCTTGCAGTGTCGAATTGATGAGATGCCATCGACCCAACAGGCATACGCCCTACTCAATTGTCAGGCCCCACTCTTGGCATGGGTCGATGATGTGGCATTGCCTGTGCCGTGTCTTCGGGCTGACTGCCTAGACCAGCAGCTCCAATGCACAATGGAAGTTATGCATGAAACCTTTGAAGCGTATGGGCTGCGCCTCAATTGTGGAGCAGGTAAAACTGAAGCCATTGTCCAGTACCGAGGCGCCAATGCACCACAGCTGCGCCGAGACCGATTCATTGATGGGTACGGAATGCTGGAAGTGCCTGGACGAGATGCCTTGCGAGTCGTTGCACAGTACACGCATTTGGGCATTAAGGTTGCTCAAAACTTCGATGTCACTGCAGACCTGAATTTCAAGATTGGCAAGGCCACTTCTGCCTTTCGAACTATGGCCCGTCCTCTCTTTCACAACAAAAAGTTGCAGGTCTCTCTTCGACTGAAGTTGCTGGACACTCTGGTTTTGCCCATTCTTTTCTATGGTTGTGGTAGCTGGCCTCTTCTTTCAGTGCGGCAGTACCAGCGACTTTCAGCCGTGATTACACGTTGGCAAAGACAAATTGCAGGCGTTGGATTCTGGAGTGACACTCAGATGACAGATGATGCTTTCCGTGCAGCTTGGCGTCTCCCTTGCCTATCTGTGCGGTTAGCCAAGCACAGGTTGCTGTTCTTGATACAGCTGCACCGAACAGCACCTGCATGTGTTTGGGAGATGGCCACCGCTGAAGATGAGTTTTGCACTACATCGTGGCTTTCTGGAGTGCGCCATGCTCTGCGATGGTTATGCACTATGCAAGCGGATGCTCCATCACCTGATTGCACCCTTCCAGAGTTGACCACATGGCTGCGCACCTCTTCACACACCAAACCTGCCCTGGTACGTAATGCTGTTGCGCGGCATTTGACGCAAGAACAAACTGCTCACCATGTCATTGAGATGCATAGGAAGATTCAACAAGCGTGCCGAGATGGCGGAGTTGATTTTGACACCTATCAACATCCCATGCAGGTAGGTGGTCATTTTGCGTGCAACAGTTGCCCTGCGACATTTTCGTCGGTCCAAGGCCTGACAGCTCACCGCTGGAAAAAGCATGGTCAATTTTCCGAGGAACGTAAGTTTGTTTTCTCTGGAGTTTGTGAATGCTGCCGAAGATGTTTCTGGACGGCCCAACGTCTTCAACAACACCTGCGCTACTCCAAACGGCATGCGACAGGCTGCTACTGGTGGTTGGCTAAGCACCTTGACCCCTTGGACCAACCGCTTCCAGTGCAGATGCCTGACATCTACAAAGGACAGCACCGACTTCCTCACACTTCTGTTGCTGGACCACTTCAACCAGACAGTTCTACCCGGTGGGATCGACAAATGCAGCGGCAATGGGATCTATGGACCGAAGATTGGCGTCGACATGGGTTTCCTGATGACCTTTCAATGCCAATTTGTGAGGAGGTGCACCAATCCATGACGCATGTGGCACTGACCTGGACAGCTGAGCAGCCGCCGCTATCTAATCTCTGGTGTCACATCATTGATGCCTATCGTGATCGTGGTGAAGAAGCACATCATCATGCAATCTGGTCTTTTGCGTTATGGGGGCGAGAATGTCTCTATGAGCTGCCAGAGCAAACGGATGATTTGGACTTATTCGCCCTCATTGAGACCGAATATTTGGAACTACTGGGTGACTTGCCTGTTTCTGACCTTATTGACCGACTGGAGAAGCTTCATCGAGCCGTCCCTCCAGCTGATGGATCTGGATGGAATGAACCTACTCCGCCTGCCCCTGCAGAAGATGGTCGTAAGCAGGCTGCCATTGAACCATTTCTTTCGGTATATGACCAGATGCGAGATGCCATGCAGTTTGTTGCCAATGCTCCAGTCATTGAGTGGCCGCAGCAGAAAGGTATTCCAGTCTGCGAGATGGAGGATGGGTGACGAGTGCTGGTCATTTTGCATTTATTTTCAGGGCGCAGGAGAGAAGGAGACTGTCATGACTGGGCACATCGTCTAGTCAAGGACTTCTTTGAGGACTTGGATATTCTGCTGTTGTCCGTCGACACAGCCGTGGGAGGCGATCTTTGTGATCTACTCCAAGGACCAGGCCTTCGAGCGCTACATGGAGTGGTGGACGCTGGCATCGTGGCCGGAAGTTTATCCGGCCCTCCGTGTGAGACATGGAGTGCGGCCAGGCACTTACCGCCACCGGAAGGTTGTGCCGATGGTCGATGATGGCCGCGACCTCTCAGGTCGTCTGACAGGCCCTGGGGTTTGAGCTACCTGACGCATCGAGAGCTACGTCAGGTGGCTACAGGAAGCGCCCTGATGATGTCGAATGTGTACATCGAAATCAAAATTGTCCTAC
The DNA here is from genome assembly GCA_947184155.2 of Cladocopium goreaui. Lineage (NCBI taxonomy): Eukaryota > Dinophyceae > Suessiales > Symbiodiniaceae > Cladocopium > Cladocopium goreaui. The sequence continues at coordinate 634,313 of CAMXCT020006589.1, forward strand.
GAGGGGGAGCTGCCATTCAGGAGCATCCAGCTCCGCATGATGACGAGACGTACGCCAGTGTTTGGCGCACGGATCTGCAACGCTGCCTTTGCTCTACAGCTCCATGTGCGCAGCAGGTGCGGATCCAACAGTGGAAGTTTGGAGCGACGGCTGTCAAGCCCACTGTTCTGCGCACTATGGGTATCTCTCGAGCGGCTGGGATTCTCCATCGACATGAAGTTCCAGGCGCTGTGAGGCCTACGAGTGTCTTAGCTGGTTTGGACACTGGCACCGGGGACTTTCGCACAGCGCAGGCGAAAGAGTACCCCACAGGCCTTTGCCGGGCCCTGGTTGCTACGATGCTTGAGGGCCTTGCCCAGCGCCGACGCCGACATGGAGATTCTATCCAGCACGTGACTCAGCTCGGAGAGCGAGAACGTGACTGGCTGTGCCAAGTTTCACTCCAATCGCGAGTGAATTTTGCGGCGCAATTTTTGCCGGACTATCAGCCAACCACAGGCTGAATGTCTTGTTTCATGCACGTCAGCACGAAGAGAGACTTCATTTGCTGCAGAATGAGAATGAAAAATATAGATTCTAGATGTATTGGTATGTATTGGTTATACATAATTTTGGTGCAAATCTCTATGTAATATTTGATTAATCAATGCATATGGCTTGTGAAATGTCATGTCATGAGGTATGATATGTTCCGGTTCATGTATATTATGTTCTCGCCTACCTTCAGCTGTATTCACAGTCTGATTTCGCAGGTCGAAAACACCGTGAAGCAGCTGCTGTACATGGCTGGAGACAAAACGGTTCGTGGCGCCTTCTCGTGCTCCACTGGAAACGCAACTCATATTGCCCTCCGTGAAAATAGGGAATGATTGTATGAGAAGTATCTGAAAAGAACATCCGCATGTTGCAATGCAAGGATTGCATTTTCACTGCGAAAAACATGTGTCGGAGGGTATGCCGTACTGACTTCAGAGTTGAAACCAGCTGGGCGGGGTGTCCCCCCGAAGAACAGAATCAAGGCTGGAACCAGCATAGGTACACCTTGATCGTGTGGGTCTTCAACCCACCAACGGCTACGCTGGCAGCTACATGGCAGCTTGGACTGCACCGGCGGCCCCTGCCATGTTCTTTCCTTTTCGGGTCCCAGCAGCCCTCCAAAGCATGTGTTGAGATTTTCCATATTCTATCCATTTTACAAGAGAAAAACACATTCTATCCGCTGGTCGCCTAGAGTAAACATATATAGATTTGGTTAGATTTGGGAGTAGTTCTGTCAGATAGCATCCGCCGTGGAAGGGAAGGAACGGTCCGCATCCGAATTGACAGCAACTCTCGGCCATGCGAGGCGAATGGATACCTTCCAGAGGTTTTCTGCCGAGCCAGACACTGCGTTGGATGAAACAGAGGCATTTAGTCAGACTGCAGGGGAGAAGTGACCAGCGTATCCCTTTTGATGTTTTAGCACTGGGGTTGGACTACAGGGCCTCATCGGGGATTCCCAGAAATGTATTCAGGCTCGGTATCAGAGTTCTGAAATCATGAACATCATCAGCATAGAATGACATATATGTATATGCATTAATTCATATGTATATATACAATACATATACATTGGCATATAATGCACAAATAATATTGAGTGTTGGAGTGTACTGGGAGCTCTCTGCCCTTTACTGCCTTGTGCCCAAGCACACCACAGTGTCCTGGCTGTGGAATGCCAATTGCATGAGACACTTGGGTTTCTTGAAGGGGGATTGGCGTCCAATTTCTGGCATTTTTTCATACGCAAGATGATCAACATGAGATTTGGTTACACTTTCAGACCCCGCGAAAATCGGCCTTTGCAGGAAAGATCGGCCTTTGCTCCTCTGAAATGCCAAATGTTTTGATTGCAGCTGAGAGTACTGATGGATGGTTGTTTGATTGTGCTCCACATGTAATTTACATTCGTTGACTTGACCAGTTGCAGCACACACACTAGCATATGTATATATATATATATACTGTATACATATATGTATGTTGTAATTGCCCAAGATATCATGGTGGTTATGATGTTCTTGTTTACTTATACTTATATATACCCACGGTCGATCCCCATAGATTCCCCCCCACAGCTCCAGCGCTCTGCCTCGCGACAGTTTGTGGGTTATAACGTCAACAACATGCTCAACATCTTCCAAGTGGTGTCGCTCGCTGTTCCGATTGTTCCAACGTTCTTCCTTTTTTTCGTGGTGTCGGCAAAGGAGAAAGAGCTGGTAAAGTGGTAAGTTCTTGTTTTTGATATTTATTGTAGTAAATTTCGCTGACAATATCATTGTTATTATTTATTACAATTATTGCTATCACTATTGTGTGCTACCATTATTGCTATCATTATGTGCTTTGCGATATCATTACTTCATCTAATAATATGAGCATTTGGAAGTCGAGGATCCGCAATGATCGGGTGGTTTTCTGATGCTTTTTTGCTATCCACTTCGTTGCTAGAGACCCATGGGGTAGTCCAGGGGAATTCAAGGTTGAGTTGTAGAGTCTACCAAAGCACCAGCACACTGCGTTGCTCAAACATTGTCACTGACAAGACATGATGTTTGGTCACAAGCCACGTGACTTCCAGTGAAATCCTGTGTACATAATATACAATAGACATACCTGCAGTCACGTGCATTTATACATACATAAGTGTAGACATATACTCATATCATCTAATAAATCTATAACATCTACACATACACTGACATAAAAATCTAATATATCTAATATCTAGACATAAACTCATATTCTTTTCTCCTAGTGGATACAGAATCAACCACGTTTTTGCACAGTAGCACACCACTGTTTTGGCATCCGCTTAGAATCCACGTGCCCTGAGGAATACCAACAACGTGCTCAATGGCAACACCAAGGCGCGGCCTCCCAGGGGTCCCAGGGATTTATGGTATCTCTATGGGGTTACCAATTTGTAAGGGGGAGGGGCTTCCTGAATGTACGTTAATATACTATATGTATATGTATATATATATATTTATGTATATGTATACATAGGGTACGTATATACTACAGTATAATATACTATATATATGTATATATATGTATATATATGTATATATATATATATGTATATATATGTATATATATGTATACATAGGATTCTTACAGAAATGTCTGACCTATTTTACGATGCTTTGAGATTCATCCAGATCTTTTTAAGGTGAGTTTCGCATGGGACTTGTCCCGACTTGTCCTGTATAGAGGATCATTGTTGGGCAAGCTTTGGATATTTTGGATTTAGTACCATCATTTCTATACCCAGATGGGCACATTCCGTTGGGTCGCCCCACGTTGCAGATCAACGATGTGGACATCCTCTTGCAGTTTCCAGATCCTATGAAGGTCAGCGCTGGCATCCCACTTCACCGGCAGGTCATAGACATAGATGTTGATAGTGTCGCTAGTAGCAAGCAAAATCTATGTGTTTGATCTTCTTAATCAAACTATCTTAAGTAATACATCCGTACACATCCAAGAATTGGCATCAGTGGGAAGTTCAAAGGATGAGATATCATGGGAACTCTCTTTACAGCGTGAGCAAGGGTTTTACATGGTTTTACTGCGCAAAAGATCTCTTACAGGCAAAAGACAAACCGTTGACGCTTCTTTTTTCTACAGTAGACATGGTTTTTTCACATGTTTGAACATGTTTGAACACGTTTGAACATGTACCACAGGTATCAAAATTCATCAAAATTCATCAAAATTCATCCAAATTCATCAAAATTCTATACCCCCCAATTATTGCATGGTTGATACAGTTAATACTAAACCTAGAGCCATCGCCAGGATGGAGATGAGATTCTCGTGACCGGCATCGTTCTCAGCCCATGTTGAATGCGGTTCGTTAGTATTGGAATGCCGCTAGTGTCAATGGCCATTTCAGGAACCTAAATTGGAGGTACCTACCATATATAAGGCCTATATAAGGCCTATGTAAGGGAATATCCCCAGAAAATATGGCCTTATATGGTACAGTACCTCCATTTTAGGATCCTGAAATTACCATTGATAGTGGGTAAATTTAAACTTTCAACAGGTAGATCTACAGATGGCAATCCGTGGTCCACAATTGTGATGGGTTGTAGTGGTCCGCGGATAAACGGAATACACAAAGACCTGCGATTTTGCTTGGTCAGGGAGCCTCCATTTTTGATTCTCTTGGAGCTATCAAAACTTAAAATACATAAATAGCCAATGAACACTGCGGATATTTCATGCACCCACCAGTGAATATAATCATAATATATCATAATATGATATATGTATTTTCATGTATTGCATGAGTATCCAAGAGTTCTATCAGATCAAACCTACGTTACATTTCCAGACACCATGAGTCACAATGTTTTTTTTATTTAGCAAAACTCGCCCCCTTTTTTTGAACATTCGCCTCCCCATCGTCACTCTCGGAAACCGACGACGCGCCCAATCGTCGTCTCTTTTAGGTCCCAAGGATTTCAATCTCATCGGAAATCCAGAGCTGGCCAATTGCAATGAGCATCGCCCCCAGCGGTTGGACACCAGACAGCATGGGACACCATACAGGGGCACAGATCAGCCGAAAAAGATGATGTCCGATTGATGTCACGTTGAAGCCCATGAGTGCAATGAAACATGATTGGGCAAAACCACAATATCTATTGTACAATTGTACAACATGTATATTATGTATATAATTGTTAATAAACATTAATAATTATAATATTAACAATAATTATATATAATATATATGTACCACATACACATATATAATATATACATAACATCAAAGACCCCCTTTGTTGCTATCAATATACTGTATGATTTGTTTGTTAACGTTCGATTCATGTGTTACAGACGAATCCATGGGTTCTATGACTTGGTGATAAATCAGATAGCAGATAGCATTATTCCCACTTTGTTTCTTCACCATCCCCATTTGTTGTCAATGTCCCCATGTGTGTCTGTATCTGTTTGACTCAACAATTAGATGTACCCCTGAAAAAAATAGATGAGTTCAGATCCCAAAAACTCCACTATGAGTCTATGACTAGATCCTGATTTGGTGATGAATATTTCCATTTTTTCTGGTCTGTATCAGTCCATCGTCATTGCCGCAATTGCCACAGGTTCCGCTGGGTGGGCGGCGTTCAGTTGCCGGTCACGGGAGAGCCGGGCTGCACCTGTGACTTGCAGAACTTCTGCACCATTCGCTACTTGGACGTGGTCCATGACGGGCAGGGGATATGGGATATGCAACCAACTCCAAGTTTGCTCTGCTGGGAGATGGGGAATTCAAGCTCGAATTTATGGCAATCCCCACAGGAAAAATATGAACACGAGGTTTCAAAACACTGGATTTAGGGGTATCCTCTTGTCAAACAAACCCATATAATGGAGAGACCTGGGAACCCTTTTGGATAACAGACTATGTCACCTGGAAAGATAGGGAAATTGATCAACTAGGGAATGCTTTTTAATGGAGCAACTGCCAATGGACACCGCTAACACAGATCGCACCATATCGCACCCTAAAGACACCCAAGATGTCAGCAATATTGTTATGGTGCGGTCTTGGGTGATTGGGGATCCAAAATTGCCTCGCAGGGACGAAGGATCCTCAGTTGGAATGTTGTCAAAGCACCAACAGCATTGTGTTTTTGTGCATTGTGTTTTTTGTATAAATTAGTATTGGGGATCCTTCATGTTTTCCTTTTGTTTTGCTCCATGCATCTCCATGCGGTATCCAAAGGCTTGCCCTGTGGGGATATCAAACTTGGCAATGAACCATTCCCATCCATTCCCAAAATATTCTTAGACATGTTTAGATGATTCGCCAATGGATTTTTAGCAACAAAAAACCCTCCATTTTTCCCGCGGCAACATTTTTGGTTGCGCTCTTTTGGCAGCCAGCGCTTCGCCGCTTCGCTCATTGATCGAGGCTGGCTCATTGATGAGTCCAAAGATCCAGCATATCCACAGAATCAAGACTTGCATTTCAAGGCGCGACTTTCTTCAAGTGGCAGTGCTGACTTGCGAGAGGACGGAAGTCGTGACGAGATGTGGATGTGAATAATTGTGAATAGATATTCTGGTGATCAATTTCTGAAAGGACCCAAACCAATGAAGAAATTGATGAAGATCAATGCAGGGTCTGCAAGGGCCAATTTGAAAAAGCATGCGGATCTGAAGCCACGAATTCTGACCCTCTGCCTGTCATTGAAGCATCGGGCGCTGTTTTCCTTCCGGAAGTCTGCCAGAGCATCAAACAGTCCTCATCCTCAAGGAGGTTTGCTGGGTTCAGCTTTCAATCTCAGGTAGAAATAGGATCAACATGGATCAATTATTGTTATATCAAAGATTCAGTTATGCAGATGCTCAGGTGTTCTATAGACATCATGCTGTTTTTTTATTAAACTGGTGGTTCAGGTTGGAACGACGAATCCATCAAAGACACCTTTCCTGACGGACAACTATTGGAAGGCCAGCTTCAGCGAGGATGGCAATGCTGGAGTAACATAGGACTCTCATGTATAATTCTGTGTCAGAGTCGACATTGACAAACTCCGATCATATTACCCTCTGGTAAACTAACATAGCTATGGAAAATCACCATTATTCATGGGAAAATCAACTATAAATGACCATTTTCAATAGCTATGTTAAATTACCAGAGGGTATGTTTGCTTATTTGTTTTTGATTGTATTTTTTGTCTATATCATAGATCTACGTTTCGAAGATGTGGAGTACACTCTATTGACTGCCATACTGCTCAGGTGGCTCACATGAAGGGCAGTGTGGTGAAGTCGTCGCACATCTTCCAGGGCTGGTCGGTGAACCCGCAGCTGGAAAATGCACCTTGGCGCTGTGTCGCCGGCGAAGGAACGAACCGACAGCGGTTGTTGGCTTCTAAAGGGCGAGTCGTATGGGAAGAGAAAACATGGAACTTGATGTTCATTGATCTAATTATTTAAATATATCTTTCAATACCATTGAATAACTAAATATGTTTGGGCAAATCAAACATCATTTTTAGGCTAATTATACATGTTGGGGCGAACGCGGAGTAGACCACGTCGTGGCGAGAGCTCCAACTAGGAAAAAACCACTTACAGTATATTTTGTTGGAAGACATAGGAACCACATTTTTGCTTGGTGATTTCTAGATATGGGTATGGATCAATACCTATTAATACCATTTTTAGGGGGATGAACATCCATTTACCAGCTATTTTGATGTTCACCAGGGGTACCAGGGTTTTGACCCACTGCCATATTTATTGGATATTTATAGTGGATCAGCCTTTTTGAAGCACCGTCTTTTTTCGCACATTTTTCGCCCATGGCTTCGCCATCCGCCCATGGCAAAAAGTGCGCCGAGGTGGACTTGCGCCTAGTGGGAACCAAATATGCCGCTGGAAAGATCTCGGACATCGAAGTGAAGTGGGGCTACCAATGGGGAAACGACCGCATGGACATGAATGGAAATGAGGCATTGCTTGATGATATGGATATAATATATGTATACTCTATAATTATATATTATAATGTATATTATGATATGCTTTTTGTCTGAAGATGTCGGAAAATCATCACCAAAATCCGGTCGATCATCATTTTGCCCATTAAAACTGTTCATGTTGGGGTCCCTCGATGGGCATATTTTATATCAGGGGGAGAAGATTATAGACTGCCCGGAAGCACAACCTTCTTTGCCTTCAAATGTTGGTTGTTGAGTTCTCCACTCACAATAATGGCTGCCAGAGATCGATGGGGATATATATATATGATATACTTACGTATGTATATGAATATATTCAATATCCACACATGCCGTTCCATACACCACTATATCTAGGTGCAACATGGCCCACATCATTTTTTTCTGCAACGGTGTCGTGCTGAAACTGAGGTTTACCCCCATCACAGATGCGGATACTCTGAAGATTGAGGCCTCCTACGGAAGCCCAAGGGCAACTTTACCATCATGAAAGGGTACTTTCAGAGGGAACTTTTTGAAGAAAAAACACTGCCAGATTTGAGATCTATTGAGATCTACTTCAACTAGAAAATTTCTCCAGACCCACTGACTTTTGTTCACTTCTGGCTATAGAATGTTGATTGCAAGTATGAGCTTGCGGCGCAAAGGGCTGAAATTCTCCATGACTTTAGAAAAAGGACTAAACACAATTTCCTTGATGATGGCACAAGTAGTTTATGCTCAGCTGTTGTGCAGTTGGTCGATCCTTTTTTCTTAGTCATGTGATGAATTCTGTATTCAAATTCTGGATCATTGAGTGCAGCTGTAACCAGGACAGAAGTTTTTAACACAACATTATAGGCTCAGATGCTTTTACCAGTTTCGTGATTAGTATGTGATTAGTTATATAGGAGGTTGTCATGATGTCATGATGCCATTCCCTTAATCTGGCCAGGTATTGGGAAATTACCATATATATCCAATTACAGCCATTGAGATTCATCATATTGTTTTATTTTCGACCTTCCAGCAATGTTTCATCAGCAGAGGGCATACATATATAGATCTTTTGAGAATGGCATGTCAGGCTATCCTTTATATTAATCTGCCCATATAATGTATGTCCCCTCCAGTAGTCATGGCAATGGGCAATCCATCATTTACAGACGATTTTCTGAGCTATAAACCCCCATTTATGGGGAAGGATCAGTTCATTGGAACCCCGTGCCACGTCATCAGGCCATTTTTCCGACTCAGTTCAACTTTGACCAATCCACCGTTCGGGCCCTCGGATCCCTCGGCAACACCGCACCGCGTTGGAGGTCTGGCCCCAACGAACGCGTAAACACGTGCTAAAGGTGATTTTCCGACTGCTGTTTGTGCTATCTTGTGATAGAATCTTGCACATGGTTTTTTTTTGGATCATGGCTGGGATGGATCTTGCAGCTGGTAAAGTGGTGAACTGCAGATATCTGCTGGTTCTGGAGTTCTGGACCCTATTCTTGCCTTACCACGAAGAAGCACATTTTCTATGACCTCCAGTTTGATAGTTCTTCAATCTGTTCAATCATGTGTTTGAATCATCTAGTCGATTCTACAGAACAAAAAAGGGATGTCCGCAGTCATGTTTCCATATGGCAGTGTGTCAAAACCAATTGTACCCCTTTTTTGTTCACATCAAAATAGCTGGGTTAAAATGGATGTTCATCCCATTAAAAATGGTATTTTCATAGGTATTGACCCATACCCATATGTTTCCCCCATTCCATTCACCACTGCTGTGGCTAAAAAACCCGAGGTGCCGTTGCCATACGACATCGACAGTCGAAGCCTGGGGGCCCGTGGCCTATCCCATGGCCATTTCTAATAGGGAATAAACGGGCTTCCCAAATACTAAGATGTGACCTAAAAAAGGAGAATTCTATGAATGTACACATATGTTTATGTTTTATCATTTAATATATATATAATATACATTTTCATACATATAAAATATATATAATATATTATAATTTATTTTGTTGTTGATTTATTTATTTTTGTATTTATTCTGTATGACAATGTATCCAGAATAGCTAACCCTACCGATAGCTACCTTTCCTGATTTTATATGGGAATGGAATTACCACCATGCTGCCATGTAGACCATCTTCTCCTCGGGTGCCGGCAGTGGTTGGAAAGGTGATGTTTCCATGCAAAACGTACGTCAGATTTTCCATGGAGAATAAAAAAAGATAGCAAATATCATATCTCCAAGCCTAGAACAGATATGACAATGAGATCTATGACACTGAGTTCTATAAAGCTCGGAGAATCATATCTGATTGGTGGTTTGGAACATGAATGTTATTTTTCCCATCATATTGGGAATTTCATCATCCCAACTGACTTTCACTCCATCATTTTTCAGAGGGGTAGGTTGAAACCACCAACCAGTCATTACTATTAACCATCATTAACCATATAATAACCATGGTATTAACCATGATTTTCACAGTATATTAACCATCATCAAAAAATCCCATCATCAGAGGTGGTAGGTCAAGCACCAACCAATTCGAGGTGAAGGATCGACTCTCATCATCAATCGTGGAGGCGGGACCCGTTGATCCACGGGATTCCACGGGATTCCACGGCTCCTTTTGAAAGGATGGGATATATCAAGGGAAAGCCATGTTTGATGGGATATGAATGGGATGTCAATATATATATATATCAATGGGATACTACTGGTGGAAAGAGGCTGTGGAAGGCAGATCATATTTCATCATATCTGGCAGGATGATAGAATATGATAGAATAAATACCCTCTGGTAAACTAACATAACTATGGAAAATCACCATGCTATTAATGGGAAAACTCACTATTTCTATGGTCATTTTCAATAGCAAACTGTTAGTCATTACCAGAGGGTACATCATTTACATCTGAGCCATACGGTCTGGAGAAAACGCCGGTGGCAGGTTTTCGCGCTGGTGTCATGGCCACCATTGCCATCAACACCGTCCGCCTGGGCCGTGCCGGTGGGCAGTTGGGAACTCAGCGCCGTTCCAAGTCCACCAGGAGATGATCGAAAAAAAGGTCTGGGCTTAGTGTGGGCTAGTAAAACCCCCATGAACATATGGTTATAACATGTTATACCCTCTGGTAATTTAACATAACTATGGAAAATCACCATTTGTCATGGGAAAATTCACTATAAATGGTGATTTTCAATAGCTATGTTAAATTACCAGAGGGTAACTAAGCAGATTCAGGTACATTTTCAGAGACACACTCACAAATTAAAATGGAACAAATCCAGCGTTACGTAGAGAATTTACAGGCGAAACCATGGTTTTTGCATATCTATATTAGTTTGCTGGAGGGTGTTTTTTTATTGACAAATCATCAGTTATTTTCGCAACGGATCTACATAGTCTCAAGTTTGGAATTTGGGTATCACTCGGATATGATCATTGGGATTTAAGTTGGAGATGTTGTGTGTTTTTAGCCGACAATGACTGCTGGTGTTTGTAACCCATAAAGCAAGGAATATCCCATGCCTGGACTGTGATAGCTAGATACTAACATATACCAACTGGGATGCACATACAAATTATACTAAGTAAGGTACTGTACCCCATGGTAATCAAAGATCTCTGGCAATAGGAAATCCTATGCAATCCCCAAGGAGTAGCCAGGGCATTCCATTGTTTCATGGGGTTATCCATGATGGGAGTTGATGATTATGATGGGAATCCGGGCCAACCAGTGGAATATTTGTTTGATCCAAACCTGATGTTTCGGAAACTGCTCACATGTGGATGGCTTCAAAAGAAAAGAGTATAGACCTCATTGATATATATATATATACAACCAACAAAACTTGGGGATATAGATCTTTCATGATCTCACAATGCTATTAGCAATGCTCCGGACCATCCAGACATCCAAATTTTGGCAGCTGATTTATTTTTTCTGCAACGACACAGAGTGATGAAATGTTTTTATTGTTTTTCTTGTGCGGCCAAAGCATCTTCCAAGGGCGTTATTTTATGTTATTTTGCTCTCAGGACGCGCTTCAACTTTGTCACATACAAAGATGAGATGCTGGATCTGGGTGAGAAGAGGGCTGCTTGGCTGCCCATGATTTGTGTTTGTTGCATTTTTTGAATGTTTGTGCAACAACGTGGAATCAGTCTTGCGAATGTGTTTTTTCCGGACCGGGTTCTCATAATCTCAAGACCAGGACCCAGGCTCCTTCCGAATCTCTTGGTTCCAAAATAAAGCAATAACAAGAAATTTTGATGAAAATCGGGTGGAACATGTTGGGAGACCACCAATAATCCTGGAATTTGGAGGGACGCTTCAGTTGTGGCTGGTTTGCAGTGCATGTGATTTAATCGTCTGTATGCTTTCTCATCATATCCAAAGATATGGGATTCGGTCAAAAATCCCTAGCAAGGAAAAGTAAATCAATTTGCGAAAGTAATTCTAGACAATAGGTCTTTAGACTTCATTATGATATCATGTAGCGGGCCCCCAACTAAATACGGCATTTCTGCAGCTTGGCGCTAGGTTCACGTTAGCAGTGCGCTAACATTTTTTGGTTTTAATGTGCTTTAATATTCCCAGGAAGTAGTTCACTTGTACATTTGCCTTGGCATTGGAAGGAAGTTTCTTCGCATTAGATCGTGTTAGTGTTGTGTGGAATTGGCATGGTATTGAGATGATGTGATAATTTGTTGTTTGCCAACACTATTGTTTCTTTTGGATTTTTATACAAAAGCAACTCTTATTACGTGGTTTTTGCAATATATACATAATATATATATATATATGTATTTATACACATGTTTGGAATTGTTTGCACGTATTTCTATATTGGAGGACAAAAAGACCAGTATTTATTTCCCCTGGCGAAAGTCCATCGTGGGTCACTGGGTCACTGGGTCTCCCAGCAGCATGCAGTTCATCTCCTACCCACTCATCCAGGTATCCATCCATCCATCCACTTATCCATTTGTGTATCCTATGTACGTGTATACACTTATTCAAGCATATATATATATACACATGTACAATCCTGTGCATATATATATATATATATATTTATACAGTGCACGTACACACATACAAATACGGATATATACAGTGTATATATTGATATACATATATACATTGTAAATGATCATCAAATCAAGATGGATCTCTAATGGATCTACAATCCTTCGCCCCAGGATGAGAAGTTGGATTTCACAGGTGGCTTCCGCTTGCCCGGATTGTGGGGAGGCTCAGTACAGATCCAGGATGGCTCGTTGTTGGACGGGTCGCTTGAAGGGGATGTGGTCCATCCAGAAATATCCAAGTTACGAACTTTACCATGATTTGAATGATATACATAATATATATATATAATATACGTATGTATATATACATATATATATATATATACATGATTATATATATATACATATATATACACAATGTAATGTACACTTATGTAGGATCCAGGATATAGGGATATTTACCATGAACAGTATGGAATAACAACAACCATGGGTACCTTTTTCGAAGCCCGGCCCCTTTTGGGCCCAGGGTGGCCATGGACAGCATCGGCCCGATATCAAGATTCCTCAGTTTTTGGTGGGAAACCGATGTTCCAAAAACAAATCATATATTATATACCCTCTGGTAATTTAACATAGCTATTGAAAATTGCCATTTATAGTGGATTTTCCCATTAAACATGGTGATTTTCCATAGCTATGCTAAATTACCAGAGGGTAGGTACAGTATATGTTCCAAAAACAAATATGTAACCAAAGGTGGTTCCAAAGTTGTTTCCAAAAGCTAACAAAAATGTTCCATTCCAAAGGTGTTTCCAAAAACGAATGGGAAACCAATGGAACCAACGCATCTTTCACGAGAAACCTGAAGATTTGCTTCCAGATACTGCATCTTTGCAGCGGGCTGAGGATCAGCGTAATCAGTGCTCCCATTTTGAGGAGTCAGCAGGGAACCTCAGCTCTGGAGGGTCCAGGTGCAGCAGAACACTTATGGGTCTATAATGGTCTATATAATTCATTATAATTCTATAATATTCTATATATATAACTATATATATATAACTATATATATATAACTATATATATAATTATATATATATATACGCATATATATATATACATATGTAGAAAAGACGGAGGCATTCAGAGATGCTCAGCTAGGTCAACCATTTGTTGACCTGTGATGCAATCATCCAACCATAGTTGCCCTCATAGTAAGTTCACTGACCAGGTTTATCTCAGATAGATCTAGACTTAGTTCACCAATTAGCCCATAGATAAAACATCGATATAGCTAGATGACACACATGTTTGTCATCAATCACATATTTGTTCAACAATGTAGCTATATCTAGCTATTTCAAAGCATCTAGCTATGTCTATGTTTTTTTTTTTACGAATAGGTTCTGTTGCAGCACCTTGAGACTCCTTAAGGTACCAAGATGCCAGGGCCATGTTCCCTGTGAAGTCACTCTTTCAACCGCGAGTCCAGGAGGAGATCAAAAGGAAGTTGCGGGTGGTGCCCCCCATTTTCGGAATAAACAGAAAAAACTACGAAGTAGCATGTTTAACATATTGGGATTAAACATATTTTTAGATCCCAATATTCCGATTGGATTATGACTATGCTATTTGTTATAATATCAATCCAACTTGGTGTTCTAGTTTCCAGTTGTAGGATTTTTTACTTAACGCCGAATATGTTAAGGGTCCAGGGTTGCCTCGATTTGAGTTGTTGCTATCAAAGTGCTGCCATTTAAATTAAGCCGCTAAGCTCAGGGGAGTTTTTGAACCAGGGTTGATTATCTTCAAACATATTATGTAATATAATGCTGATGGTTCCTGGTTCTGCTGCGCTAAATAAATAAATAAATATATATATATTATATTTTCTTTCCGTTCCTCTCAACATCATACAGAATGACTACGCGAAGGCGGATGCTGGCTATGTGAAAGGCGTTGAGAATTTTAAAGATGTTTCACACATTCTAAATTCGTTTCTCCTCAGCCGATTACTCTCTACTTTTGTTCATATGTTTCGCAATTTCAAAGGCTAAGGTTCTGTGCACAGACCTCTGCAGTCTGCATGGTAAAAATAAATAAATAAATGCATAATGCTAATGATTCCTTTTGCTCTAAGGATATCCTACTTGGATGTGCATCCCAGGCGTTCTACTATGGGTTTCACAACTAAATATAGCACTTTCGAAAATCATGAAACATCCGAAATAGCAAAAAGGTAGCGCAACAATCCAAGTGACCTAAGTGACCTAATGTCAACCCTGGTTTAATCAACAACGAACGGCTGTTTTTTTAGGGGGTAAGATTTAAGTATCAGATTATCACTCTTGGGTGAGTACCCCCCTCTAATTTTTATAAACCATGGTTTATGAACTGAATCCGACAATGATTAGTGATAGTACCCCGTAAAAAAACCTGTAACATCATAGTGATACTATGCCTCACCGCAGGACGCCAAAGCGGAGTTCACCTTGTCCTTCTCCAGGGCTGTCCAAGCGTCTGAGAGGCGGCAAACTATGGGAAACCATTGGAATTCGCTGGAAAAACCATAGGAGCATGGTGATTTTATCATACTTTAACAAACAAAAATGCTTACTTAAAGTGATTTATAGCTGATTTATGATGGCTAAGTTGACGCACAGAACTGATCAGAACTTGGTTAAGTAGATTTGTTTTGCAGAATATACACAGGATGTAGCTACAGTTAATGGCTTTGTAGACCAACTCAGAACTGAGGGGCCTCACCGTGTGCCAAGTATGACGCCAAATGGATGAACCAAGGGGATTTTTATTCCAACAGCCAACAAGGATCCAAGAAAATGTCCATTGAACTTGAACACCGTTACGAAAACATCATTGAAGACTTGGGAAAACAGTCCAACAACTTAAGATACAAAATCCCTAAAACTTCGGAAAGAAAACATGGAGTTGTTGGGGTCATTGGTCATTGGTGACGTGATTCCGCCGCCAGCCAGGCTTTTGGTGACATGCCAGGGGCAAGCCAAGTACCAGCTGAAGCCCTTCGGCCTTCGGCGGTGTTTTAAGATTGGCCTGCCCTGGAAGATTGGTGCTTGATTGGTTGGTAAGCAATTCTGCTGGTTTAGTTTAAGTACGTCTTCAATCTTCATATTTTCTTGTGCATCCCAGTGCAGTGCCAGTACGGAAGTTAGTGGATGACGTAGCGGTTGCCACGCTTGACGCACAAGCTGTCAGGAAGTGGGTTAAGACATGGATTAAGGTCGACCCAGATTCAGAAACCTAGAAACCCCATTGTAGTTGCTTCATTTGGGTGCAGCAGTAAAGGTGTTAACGTAGCATAAAATGCAATAGAAAATGGTACCTCCACATGCCCACATATTAAATGACTCTAAATAATCAATGCAGTATTCGTTGTGACATGGAGACCCCATAGCAGAGTGAAGTTGTGTTTCCTGGTGTATAAGAAGGGTAGGTCTGGTCCCGATGGGTATGGCATGTTACTGTATGACCTTGAAGTAGACTGTCATCCATACCCAGTCGTGACAGTAGTGGCTTCGTTCTGTTCTTATCCCAAATTTTTGTAGTTTATCATGTTTGTCGGTGAGATTTTTTTCTCAATATAGGACAATACCATGTATTATGATAATAGTTTGGTTTCTAATAATAGTTTATTATAGTTTGTTATGATATAGTATTTTGATACCACAATCGAATTAGTAAAATACTCAGTTTGCTAGCTTTGCTGATATATATATATATATATACATACATATATATACATATATATACATACATATATATATATATACATACATATATATATACATATATATATATACATATATATATATACATATATATATATACATACATATATATATACATATACATACATATATATACATACATACATACATACATATATATACATACATACATACATATATATATATATATACATACATATACATATATATATATACACGTATATATATATATATACACATATGTATATATATACACACATCTATATGTCCTAAGCATATACATCTATATAGTAACCCATATATTACCCCTGATGCTTTGTTGATGCTGAGGCAGTCGCCCTTCGTGGTGATCGGCATTGGAGAAATCGAAACCAACGCAACTTGATCGACGAACGCGGTCTTGGATGAGGATCTTGACATGCTGTGTAAATCTATGTCTTATACAGGTATACGGTATACATCACATATGGGAGTCGTCCTAAAACCCATGCAAGGCTTTTTTTAGTATCCGAGTGACATCTGCAGATATGGATGTGTATGTTTTGCTGCAGTGGCGAAAGGCCGCGAAAGGGCGGCGTAAGGTTCGCGAAAGGTCTGAATACCACTATTTATAAACCTATAAACCGATCATAATCCCATGTCCCGATTCTGCTGGGGCGCGAAAGGGCGCGAAAGGTTCGCGAAAGCGCGGCGTAAGGGCAGTTTTCGGGTACATTAATTTTTGACAACCCCCATATGTTTATAACTGTTTATATATATATATGTATTCCATTGTATTCCCATATCATGTGATTTTATTTATATATTCGCCCTTTTGGATATATGCTCGTGTGATTATATATATATATATATACAATTATATACATACGTATATACATATGAGGATATGGGCATATATATATATACATATGTATATACACACACATTCTACATACACATGCGATCCAGAGGTATATTATTGTTTACTATCATTGTTTTCACACTACATGATTATGTACATGTGTTTCTCTCGTAGCACACCCACATAATAAGAGGGAAATGACTCATATTTGGATCAGGGTTGAAGAGAACTACTCCTTGGGTAGCAGATCCACCCAAGCCAACGTGATTTCAAAGACCGCATTCCTGGGGTAAGCTGTGACCCCAGTAGCTGGATTCCATGTCAAAAAAAATCACAGAGTTTCTCCCATATCATGGATATAAATATGGATTATGTCTAGTTTTATTACTATCATTAGATTGCATTAGATTGCAGTACGATAGGCAGTATGTCATTGTTTTATTGTTTTACCAACGGTTGAAGCAGTTTGGTTTGTCAAAGGCACCATGTTTTTTCGCACCGCTCAGGTGGAGATTGATACGGATGGTATCCTGAGGGTGCCCTGGGAGCAAACGGAAAATCGAACAGGTTAAGACATGTTTGGAAAACCGATGTTATGGGTATCAGATACAATCATCTATGAAAACTATCCGTATTCTATTTGTATTCTCTATATGTTTTATCAGGTAGATCTATCTCTATATTTTATCGCTATATTCTATGTGGTATATCAGACTGTACGAGTACAGATGCAGGATTGATTATTTAGCTACCCTCTGGTAATTTAACATAGCTATTGAAAATCACCTGTTTTAATGGGAAAACTCACTATAAATGGCCATTTTCCATTGCTATGTTAGTTCACCAGAGGGTAGATGAAACCTTCTGCGGCAAATTTCACATTGGAATTGAGTCGCTGTTGATGCTCTCAGACCAGTCTGATGAAACAATTCCGAAGGCTTTAAATGGCATTCAGCAGCAGCTCTGACTGTATAGTCGTACCTAGAACTATACACATATTATACAGGGGTTGGTAACTGTCCCATTTTGGGTATATTGGACATCACCTAAAAAAGTAGCCATTATAGACCACAAAAACCTTTCATGGTTGGGTGATGTGAAAAATGGGGACATCAGTCATGACCCATGTTATACTCACCAGTTGGGTACTGTGAAATTTCATCATGTTCTATCCTCTGCTTCGTGTCCGGCCCCATTGCCGGCATATTTCCTCCAGATTTTCGGAGCTGTTTCAGACTACGAATCTTGGTTCGGTAAAGGTTTTCATGAGCTCAGGCAGCTTGTGATTGCTGGAGTTTCAGAAGATTGGGTCATATTCAGCTCCATTATCCAGTAATTAATTGTGATATTACATTGTGATATCCATTCATATTATATTTCATGATATAATTGTGATTGCTATATCATGTAATATCCAGCTTAAAAAATTGAAGATCTTTCTGGTGATCACCTGCAGTTAAAAATTCCTGTGAGGCCACCTTGAAACCTGGTCGACCTGCTACAGAGGTTGCCTTACAGGTGCCAAAACGGAGAGGTTGATGCATATGACTTGGGTTAGTCGTAGGGTTTATGGAGGATGTCACTTTTGTTTATGCGGAGTTGTTGGGGTTCTAGACCAACTTAGGGGAAAAAGTCTGAAGGTCCTTGCTGAAACCAACCATTGACTATTTGCGTCCCTTGATATGTGTCAATTTTTTGAGAGATCAACATTCTCCCACTGGTAAATTTGTTGGGGCTAGGGAATGTTGGGGATCGACCTGCCCATGTTCGGTGATGTTCATTGACGAATAGGGTAGGGTACACTGACAAGTTTGGATTAAACCTGCGCACTTTGGAGGTATTGCCAGCGCTCATGGATATACATATATATATATATTTCTTATATACATAATTAAGTTATATATATGTAGTATAAAGTATACGTTATATATGATTGTATATGACATACGTTATATGTATATATGTAACATACTGTATATATGTATATAACATAATTAATATATGTATATATATACACATATATATATACATACACATGTATAATGATATATATATATATATCAATCCTTAGGACAAAGCCATCCAGAACTTGCTAGAATCCATCAGCATAAAATTACTGCTTTGACCGACATATAACCAACACCAGGGAATGTGAATTGAGTGTGTTGCTCTTGGCTTTGACCATGAAGTAAGCAGTTCATCACCTTGCCTTGCGGCCGCAGGCAGATACGCCGTACACCATCATCATGTGGGTCGGCACCTCATGCAAAGATCATGGAGACATGTGTTTGTTCAGGCGATCCTTTCACGCGGGAGGGATTCAGCATGTAACGCTGGGATTTGATAGCAAACATCGTGGATATGGCAAGCAATGACAAGTGAGACAACCAACAGCATTTGGAGATTCATTCGACCAGCGACACTGGGACATTTCGCCGGCAGTGGATATGTCGATTATATTGGGCTTTCTTAAAATGGAGGAGCCCCAAGTCACCATGGGTTTCAATACTAAAATGGTCTAATGACTTGGATGATCTTGGATGAAAAAACAGATATCAGCATGGCATTCATTAAAAAATATTAAAAATTGTCAAAGCATTTCCCAGTTCTTTGGCTATGTCTCGCTATTCTAAGGTGTTGCCAGTGCAGGGAACCAACACTTGGCGATTTGACACTAGCGATGGTGGATCATTACCCACCAACACCAACGATGGCGAGTTGAACGGTGGGGCTCTCAGAGTTTTCGACCATCCAAGAGGTGTGGAAAGATGGACTCGTTACTCAAAATGCCTACAGCAGACTCAGCAGACGGAATTTTTCTGGGATAAGACATAAGACCATCATATACCATCAGTAAAGAATCCAATTTTCTTCATGTTTGGTATCAACACGTACCAAAAGATCATGAACTATCATGAACTATCATGAACTATCATGAACTATCATGAACCATCATGAACCACCATGAACCATCATGAACTATCATGAACTATCATGAACTATCATGAACCATCATGAACCACCATGAACCATCATGAACTATCATGAACCATCTATCATGAACTATCATGAACTCTATCATGAACCATCATGAACATCATGAACTATCATGAACTATCATGAACTATCATGAACTATCATGAACCATGAACTATCATGAACTATGAACATGAACTATCATGAACTATCATGAACTATCATGAACTATCATGAACTATCATGAACCATCATGAACTATCATGAACCATCATGAACCATCATGAACCATCATGAACTATCATGAACCATATGAACTATCATGAACTATCATGAACTATCATGAACTATCATGAACTATCATGAACCATCATGAACTATCATGAACTATCATGAACCATCATGAACTATCATGAACTCTATCATGAACTATCATGAACTATCATGAACTATCATGAACTATCATGAACTATCATGAACCATCATGAACTATCATGAACTATCATGAACTATCATGAACTATCATGAACTATCATGAACTATCATGAACTATCATGAACTATCATGAACTATCATGAACTATCATGAACTATCATGAACTATCATGAACTATCATGAACCATCATGAACTATCATGAACCATCATGAACCATCATGAACCATCATGAACTATCATGAACCATATGAACTATCATGAACTATCATGAACTATCATGAACTATCATGAACTATCCGATCCTTGTGTCTAATGTCTTTGGAATTTTATCGGAGCCTGTAAGCGCCAGCTTACAGAGCCGTAGGCTTTGCGCCCGTGGAGCAGTTTGTGCTTGGAGTGGAGGCAGCGGCTACCGCAAACCGCGGCGACCTCCAGGAGGATCCCCGCTGGATGGTTTATTTCATGGAAAATCCATGAAAATCCTATGAACAAATGGATGAATTTTTTGGATTTTCCATGAAATAAACCATCCATAAAATAATTAACGTTTTTAAGCTGGATGGTACCCGTTTTTTAATGTTTTTAAGGGGGTTAAAGTTTAACCAGCAGCACACATAAAAAATCGTGGTAAGAGGATGGCTGTGGTGGATTCACCTGATCATGAGGACACTCCGAAAAAAGGCACTCTGGTTATTTCACATAGCCATGGCAGATAGACAAACATTGATGTAACCCATGATTTTCCAGGATTTTACCTATGATTTACCTATGTAAATTTTCCTTTGAAACCATGGTGTTTTTGTCCACTTCGCAATTTTGTGGAGTGATTGTTGGTGATCACCAGAGGGTAGATTGTTGGTGATCCCAGTTGACCCTTTCCGAGTTTTTCTGGGTAAACCATCCCGAAATGGCCCAACTATTCAGGTTAGTGAATAACTGTTAACCCAGATATTGAAGCTGGTCTATGCTGGTCTGTTTTTTGTTTTTCTGTCGTTATTGATATTTGTTTAATTTTGTTTGTACATTCTCCTGACTTGGATATAAAGTAATCTCATGTATATTGACGCTTCAAATGGTTGCACCTGTGGGGCACGGAGAACTTCCCCATGTGCTTTTTTTGGTGCGGGGAATGTTTTTTGAAACGCGCCAGGCAGTTCGAAGTCCGCCCAGAGCAGTCGTTCTCCTGGCAGTGTTACCAACGAGGGGATCGAAGATGGCCATGGAGAATCAGCATGATGTCACTGTTCGACATTTGTTGCACCAACCCATCAATTGTGTGAGACTGGCAAGAAAATGACTCCAACAGAAGTTTCGATTGAAATATTAGTTGATGGTTTTAACATGTTTTAACGATCTTCTAGTTTCCATGATGCCAATTGACTATAGTTCTTTTTTCCTGCCAAAATTCTGCGGCCTTGCCAGGTGAATGTCATCCTGAACATTGATGTCGGCAATGCGATTGTTCGGGACTGCGGATGCTTCAAGGGGGCCTGCGTGAATTCACAGCTGGCTGTGGTAAAAGAAATCACTCCATTCCTGGATCTTGTCTCATCGCAAAGTTGCATGAGTTCCCGTTATGTTCTATGTCATCATGTCATATCATGTCGACTTTCCTGTTATGTGTGTTTATTTTGTTTGTTGGAGGGGTGCAAACGCCGATTGCTACTGGCTAAATGTCCAGCAACCTGACACTTCTTGGGAAGTGAAGCCTTCGGTGGATGGCATCAGATACTTGGCAAGACGCCACTCTGACAATCTGTGAGCTATCCAATCAGTATGTCCCATTGTGCGAATAATTACCTTGTTTGATTTCCTGCATCGGAAAGGCTGGTATTCCTTACCGTTCAGATATGTTCAGATATCTCAGTAAGTACAGCTTTTGTCCTTTGAGTTCCAAGGAAAACACTGCTTCCCTCACTTTGAATTTTGCGGTTTCGGTCGTCTTTTTAAGACCATGTACGGTAAACCGAAGAATGACGCCCATTTTGGGGGTATGGTTTCTGAGGCCCCCTTTTTTTTTGGGTAGAGATGGGATGGTTTGCCAGTTATTGTCCTAGAATTAGATGATGGGAAAACCATGAATGGGTTTTGTGGGTTATTTTGTGATAACCATCCCCAAATGGTAGGCTTATAGTTTATTATTGGGTTTACCAAGTTCATCCATTTGTTTGGTCAGTTAATGTCAGTTAATGTCAGTTAATGTCAGTTAATGTCAGTTATATATATATATATACATCCCATTTGGTAAGTTATATCTCATTCTATCCCCATGATATTCCCATTGTATTGCCATTAAATCCAAACGTTTCCCACATGATCTTCGCAGGAGCTGATCATTGTGACACCTCCGGAATTCAGCTTCGATGACAGCGCGGGTGGCTGTGGCAACATGTGTCTGTCTGGAAACCAAGTTGGGATGTTTTCTGGCAGGCTTTCAGTTGGGAATGGTAGATCCAGCTTTTTATGTAACGGAAAACACATAATATGTAACAATGCGATTTTCCGATTGCTAACGTGGATTCCCAAAAAGGGATCAAGGGTAGCCACATGGCTGGGAAATCCTGGAAATCCTTAAGGATCCTCGGTCAAATCGGCTGGGAAAATACGTCATCCATGGTGGATGTTTCATCGCTGGAGGTATATTTCCCTGAGGGATCATGATATTCCTATGGGTAGTTACTTATTATAAACCCCTCTCCATGGGGATGCATAGACCTGCAAGATTTTTTTTTTTGGGGGGGATCTCCATGAAGGGAGGATTCAAGCCATGGAGATGGTCCTGTTTGGTGGTACTCGTGGCGAAATTGTCAGTGCCCGTACCCCAGGTCCCCCAGCTAGTTTTTAACACATGAAACATCCTTGCCTTCAATACTCCATAGAGTTGTATTTTCATGTAGTTTTCTATTCACATTGTCTTGCTATGTCTTGCTGTGCCGATGGTGCACAAGGCAGGGATTCAACCGGGTCCGGGACTCTTTGATAAACGTTCTGCGTCCAGACGGCAGGGATTTTTCAACCCAACAGAGCTATGGAAATCCCATGGCTTCGGCTTGGAGGTGGATCTTCCAAACATCCAGTGCTTATTATGGCTACCCAAATCTAGATGATGCCGTATCCCACCATAGCTTTACCACCACTAAAAAATGTTCCATCTCTAAGTTACGTTTCCCTATCTGGAATTTCCATATCTACAAGGGATAGAAACATAGTGAATTCTCAATATCTAAGACACTGAAATAACATTGGATAACTTCCAGCAAATAAGGGTGACTTCTCCATATCTAAGTGACCCAATTTTTCTAGAGGCTCATTTAGGGTTCTAGAGGTTACCTATGGATAATCTATTGGATATCTAAGTTTCTGTAGGTTACCCAATGGCTTTCGCCCTGCCAATTGCTTCAGGCCTGGCGAGTCCTTTGCGACGAACCGAAAGTCTGGATGCCAATTTCTTCGTTGCTATCGCTGTGAGTTGGACCTGGGAAAATGCTGGAGAAATCTGAGAGATCTTTGATGATCTTGAAAGTCTTAAAGATATTCAAAACAAACATACCCTCTGGTAATTTAACGTGGCTATTGAAAATTGTGATTTATAGTGGATTTTCCGATTGAAAATGGTGATTTTCCATAGTTATGTTAGTTTACCAGAGGGTAGGAACTAAAAGATTCAATCCGATGGCTGTGCGGTTGCACATGCACCAGGAATGATGGTCCCAATGGACCACACAAGAACCTCCCAAGGTTTGGCTGATCCACAGCTATTTTCTTGGGAATGAATCCTTTCAACATCCTCATTTTACCCTCTGGTAAACATTTTTAATGGGTAAATCAACTATTTCTATGGCCATTTTCAATAGCTTTTTGTATGTTTACCAGAGGGTATCTCATTTTCCTCATTCAGAAGGGCAATTCCAATCAATTTTCGAGGCAACGCCATGCAACCTGCAGCTTTTAGAGGTGAACTCCCCATTGCCCAGGACCGCGACCATCGCCTCGCCCACGGGAGAGCCATTGACGCAGCTCCAGGGAATTCAGCCCCTTGTCACCGCGACGTCACCAACGATCGATTCTGGTTAGATATGGGGAATCATCCAAAAATATTTGTGTCTATGTGTATAATATTACTGTATTATATATATATATGTATCATATTGCATACATATACGTGTATATATAATATATACATAATATTATATATATAGATATGTGTATATATATCTATATTGTTAGTATTGATATATGAATTTGTTGTATGCCATCATCCAAAAAATCTTGGTCTCCTAGGGTCAATTTTTTACTTCACATGGAGAACCACAGATTGGCGACCGTCCATTTTTGTTGGTTCACCATCCAAGTATTTGGGCACCCAATGTTGAACCATTTATAGATGGTTTACCTATAAAAAATGGTGATTTTCCATGGCTATGTTAAATAACCAGATGGTATAACCTATTTTAGTTTGGTGAATCATAATAGTAATAATACGAATAGTAATAAAACATGTTTACTATTGGCATTCCTATCTTTATGATTATGTTTGTTATTGCTATAACTCAGCCAGATGACACTCCCCAAGAAACATCATGTGAATATGACATAGGATCCAAACAACACAAAATGGGGTTATCCCAAAATGAATTGATGCAGTACATTCCATGGTTTCCAATGGCTATTGAATAGATATTGCGGGAAGGAATTAGACCATTTAAACAATGGATTTTGTCAGCTATGTTCCTTATCCCAGACAAAAAACAAAAGTGTTCTGGGAGTCCCATGCAATGCCATACATGGAGGATGGTTATCAAACTACTTTTTGGTAGACATGAACATGGGTCGAAATGACCACACTCAAAATTGAATAAGTTAACTCCCACTGTGAATTGGTTTGGTCAATCTGGGGACGGTCACCAGGGTACCACGGTTTTGACCCGACATCCAATGTAAACCACTGTAAATAGAGCTTATGGCGTCTTATGGCAATCTTCTAACATGCATACGTTACCATAGGTTCTGACCATAATAGTGGGAGATGGATGTGGCTGCATGATTCCTACAAGCCGCATGAATTCCGGCTGAAACATGGGAGTGAAACATCAAGTTGAGGGGTCTCAAAATGTTAATCAGGGTTAGATTGATCAGAGGTCATTGTTATCACTTCTTAATATATATATATATGTTATCCAGAAAATGAAAAACATCAGTTACATTGATTAAATGTTATGAATGTGATCCCAAGACGACTGCCAGCATGCAGGGTCATCGTGTCTACAGCAGGGGTGTTGTTATGTTGGGTCAATTTTGATCTGCGGATGGCGGAATTTAAGATATCCATAGTAATGTATATTACATTATATTACATTATATTACATTGTATTACATTATATTACATTATATTACATTATATTACATTATATTACATTATATTACATTATATTACATTATATTACATTATATTACATTATATTACTATATGTTACTATATGTTACTATATGTTACTATATGTTACTATATATATATGTTACTATATATATTTATATATAATATATACATACGCATACTGGTTCTCTCTCTCTCTCTCTGTCTATCGTGTATATATATATTATCATATACATTCCTAACATATACACATACATATTTATCCTACCAAAAGTTGACTTCTGGATTAGGATGTAGCTCAGATTAGCCTCGTAGACTCCCCCCATGTCTTTTCCTGTCCACAGGGTCCGTGTGCTGACACCGGAGCAAACACCTAGCAGCCGCCTGGTTTATTTAGTATTGGATCTGTTCATTTGGGCTCGAATTTGGGTGTATTTCATATTGGGATGATCAATGGGTACAATGTGGGGCCCCCTAGATAGCTAAGTGGTTTTATAACTCCAATAACTATGGGATATAGTAGATATAACTATAGTTCATGGGGTTTACAAACCAACTTACAACTAGGGGGCCCCACATTGTATATATATATATACTCCTAGCCAGCTAAACCGTATATTCTTTGCAGGGTACCCCAAATTCGCTGTGGTTGCATGTTGTCAAGCCATGTTGATGTGTGTTTCATCAAGTGAACTTGAAAACCAGTCAAAAGACCCTCTGGCAGATTCCTAATAGAGGGACCATGTCGATGCCAACGTGGTACTGTTTGTCTCGGACTTGACTTGCAGACAACTAAAGCGAGTATCTATTTGGATGATCAATCCTCAGTTAATGGCACAAAGGTACACTAAGGTTATATGGGTATGTCTGAAAATGGGGTATACCCCCAATTATAGCCATTTAGTAGGGATAATGATCATTAACCATTGGGTGTAGGGGTACACTATTTTCAGACAAACCCATATTACAACAAATCCTACTGCGAGAATCCCTGAGTTGATAAATGCGTAGTGGGGTTTGCCCGTATATCTGGGACTCATACTTTGGGGGCCTGAACCATACTAATGGATCACAACCTCAAAAATCCTCCCAGCATTCCATGCTGTGTCGATATACCCAACGTTGGCACATGGGGATGGATCGAAACCGTGGATCGATTTTTGATGCCATAGATATTGATGGGATGAACATATATCCATACTATTGGGGATCCATCCCCATGGATCTGTTATTTTGGCCAATGGATATTCTATTTACATCCATATATCCAAACTATTTTGGATCAGAAGGGGATTCCATCAGTTTTGATGCCTCACCTTTGGAGAACTTCGGTACATGATCTACTGACCAATGCTTGGGTTCAACGTTTCAACTCATTCCAGGCGTCACTTGGTACGTGGAAGGACGTGGTCAGGGTGCTGGTACAACTGTTGGTTGGGGCGAAGGCGTGGGTCAGGATGGGCGAGGGGGGCATGCTCAACATGTTTGACCCCCATTTTTGTATGGGTCTAGGCCGACAGAGGCACACACACACACATTGACCTGGGCAAAAAGAACCAAGCAACTTATATTTCAGGGATCTGTAGAGATGCAGATAGCGCAGGTATAGACACATATTATATATATATATATGTACACATAAATACAGACATTAATATATGTACATATGATTGTATATTATACCATACAGTAATTATAGTATTCACCTGGAATTTCAGTGCATGAGCTGAGCTTCTCACTCTTCGATGAACAGGATGTCTACTATCATTTTGAAGTGGGCTCTCATCGCGCCAGTCAGCGGCAATCGCAGGTGCCGGCTTCTTTGTCACACAAATGGCCGCCACCAACGTGATGTGCGCCATTGGGGACATGGTGAGGCTCAACAGGCATCACCAGCGTAGTAATTATCCGATCCCACCATATTAATTGGAATATTAATCCAATTGGCATATAAATACATATTAATATCATAATATCATATATCAACCACAATTGGAATATGTTGGAATAGTAATCCAACCCCACTATTCCTTTATACCCTCAACCCGAAACCCTGGAGGAACTTGTTGGATCTATTAAACAACTAGATATTAGTGTAGATCCAACAATTGGATCCAACCAATATTTCACGAATATCCCCATCTATCATTAGTTTAGATTTCTTATCCGGGGATGTTGGGGGTACTTGATATGAATGCGATGGGACTAGGTTGGGAAGCTGTTGCGCTGTTGCAGGTACCCAGCTGTTGCCACAGTGCAGCAAGCGCAAATTGTGTGAGGCCCCTAGCTTTTTCTCATGGCTTAGGAGCTTGTTGTGAGGATATCATGGTGGGACAAGTATCTAAGATTATCTAAGTATCTATGAGTAGCTCAAAAACATGAGATGAACATTACAAAATTCTTACTGTTCAAAAACGAGGCTTTCAGTGCTGCCATGGAAAAATCTCAGCTGCTTCTCTGTCCGCTGAGGTTCACCTTTGCCCTGAACGTGAATGCAGGGAACCAGATCAATATCGTGGCCCCGCCCGGCTTCATCCTCACGTGTTGGGACACCTGGATCACCTGGCCGCGAACTGCTGCAGGACCCTTTTAGTTCACATCCCAAAACAACTGTACTCGCAGTGCATAGTGCACAGGACCTACGGACCTACAAGTATGTGGCTATGGATCAATACCTATTAATACCATTTTTAGTGGGATGAACATCCATTTACCAGCTATTTTGATGTTCACCAGGGGTACAAGGTTTTGACACACTGCCATGTCATAAAAACTCATAAAATACACTCTGGCAATCGAATATGGCTTGCTGGAAAATTCCCCTTCATTTATGGATGATTTTCCCAGCCAGACACCTCCATTTATAGTTGATTTTGCAGCCACGTGGCTGATGACACCAGAGGGTATTTCTAAACCGATATTCCATGGCTTTCCCATGATATCCATATTGCATCCTCATTAAATCACCATATTTTTGTTGCTTACACCCCATTAAATCACCATTTTTCTTTGTGAAATCCTATGTTTTTTTTTTCAAATGTCCTCAGGTTCCACGGAGGGTGCCCTCAAGCAGATTAGCTTGCCTGGTGGAAAGTGCGGAAACCAACTCGACAGGGCTACGGCTGAAACGGAGCTCCTATATGATATATAGATATCAAACATGGGAGGATTAATTTGAGTACATGTATCTAATATAGAATCTCTATATATATATATATACACATTCATATATATATACACATTCATATATATATATATATGAATATATATATATATTCATATATATATATATATATTCATATATATATATATATTCATATATATATATATATATCGAATCATATATATGATCATATATATATATATATTCGAATCAATATATGATCTACGACAAACCCTTCAAAATCCAACCATGGGGAAAAGCCATTTTTTTGAGAATAACCCGGTTTTACGTTATTAAAGTGAAATAACATGTTTTTATTTGTTTAACCCACAGAAAAGTAGGTTGTGGTTGCCGAGGGTGTATATACATGTACAACTATGTACAACTTGCAAAATTAGAGACATATACGAGTGTGTATTAAATATGAGGGAAGGATACAAGAAATTATATCCGCTGCATGCAACGAACCCTAACAACTAACCTTTGGGACACCTTTTGCCAGACACGGCAATGGATATCTCATCGAAGAGGATGATGTCTCTACTGTAAAAGTATATGTAAATAGGTTTTTTTTAAGACCCATTGAAATATTCGAACAACGGATATGATCTAATTGATAAAAATCTCCGCCAGTTTGGATGGTTGAATCCTCACGGTTGTTGGCCATGTTTGCACGGGCACGAGGCCAAACTGCATCGATGATCCATTGCAAATCGTTGTGGTGGGGCACCTGAGAGACGTAGACGAATCTGACACTGGAAGACTGGCATGATGGCTGAAATTGGCACCAATCATGACTAATTACTCTATAGATGTGCATGTAATCTTATTTATATTATCAAATCAAATCAAGCACTCGTTCTATCTATCCATCTATCTATCCTATCCTGTCCGCCTAACCTATCCTATCCTATCCTATCCTATCCTATCCTCTCTATCGCTCTATCTCTATATCTATCCCTATCTCTATCTGATACTATCTATCTGATACTATCTATCTGATACTATCTTCTTGTATGTACGTATCATTGGTGGAAATAGGTACAGGAAGTACAACTTCTTGAAGCATCTTTCGAGGACTCAAGTTCTTTAACTTGACCAGGTCGTTTTATTAAGAGGACAGATGGTTTTGCCTTCAAAAATAAGATTTTGCAAGCAAATAATATTGTTTTCTGAACAAAAATCCTCCATAACAATGGTTGGTGCATGTTGGTGCGATATATTTCTTTGATACTTACGTTTAACATGGATCCCAAGGCAATTTGGTTGTTTTTTCACACTTGTCTACAAATTTCAACTTATACACGTTTTTTTCTAATCATAACACAAGTAGCAATAATTAACATTAGATAATTTAAATGCATTTAATGTAAACCATGAAGTTGCACAAGAGTTGCAGGGCATCGCAGGGCTAGTCTTTGATTACTTCCCAGATCATGGATCATCCCACTGTCCAAGGACACAACGCTCACCAGGGATCAGTACGCTGGGAAGCTCAGATCGATGTCGACAAAAATTGGCGTTGTGAATTCGCCAATAAGTTAAGTTACATGGCGTTTTGTCAGGCGCCATGTAACTTGAGGAGATGGAAAAAACATATACTATGATTATACTTGCAGATAGACCTGAATTTTATCCACATGTCAGGCCTGTGTGTGGCGTTTTTCAGCCTTAAAGGCATCTTTTTAGGAGCCTTTTTGAACCCCTCAGCTGCACCACGTTGATGGCCACTGCAACAGTCACGATTCCCAGCATCAAAGTCAAATCCTGAGAACATGGGATTGGTGGAGCCCATGTTTGTGGATGAACCAAACATATCACCACTGGATTGGAATTTTAACAACTGTCCAGTTGTTAGGGAAGGTATATCCCAGCTGTTCATATAGAGACTGGGATACTGTGGCAATGCTTTGAATTAGTTTGTTCCACGCAGCAACCTTGCAAAAAAAACACAGTGAGAAGCACACTGTCCACCAGATTGATGCCAAAATCATCAAATTCAATGACAGTATTTGCAAACTAAGTCAAAATGATCGAATTCTGTGCGATGCCCCGTATTAGATATTATACTGTACCTCCCCATTATATATCCAATTAATCACGATTATATATCATTATATATCTAGATCTCGCGGAGGGTGCAGATATGCCCATGATCTCAACCTCAAGCTGTGCTTCCGAGGCCTTTGCTTTGTTAGTGGATTTGCCTCCTGAAACACCAGATGTACCTTGCCCAAGCGCTTCAACCGTCAGCTTCGTTGAATCGAATCTCTGATGATTTTGCTGGTTGATGCGGTCTGGCTATGAGCTGTGACAAGGCCAATACCTTTAGCATTATCATCAGAGATCTGGACAGGGCATGGGCAGGGGCTGTGGGCATGGGCTGTGAGGGTTGATGATAAAGGGAAAGATGAACAGATGCCTTGATTTAGATGACAACTAACCAGGGGTAAAAAGTAGATTTTGAAGGGTTGCAGTCTATCCAGTGATTCCGGAACCACGGATCAGATCTGCTTCAGATTTGGTCAACTTTGGTACCCCCAAAAATGGCGTTTGGAATTTGAAGTGACCAGTCCAATTGCGGAGCCATCGCAAATTGCGGCCGCCACAGCTCTGTGTACCAAACATTACTAAACGTTTTTTGGACACTTCCGGGCTTTATCCTTCGGAGCTTGGCCATGTCTTATAATGTCTTTTATTATCTTATATTTCTATGAGCATCTGTACATGTTTGTAGTTTGTAGTACTTCTGAACTTTCATTTGTTTCAATCATTCCAGGCCGAAAAAAGCGTTTTTGTTAATAAATGGCCTGCATTTGTTCATTTGAATAGCCCAGAATGGCCATTTGAATAGGACAGCATATGACACACCAATGTGCTTTGGATGTTTTTTTGGTATTTTCAGGAGGGTATGTTTCTCGTTGAAGTGCCAAAGCAGCTGCATTCTTGCAGGACAACAATGTGGTAGATGCCGCGTGCACCGGATTGGGCGTTGGACCAGTAG
This sequence comes from Cladocopium goreaui, assembly GCA_947184155.2. Lineage (NCBI taxonomy): Eukaryota > Dinophyceae > Suessiales > Symbiodiniaceae > Cladocopium > Cladocopium goreaui. The sequence continues at coordinate 666,443 of CAMXCT020006589.1, forward strand.
GGAGATGTCAAAGTATTTTTGGTATGTTTTTGTCGCTTTCAAGAGTACAAAGAGTAGCCCAAAATGCATCAAAATGCCACGGTTTCCCATACTCAATGCATAGTCATCATGTCCTTTTTGGTGATGTCAAACCTGGATGTTTGGTCGGTTGCATTTCTTGCAGCAAGGTATCACTTTTCTTGGGGACAACGTCAAGCGGCAACAGCCATGATTTGAGATGACATGATATTGTGGATGGTTGCGAAATCCTGCACCAGTTGGTAACTCTTGGGACATTGGGATTCTTATGAACCGCTGTAAAAAATGAGATTTTTTTAGGGGATGCATGTCTATAGTCACGCAACCGGCTAGATTAAGAGAGTACGTTACAAACTGTGCTTTGTGACACTTCAATACTTTCTAGGCCTACCATCTGCTGCTCGCACATTCTGTTGAGGGGGCTGCCGTAGCTTTTGTTGTCCGGTCAAGATATTGTCAGTTGGATGGTTTCAACCCCCCGGAAACCACAACAACCCTGCAAATCTGACAGCCGAAGCCGCTGCCAGAAGTATAGAATGGCTGGTGACAGTTTGAGTCTTGCTGATATCAGTTCTATTATCTTAAATTATCTCCATTTCTCTACTTCTGCAGCTAAAACTACAGTGGATGGTTGCGAAATCCTGCACCAGTTGGCAGACCACAAGTCAAAGCGGTAAACGGTAAACATTTTAGGTCATTGAGTCATAGTTTTCATGTCAGGATTCCGAACGTTTTGGTTCTGGCTGGCATGTTCTGGCAATGTGTTTAATTACTCGACCCGTGTGAAACGTAATCATACAGTATTTTCTATCACTCCGGACCTTTGACAATTTGATACAAGTTCCATGCTATACCCACACTATTTCAACATAGTTCAACACTATTTCGGGCATTATATATGATATATGTATATATATATATACCATTCATTGTCCTACAATATTATATATATGCATATAATATATCGATATATATATATACACCATAGATGTCTATCGATATGTTTTCGTTTCGTTCACACATATTGCATACCACATACATACATAAGTGTGTGATTATATATACAGCATATACAGCATGTATGTGCAAAGCAATTTTACACACACACAGAGACTATACTTACATGCTCTCATTTGTTTGCACTTGCAGTAAGCACCCCCTTTTCGTCGGTCATGCTAGGTACTCCATTCAGGGTAAGCCCATTGTGGCAATCCCAGTGACGCGGCCATACCTGTTCTGGTGCCTCAAGACATGTGTTTTTGTCAAAGGTGGCAGCCTGGCAGGATTTGAATCCCATCAAGTCCATGGCTTTTTTACACAGGAATATCATCTACCCTCTGGTAATTTAACATAGCTATGGAAAATCACCATTTTTACTGGGAAACTCACTATAAATGGCCATTTTCAATAGCTATGTTAAATTACCAGAGGGTAGATAGAGATGAGGATGTTTCCTTTTTTACAGCTGGGATTTTGATGATCTTGGATTCGGATTAAATCCTGATGCATATTGTCTCATATTATCTTTGGGTGTCTTTGGTAGGCTGTAGCTGACGAAGAAACTGGAGGATATAGATACAAGATGATTTGCTGGAATAAACCTTGAAATTAAGACATGGATGGATAGTACTAGTGTGTGTGGTAGAAGCAATGATCACTGTGACAATTGGTTTGAGACCTTCAGGCTTATAGACCAGTAACATGGATTTTTGTTTTCATCTCATGACTCATGACCTGCAAACAAACATTAGGGGTCAATCATGGGCCATGCAGCATGCACATATTTTTGGAGTGGTTCATGGTCACAAAATGGTCAAACCAAAATTCCGGCAAATCAAGTTTGGGATGGATTGAAACTACCCAATTCTGTTGAAAATTGCATCAAAGTTAGATGATTACCTGGGAATCAAACATGGTTTGCTGGAAAATTCACCATTTGATTATAGCTGATTTTCAAAGCTATTAACCTTGATTGTTGGGATTTTCAAGCGATTCAAGCGCCATGTTTGATGACCTCGAAAATATAGCGTTTTGAGTCTCATCAACTTTCCATTAAATCCCATTAAATCCCATTAAATCCCATTAAATCCCATCAAATCACCATTAAATCACCATTAAATCCCATTAACTCCTTATTCGAACAGCTCGGTGTACGGTGCCAGGACTCAATCGGAGCCAGGACAAAGGACGGACGTGACGTGGCTCGGCTTACGCCACGGGCCCATCTGAAACCGGTTGTTAAGATATTAAGATATATATATGCAATTTCTGGGTATATACAATCCATTACTGGATATATATATATATAGACATACATACATATATATATATACACATATCGTTGAAATATGTACATGCGACTTCTCCGGGAGAGACTTCACCATGCAAAGATCAGCGATCCATCAGTTTGTTTGGGCCGCACTTATGGGTGAAGCCATCGGACTTTCCATGGGCCGCAGTGGGGTGGGATACAGCAAAAATCGAGGTTTTTCTGTGGGTTACCCTCTGGTAAACATACAAAAAACTATGGAAAGATCCACCATTTTTTTTGGGTAAATCCACTATAAATGGCAGTTTTCAATAGCTATGTTAAATTACCAGAGGGTATCCATGCAAAGATTGGGGTCTGTCATAGCTTTTATGGATGTACTATGGATCTGTGGCTTGTACATTGAGGCGACGAGCTAGTCCAGCTAGTCCCACTGTTTCAGGTGCCACTGGTTGCTTCAATAGGAACAGAACCACAGAACGAAGCCTTGCTGTTTGGCGGTCTCCCGGTGAATCCCCATGAAATGAGCCAGATCATCCAGGGATGGTAAATAATAGGAGCCCACATTTACCACTACAAAATCACTCAAGTGATGTATGTTTAAAGATAATTGAAAATACTTATTGGTATGGGTAAGTCTGGTAAAATTGCACAATCTTCCAATCTCTCAGATGATTTTCCATAATCAGTGAATTATCATTGGACAATCTTACAATCAGCTCGTTGATAGTATACAAATCTCTCAGATTATTTTTCATCAACGATAACCGAACTATATCAGCTATATATATATACAATATACATCAATCAACGAATCACTAAATCACTATTCGTTCAATCACTATATTCAACAATTCCAATATATCAACGATATCGGTGAACTCTGACCAAGCGACGAACCGAACCCGAGGATCGGCTTGGAATTTACCTTGACCACCTCAGGTGTCAAGGCGAGCCACCGTGGGCCATCAATCCAGTGACAAATATATTATGATATCAGGGATATAATAATACTCTATAATATGTATATTATATGTATATTATATGTATATATGATTACATATATATATATAAATTAGATAATATATAATATATGGACATATATATATATATATACATTGATAAATAAATATATATATATATACATATAATGATATATACTATTGTATATTGTATATATGGCTTACTTATATATAATTACACATAGTGTGGATTTTTGTCTCTCTATTCTATATTGGTTTTGCAGGATATTTACCCAAGAGAGTTCGGGATTGAAATGAATTGATGCTTATTTGGCAAAAAGAAACGGTGCTTTTACTTGCAAAACATGGAGTTGAACCGGCAAAGCAAGAAAGGATTCTGGTCGAAAATAGCTACCCTATGGTAATTTTCACAACCATGGAAAATGGCCATGGAAATGATCATTAAAAATAGGTTATACCATCTGGTTATTTAACATAGCCATGGAAAATCACCATTTTTTATATCTGCAAATGGGTCAGTGTCCATGGCTATCAGATGTAGCTATGAAGTGATGGAACTGTGTCACCCCAAATTTGCCAAAGATGATCCGATATTGAGCCCCACAAAGCTGACACTGGTGGGGTGTGCAGATGTTTCCCCCGTTTTCAGGGGGTCGGGAAAACATCATCAAATCATTCAGAAATGTTTGATCAAAGCTAGTTAGTTGCTGAAAGTTGTTCTCTACAAATAATCGTCTAAAAGTTTAGATGTTTTGCTTGCCTTATCATTATCAGTTTCTACAATAGCTGCATTACTAAAACTCATAATTTTCATTGAGGAAAACTGTGAAAACCGCCGCATTTCACGAGCCGTTTGGGAGATAATGCAGGCCGTGCTGATCATGTTGCCGGAGACCTTTATTCATGACGTCCAGACTCCCACGGACGTGCAGAACATGAACAAGCAACTTGGCGGTTATTTGATGGAAATATAGGAGACATTAATTATCCAGAGCATGGACAGATTCGACAGCAGGAATTGGAATGTAATATGTGAACGCAACATGTGAACGTCCAACGTAACATGATGTAACCAGAGAACATATTTACCCACACTGAGTGTGGATTTTAAGATTTGGAGCTCTGATGCGGACATGCGGAGACTGGTCACTCAAAGTCATTCCTTTTTTGGGGATCAGAAACACATGACTAGTCGTTTTGATAGTCTCTTATTGATCTTATTGTTTGTTGGTTTTTTGAAGCCAAATTCACTGGTACACCTCATGGTTGCGCTGTGTCACACTCCATCATGAAACCATTGGCTTTTCGTCTTTGGTGCCTGGGTTCGAAATCTCCATATCAACGACATCAACGACATCACCATAGATAGATGATAGGGGAATTGTATGGAATTGTCATGAATTATCCCCAAGAATGGCGGTAAACCATAAACAGAATCAACCATCCCAATCTTTGCAATTTATAAATGTTTGGTATTGACCAACTAATATTGGTGCTTCACTATTGGGTGAAACCACATCAAAAGAAATTCCCAGATGTCCAAGTTGACCTCGATCCAGTGGCCGCCCAGGGATTTCCGTGTCGCCGCCGGATCAGATTGGGCTGCTCGGCTGTCCGTTGGGGATTGAACCAGCCATTTTTTTGGGCTAAGATTCACCAACATGTACCATCTGGTTATTTAACATAGCCGTGGAAAATAGCCCATTTATAGATGGTTTACCTATTAAAAATGGTGATTTTCCATGGCTATCTTAAATAACCAGAGGGTATATAGGTTTGAAGTGGTAAACATACGTGAAATAAATTGAAATAATCAAACTCAACTCAGAAACGATGTGTTCTTTGGGGGGGTTCTACCATGTTCAGGGAGTTTAGCACGAGCTTGATGGCTGTGGAGTAGCACACTTACTTCAGTTCCTTCCATATTTGCAGACGACATGAATCTATTTGAGTGTGCCCCGAATGGTGACATATCCAAACCATGGCCGTGGGTTTTGTGACTCCTGAAATATTCCTGCCCACAGACCCCCGCTTTTTTGTTGGGCTGTATCATTCACAGTATATCAATGTATAATAATATATTGGTTGGTTTGTTTCTTATAGTATTAGTATTATTGATCTTCATTGATCATTATTATTAGTGATCTTCATGAATCATAAAATTTTTCATGATTATAACATATTATAACATGATTGACATTGATTGATCATGTATATGGTCATTCTTGTTGATGAAACGCCCAACGCCCAGGCAGATACTCAGTACACTGACCGGATCAAGATCGCCCTGGACGACAGTGGCGGTGGTGTGGATATCGATCCAGGGGTGTATAGGTCCGGGGACCCAGGGGGATCCCAGGGACCCAACCACGCAGGGATGTGCATCCCACTTAGTAAGTGGTTTATAATCCATATACCATCTGTTTAACATATACCAGTGGTTTATATCCAAGTATTTGGGCACCCAATTTTGAACCATACCCATATATACCCTCTGGTTATGACTAACATAACTATGGAAAATCACCATTTTTAATAGGTAAACCATCTATAAATGGCCCATTTTCCATGGCTATGTTAAATAACCAGAGGGTATATATATAATATAACCATATATAACCCATATAATCCTATGTATATGTATAACTGGGGATATTCATGGATATTCCATATATAAAAGGGGGTATAAGCTATTTACTACGTGGGATGGATGCACCCCCAAGCAAATGGCTGAGACTGGTTGATTCTGGTTAATTCTAGTAAATCTAGCAAGTACCCCAGGCAAGAAAAGAGACATTGGAGACCCTGAAAAAAACCATTGGTTTCTCGACTTAACCATGACCATGACCATACTATTGGGATGATTGCGGGGGATAACTGACCATTCCCATGCTATGACCTAGCTGAAAACGCTGTAGTGTTTTTGCACAAACCCGTCTCATCTTTGAAATCTAGGCAGGCTTGAAATCCAATTGGAGGTAACTTTTAAAAGTTGGGATGAACACTGTCTAATCCCTTCCCCCTAATATCAAACACCCCCAAACCAAAATCATAGTTTAGTAGGGAATTTCCACATAATTGGGACCATTTAGATTCATTTCGGGGGTGTTTAATATGAACGGGGGATGGGATTACTTGATAGAGGCCAAGCAGTGCAGGATTCTAATCCAAGAAAGACGGGCTGCGCAGATCTTGCATAGGAGACATCGCCAAGGTTGCAGCATGTTGATAAATAATATTTATAATCATTGATATTATAGTAAATTATAGTACATTGACATTGCCCGCCATTTTCGATTGATAATACATTGATATTAACCCAACTGAATCATTGATATTTATAAAGCAATTGATTCAGCAAAAGATACTTGCTAAATAACAAGTCGCAAAGGAATTTAGGCATCTTTATCAATTGCGTTTTTGTTTGGTTTTGGACAAGCTCAGCTGCAGGTTCAAATTTCCTGTCCTCGTTCCTCCCAGTATGTTGGGACACTCAGAGAAGTTACGTCAAAGGCCTGGCTGAAACATGCTGAAACCTGTTGATTGGTGATCCATGGAGTCCAGAAGTTATGCCATGTGGTTTCACCATCCGCCATGGGTTGGCATGACCAAATGTACAGTTGCATAACTATTGTACACGCAAGGGTGTGTTGTACTTATAATATGTAATATATATATACATGTATATAATATAAATATAAATATAAATAAATAAATATATATATATATATATGTAGATATGTGTATGTATAAATATATATATATATACATAGACTTCGAATGTGTGTTTGGTATAATTCGATGCATCACGAATCACTGAGTCATGACTAATCATGTGTCATCAATGATTATCATATTACAGTATGCGTTTCATTATCTCATATTTGATTATAGATGTCCCAAACATCCACCCTTCGAGAAGTATCAAACCTCCGATTTCCCCGCGTTACCGCCGAAGAGCCGCATCTTCCGCGGTTGTTCGTTGCTGTGGCTAAGGCCAAATAGCAACTACTGGTCGATTTCGTTGTTGGGCCCTGAGCTACCAGGGCTGACCAGGATGTTTCTGACGGGGTATACCACTTCAAAATGACCCTTTCAAAGGGAACAGTTCATTGTTTTCACCAGTGGATTTAAGGCGACATCCATGGGGGTTCATAGTTTCACTAGCCCGAACGAACATGGCAATGTGATGAGCTACTTCTGAACTATTGGGGAGGTCAACCCTCCATGTGGGGCTTGAAGACCAGTATTCTTCATTATTGTTCTGGTTTTTGCAGCTTTGCTGGGAAATGGTATGTAGCTATATAGATACATACAGACATATTAAAAGTCTTATATAAAATATGTTGTTTTCCTCAGCTGAGGTTTGGGGTTGCACAATGTTGCAGGTAAACTACTTGGTCCCTTGACCATGAAATCATGGCGAGATTGTGGATGTGTCCAACTGGTTTTGTCACCAGACTGCGAAGTACACCTTTCATTTGCTTCATAACTTGAACTTGAAACTGTATCGTCGCAAGGTATATGTGTCGTAATATATCGTAATATATTTTGCAAGGATTCAGTGTTTGCGCACGCATGAAACTAAGATACATCTATCACCTGTCTGAGTCCATCTTGGTTTTCATCCACAGATCCATGGGTTAACGAAGCTTGCAGGGCCCCTCGGTTGCCTTCGACCAGTGCCACGACATGCCACGACAGGTGTAATGACAGAGATTGTCAGCAGCCAGATGATAGGCTCCGTTGTCCCGCCACAGATGTTCAAAACGGAGTGCGTCTGTAAATGGGGTGAACAACCCCCATTTTGTTTTATAATTTGAAATAAACCATGGGATTTCAGGGATACATTCAGATTCTATGTTCAGACAAATCAATTCTTTGGATTTTTGATGTTTCTCCTCAAAAATAAACATGATCCGCGGGTGCGGAAACCATCCTTGTCTTGAGAAGACAGGGGGTGGACAGCAACCATCTCCCAAATCATTTTGTCGTTTTTTTTCCCAGTTCGCGAAGACGAATCAATGAGTGTAGATGATAATAAGTTTATAAGTAACCTAAAATAAACCATCTACTTTCTGATTACTTTCTGCAGGATTTGCCCTGTTCAAAATTTTCACGTGGGTATTCCAAGTTCATGACGTGGGTGCAGGATTCGGGACTTGAAACATGGCCAACATATGTCAAATAACTAGCCGCTTGCGGAACGAAGCCGAACATTGTACATCCAAACATGTTTCATCCCACGAACGGAAAACTTCGAGGATACAAAATCAATACTAAAATATCTTTGGACTGGAGCCATCCCGAACCTTCCGGATTTACTTTGCACGGGTCTCACATCGAGGAGATTGTGAAACGATGTACATAATATAATATATATATATGTATAGATATCCCGCATATGTATATATATATATATGTACAATATATATAATATTTAATATAGTATATACACAATATATATATATATGTATATATGCACACGTATATTAGTATATACACATAATATATACTGGTATATACAATGTAATACGTATTACAAAATAATGATAGGCAGTAATTATCGTAACATGTTCTTGTTCAACTCGTTCGGCCCGTCCCAGAGAAGGGAAGAAATTAGTAATCCCATCTTTCCTGGATTCCCAAACCAAAATCAAGGAAATACTATTAGTTTTAATTGTATCTGTATCCAATCGCTATCAAATATCCACATGAAACTTCCCAACATAGGGTTGTCGCAGGTATATCATCGTCAGTTTCCCCATTGCCGGCTTCTCTCTCTACGAGTTGCCGCCAGAGGTGGTTGGAGATGGGTCAAATACTCTGTGGATATTCAACATAGCTATGGAAAAGGGTTCATGTTTAGATCATTTGATGATTTGCCTATTAAAACATGATGATTTTCCAGTTCATTTCGTTAAATTACTAGAGGGTATTGGATACTTACTCCAGAAATGATATTGACATATATATACCAAATATAGTCAAGAGTTGTGGTGCCGGTTGGCTTAGATCGCCTGACTAATTATAGAAGTCTTTCAGGTTGAAACCACAATCTGTTATCCTGATGAAAATCTTATTTGACTAGGTATGGGTACAATACTAAACAGCCTCCAAATTGATGGGTTTTTCACTACCCAACATGACAGTCGCCACGTAGCGAAACGCAGGCAATCAGACCGCCAAACATGGACAGAGAAAGCCGAGGGAGCACGGCGGGGGTTGGGATCCTGAGTCCCGGTGATGGGGCCCCATTGGGGCCCCATGAATGGGCCCCCCCTGGGGTACAGTATTCCATACGGGACGTGTTTTTAATGGGGGAAATGTTTCAAGCGTTTAATATCTTGCAACTGAGTTTCTATCCCCAAGTAGTTGGATAAGAAGAATGATATATATATATAACACTACAGTAACTGGTACACAATCATAGGGATTGTAGCAACATAGGGGTAGTAATTACGGTGGAAGGAGTCACCAGAATTGTGAGCTGGCTAGACTCCTGCGTTTTCTGGGCTGCTAATAGGTGGAAACCTTCGTTTCCTGGGGCACTCCAAAGCTAGTTGGGAAGTTTGTCCCAGTTTAATGATCATAACAATGATGCAGATAAGTATAGTGGTATAATTATTACTATACATATGATTTATGTACATATATATATACACAATATTAAATTATGTATATATATATATCTATATCATATGTTTGGTGTTCGTTGGAAAACAACAACAAGCCATTGTGGAATGTCACTTTATTCCCAGCTTGCAGGTTCTAAAACCTGCCCCCACCTTGGGCAATTGTTCAGTCTCAGAGGTTCAAGTTTGATATAGGTTAGGTTTATGAAATCAAAGTTCGATGTTCCCTCATAGACCCTATAGGAGTGTGTACATTAGTTTGGAGTCCTCAAATCATAATGTTTGATGTGTGTGTTTGGTTGTGCGCTTATGGTTTTTTCTCAACGGACCATTGATGAGCACAAATTGGAGGCACAATTGGCGAGGGGGTGTAACTGCAGAAGTAGGAAATGGAAGATGTTGAATCGTCTTTACAAGTTCAAAATTCACAGATGCAGACTCAAGTCTTAGATGACTAAAGTCTCAATGCCCTTACCTCATGAGCAATGGCCACAGCCTTTAAGATAACTTATTAATTTGCAACTGTTACATCACTCTTGTAGAGGATTTCATTCACGGCTGTGGATCATTTCACCATTCACAATAGAGGGTATGGGACGGGACTAACATGGCCTGATACATTGACCCGAAACTCTCAGCCAAGGGACCGGGTGCTCTCAGGTCGTTCTCATTGCAGCCCTTCTGCTACTCATACTGCCCGCGTTCCCAATTTTTATGGCTTCCATGGTTGAAGTATCAGAGATATTTTGAGACCACACCAGACATGAATGTACAATCAATTCCAGATGTGACCAGTGCCGTGTTTTCTTGTGCATTAAAAAGCATTAAATTTAGCTGGCGACATTGGAACATCATTGGCGACTTTCCCAGTGACAGTGCCAATTCTTCAGTGCTGAGGCGATAACATCGAGAGAGCATGTTTCACTCGTTCAGTGGTTCCGAACGAAGAATGCACAAAGGGCTTCTGCAGCAGTTCTCTCTGGTTGCTTCTGCGGACTCCCGAAGCTGGTTAAATTTTACTGGTTCCTGTAATACTGTAAGCATCTATACAAACACATTCATAAATGCGTGATACTATGTTTCGACACATGTCTATCTTTGATTTATATATGTTGCTGTTGCTGTTGCTGTTGCTATAGTAGTAGTAGTAGTAGTAGTAGTAGTAGTAGTAGTAGTAGTAGTAGTAGTAGTAGTAGTAGTAGTAGTAGTAGTAGTAGTAGTAATAGGTGGAAGTAGATGTTGTTGCTGCTGTCGTTGTCGTTGTCGTTGTCGTTGTCGTTGTCGTTGTCGTTGTCGTGGTCGTGGTCGTGGTCGTGGTCGTGGTCGTGGTCGTGGTCGTGGTCGTTGTGGTTGTTGTTGTTGTTGTTGTTGTTGTTGTTGTTGTTGTTGTTTGTGCTGGTGATTTTTATATTGGTGTTGTTTGTGGTGTTTGTGTTGCTTGTTTTGTTGAAATTAAATGATATTATATAAATGTTCATTACCTTTGCAGCACTTAAACTATTTTAAAGTCAGATATATAATGAATTCCTTTTGTCCTGAAGCAGACCGCCCAGTAAAGAAGTTACTCTTATCTATATAGCTATCAGGAAACCACTCTTACATAGTTATCATGATGAGCCACCAACAAACAAAACTGTGTGTGTTCTCTCAGCTTCTCTCAAAGGGATCGGTAGCAGCGATACATTGTCTATTGTGGTTCAATTGTGGAAAACACATTTTTTTTAACAAAATGGTGTAGCTTGGAGTGGAAGAAGACCTCCCTCTTTTCAGCGGGAAGGATTTCTAGCATATTATGTGGCCACTATCCTCCCAACCCATCCCAACCAATGAATCCATGAAACCTGTCTTGAGAACTGCAAGAAACACCTGACCGAAAATGTGGTGCCCTGTTTTTTTTCGTCCCTTCCAGCTGGCCGTTAGACGCGATTCTAATGTCCCCTGCTGGAAGTGACCTGGACTAAGTCAGTCCACAAGCCGCGCGGAGCCGCGTGAAGCGCCCGTCTGCCGCGGCGGTTTTTTTGACGAATTTGGTACCTGAGAGCTGTGGCTTTTGCCGAGCTGTCTGGGGGTCGGTGCAGTCAGGGGTAGCCCGGGGTCACCTGACCCAAGGAAGAAACGTGGTGATATCATCGTGATTTTCTACGACATTCTGCAGATCATTTGGGAAACCCCAAGTTTGACGACCTGTGCACCAAGGATACCAAGGGTCCCAGGTGTGCAAATCTGCCTGCGACCAGTTGCATGCGACCTAGGGTTGTGGAGGCCTTTATGGTGAAAACGCGGCTGAACAGCAATCCCCCAAAGGAGGAGGTCAGCTGCAAGATGACGTAGTTCGAGCGTGAAAAGATTGCTGCCGGCGGGTGATGTACGGATGACTTGAGCCACTTCTGGGAGAATCAAATCGGAGAAATCATTGGAAAGATAATGTAAAACACCAACCAGAAGCGTGTACATGCTCATAATATGAGTACGGTATGCGTATGCATCAAACATCATCAAACAAAACAACAGCTGCAATGCACTTGCTGCTGGAATTCGGGACCCGGTGCAGGTCCTGAGTGTGGAAACACAAATATGCTTCCAGGGAATCTACTGCATGTAAACTATAGTCATCTATAGTATAATAGCATATATAATCATATATATATAAATATATATATATATATATATATATATAGCGATATATTTACATATGATCATTTTCAGATAGAGTAAGTAGTCATAATACAGTAAGATGGCTAATATCTGAACATTTGATATCTACGCACATTGGTCAGGCAGCCATGTCCGCTTCTGAGTTTCTGTTTTGCACTTCTTTCTTCCATCGAGGAGGCAGAGAATCATTCTGTTCGCATAGAGGTGAAAACCATTGTTTCCTCCAATTTGTTTCCCGAAAATCAATTTGTTGATGCTTTCAGGGACAGGGAAATAAGATAAAATACGTGAATAGACTCGGTTGCAAAATCAGGTGGACATACCTAGACTTGTCGATTGTAGTATGTGCCTTCAGCAGTCAAACTATTTCATGGTGATACTTAAGTCGATCATTCTCTGGAGGGACTTCAGCTGTTTGTAAAGGCAAAACCCAGGTGAAGATATCTTGCAAGGCGTTGGTGAAGTGGTGATGCGAAAGTTTCTGACCCCTCTTTCTGAAGGAAGTGAACATTTTTCAATGGCGGGTTCACCCACCAAATGACAACTGATGGTCGGATGCTAACTATAGACAATACCCTCTGGTAATTTAACATAGCTATGGAAAATCACTATTTTTAATGGGAAAACTCACTATAAATGGCCATTTTCAATAGCTATGTTAGTTTACCAGAGGGTATCACAATTTATAATCAGGTATATGCCGTACTTCACACAATGGATTGGCATTTCGCTTGTCATCTCTGTTGGCTATCGAATAGCATCCCTTCATATACAGTGCAGCATAGACCCAGTATACACATGGAGACTTTCACAGGTCAGTGCACGTTGCCATAAGTTTTCCATGCATGGAATGCAGATGTTTCACCACAATTGATTCCATGCTCCTGACATTAGATACCCTCAATTGAAACCCTGCGGATCTATTCATTTTGGGCTTCCACATGGGGGGGTATTTCATATCACATTTGCATTAGCTATATGACCCCATATATTCCCAGTTCACGATGGCAGTTTAACCATTATCACCCCCCAAACTATTGATAATTGATAGATATAGTGACACAACATAGAGTTTCTAGAGGAATTGAGCCACATGAAATCGTAGCCCTAGATTCCTATATCATCCCATATCAATAAACCACATCAATAAACCATATCAAAGCCATATTAAGTCATGAATGACACCCCAAAAAAAACTGTAGGGATTCGCATCATGGACGATGAGTTGGACCGTGCTGCCAAGAAGCACCGGCTCCAACAACGCCATGGCGCCTTAAGGGTGGCCGAAAACGAAAACGGGGCGTCTCCGGTGTTTCGAACGTTCACCTGGTGAGAACTTTACAATACACACTAAGACACTATGTGTTGTTTTCATGATATAACTGCATAATATATATTGATATATCATCTTACATGTTTAAATATGGTATCATTTTTAAATATAACTCTACCAGAAACTTTACCATATACTTCTCCTCTTTATCCAACCATTCAATTGCCCTAATCTGGGGAGTTGGGAGCAACTCTGTGGGGGTTGCTCAAATCTCAGCGCCTTCTTGATGAGCTCCAACGTGTTCATCAATGAGTTCGTTAGGATGTAGAGAAGTGTTTTATTCAAAAATATGCGTTTCGCTGTGGTGGCAAGCCTATTTTCTAAGTTCGCATCGTTCTTCATTGATGCTGTGATCTGTGATGGTGAAAGATGTTTATCAAATTGTACATCAAGTCAACTTATATACGTTCTTTTTATAAAAATACATGTTGAAAACAACCCTTACAGGGCCTCGGGTCGCGACTCTTTTTTGTTCTCAATTGCGTCTGTTTTCAGTGAACCAAGTTATATCTACATAGGTCTTGCTGGGATGATTTTTGTCTTTGACAAAAGCCATGTAGCGCATAAAGGCTTCCATGATTTCAATCCCTGGGTGTTCATGAATAAACAAGGCCGACAACCCATCGATGTGTGCGGAATCGATAGGCAACCCAGAAGTTATGACCTAGTAAACGTTAAAATACATGTAAGAGGTTATGACGTAGTAAACGTTAAGATGCATGTAAGGCGTTATGGTATATGTTAAAGTACATGTAAGACGTTATGACGTAGTATATGTGAGACATGTATAAGACGTTGTGACGTAGTATATGTAAGACATGAGAGCATAGTGCATATTACAACGTAGACAAGACGTACTTACAGGAAAAAGCAAATAGACACATTATTGCCCCCCCCCCACAACGATCAAGAGGCAACAATGAGGTCGACATGTCTGCGTGCAAAAACAAGATGTTTGGGCAACCTCCCCCTGTCCAATCTGTCCAACATATTGCAATATTTTTTCACAGGAAAACTTGAATTCTAAGGACTTTAATAGCACATATGGAGGACAATGATCTTAATATTGTCCATTGCTAGGCTGATTTACAACGACAATCGATTTTGAGGTTCAGCCACAAAGACATGCGAAATGATTTTTTCAAGTAAGTCATGATCTGCAAGCACAGCATTTCTGCAATTGGGGTCAGTCAGTGCAGAACTGATCCCATCATTCATTTCAGGGCGAGGAGGGTCCGAAACATAGATGTTTTCTTGGTCTTTTCTGCAATAGGGATTCTTCAGGATGCTCCATCTTCTGCTGTCAAACCACCAGCACCAGCAGCAGCAGCAACATCATCATCATCATCATCATCATCATCATCATTCTCAGCAGATCGCAGATTTCAAGAGAAACAGGAGCTTTGCTGTGAGCTTCAAAGAACCACATCTCATGTTGGTTTGAGTGGGGGCCCCACTCAACATGATGGTATTCGCACCAGCCTTGTTCTTTCTCACTCATCATACTCATCTTAAGTTCTTTATTCCACTTGATTACCCTCTGGTGAACTAACATAGCTATTGAACATGGCAATTTGTAGTGGATTTACCCATCAAAAATGGTGATTTTCCATAGTTATGTTAGTTTACCAGAGGGTATCCCTCTCTAAAATGAATGACCCTGGTACCACTAAAAGGAATGGAACCCCCGGGTCGTTGCGCGACCGCCGCGATGGCGCCGCAGGCGCAGCAACGGCAAAGGCTCCAGGAGGAGCAGAAGGCGCAGCAACGGAAACTGGAGAACCCCCCCGAAAGACCAGATATAGTTACATAAGAGAGATAGCTAGATAGTGATAGATTGGTGGATAGATCAGATGATATATGATTTCATATATGATTTCTGATATGATATGACCAATTCATATCATATTAATGATCTAACCACCCATCTATCATATCAATTCATATCATTTTTGGGGACAACAACCCATATTATGGACGCATTGTAAAACGGCTGCTGTCAGGCGGCATTTGCTCAGCCGCTTGGTGCAGGCGGAGCGCCCTCAAGAGGAGCTGCCTGCAATAGCTATGGAAAATGGGTGATCTATAGTTTATGATAGTGATTTACTGTTAAAACAATAGTGATATGATATGTATATATATATAGTGATTTATGGTGATTTATAGTGGATTTACCGAATTACCTATTAAACATGTGATTTTCCATTAGTAATCCATTAGCCATTAGCTATGTGACTTTACCAGAGGGTAAACCTCGGATGGGTATTTACAACTTCAATCTCTTTTGGCCAGAACTGGATAGACATGGGTATATCATGGAATATTTATACCTAATTAACATTAATTATACCTAATTAACAACGATTTATACCGCTATATTTATCATGGAATATTTTTTTGGATGGATATTTATACCTAATTAACATTAATTAACCAACTGAACACACTTTTTATGCGGGTATCTACTTGGCCATGTTGTCCCATGCCGACTCATGACGCTACGACTAGGACATTACGACATCATTTACCCCGGTTTCAACACCATGATCTCCTCCCAGAATTGGTTTTTAAGAGGGAAAACATACAGGAATGCCCGTGTCTAAGTTATATATATGTATGTATATAATAATAATAGTAATAATAGTAATAATAATAATATATGGTGATATATATATATAATATATATATATATATATATATATCTGGGTAAATTTCATCACGACCTCACTGTTCGACCGAACCCTGGGAATCATGGTTTATGTTAGGAAAATCATCCCCACATGACCGCACTATTCAGGTTAGTGAAATATTATAATTTACCCAGATATATGTATGTATATAAGTATAATTATATATATATATATATGAGATATATGAATTACCGACAAAATTGGTGGAAGACGAAAGTAGTATGGAGTGGACTTGGGATGTTCAAATTTGTGCGAAAACCTTCACAACCGATAGGGGACCACCCACTTACCGATACCCTATTTTCACACACAGGATGGAAGTACAAACCTTCACAAGCGATAGGCGACCACCCACTTTGGCCATGTCCATTGTAGGTAGTAAGTAATTTTGTCCGCCACACATATGTATATATATATAGTTATGTATATATATATATATAGTTATATATATATATGATACAGGCCTCTCTGGCCCTCCCCCCAATGGATATGGGTCTACAGGTCCAAGGGTATATATATATCGGGGTAAGGGTCATCCCCGCCACCCCCGGGTGAGCTATAAATTTCTAGGTATAGAAGCACAGTAGTGGCCGGACATGGTGAAACCCATGGGGTTCCTACAGATTTCCTCAGATCGAAGTGGAGACGTCGCGAGCTCCTCTGAGGCAGGGCCGGACCTGGTATGGCCACAAGAAAATGGAAAGGGCCGTGATGCCATATTCAAAACATACAAACATGATCAGATAATCATGATACCCTAAACCAATCATGGTGAACAGATATGAAAAGACAATCTCAAAATTTGTTTGAGTTTGAGAAGATGGTGAGAGAAGGAATAGCGAGTAGGGACTGCAAATCAAATGTAGGAATGGAAGCTAGTGCCAATTAAAACCATGGAGAGAGAACCGACAAAACATCGCGATTTTGACCAAAAAAGCTTGGCATTCAACGAGTGCCAAATAGTTGATTTTTGCAGTAAGA
Organism: Cladocopium goreaui; assembly: GCA_947184155.2. NCBI lineage: Eukaryota > Dinophyceae > Suessiales > Symbiodiniaceae > Cladocopium > Cladocopium goreaui. The sequence continues at coordinate 684,007 of CAMXCT020006589.1, forward strand.
ATTGGGATTTTTCAGCAACAATGCTGAATAGGATTTTACCCCAAACATGGAGGACTTGCACTTAATGGACACATGTTGCAATCAACACTAGCTGATGACTACTGCACTTGCATCATCCTATCGGGCCCATCTTGGTTGCCAGCATGACCCCGCGTCCATGTATCCAGCTCTGAAACATATTGAAACCATCGACTGGGGCGCATTTTGGAGCCCATATTCATCCATATTCCCACGGATATGAGACTGGGGCACATTTCTGGTGTTTTCATCTTCAATTCCAAGGGTGTTTTCGGATGGCCCGGGTCCCGCACAACTTCGCCCACACCACGTGCTCCGCGCACAGAGATGGACAGAATTCAGTCGCCGGACATTGGAATCCAACATGGCAAGGGAAATCCATCGATGGATATGGGTGTGTCTGAAAATGATGCATATACCATAATTTATGGCCATTTTCAACGGGGAAATGATGATAAACCATTGTAATTTGGGGCAGACTATAGTTTTAGACAAAGCCGCATCAATCTTTCCTGGGGTCGCAGCAATCCGAAACAGTTAGGTTTCTTAGCACCACAAGTCCAGTCAAGAATGGTCAATTTCCTATAATGCCCTTTTATTTTCATTTTATCGTTACCAACAAAATGTGATTCGACTTGATTGTATATCATCAATTAGCACATCTATATTGCTATCATGGAAGTCTTTTCCCTCAAATCAAACACGTCATGTTATAGATCAATATAGATCACATTACTATTATAATACATATAAATAGGTCTGTCAAGTTGCTAGTATGCCAAAGTAATATCTGTAGAACAGTCGATCCCTGCTACAGAAAAATCCTTCAGTGACTCAGCGCATCTCAGCGCCATGGAAAAACGTGATCCAAAGTCGATCCAGGTGCGGGGGTCATGCGGCGAATCTGCCAGAGGTATTAATAGGTATTTTTAGGTATTTCTAGGTGGTAGTTTCCATTTTTTCAAAGATGTTTCAAATGGTTTCCATCCCGAATGAGTACAATGTTAGAATATCGTACAATCACATTTCTGGTTTCAAGCCACCAATCAAATGTTGCAATAACTTATGGATCGTGTACAACATTGTGAGCAGTTCCTGATGTTCTTTCCTCAGAATGCAAATCTACATTCCTTGAGGCTTGGGGTGTGGGTTCTTGATCCCAGAGGTGTTCCAAAGCAGAAGCACAACACTATTGACACGGGGTGTTGCTTTGCAAGGCATCAAGCTTTGTTCTCTTCCTGAAAACGATACTGTAGGTCCCGTACTCATCCAGATTGATGTCTTGTGTTCGCGCTTTGTGAACGCCATTGAACTTGGAAAGAACACGTTGATTTTCTCTGAGTTTGCCTGGTGAATCATTGCGACCCCTATTCTTCAGCCCATTTGAAATTTGGAAAAGATGCGGAACACGCGCAGACACTTACCAAGCACCAACTGCTGATTGTCCCAATCATGGGTGTTTCGACCCCTGTTGCTGCAAAGATATATGTATTATGCGTTGTAGAATGTGTAATTAGTAATTATCAGATTATAGCAACCTGACAACGTTCAGCGACCTGCCCATTAATGACTGTTAGTCAATGCAGGGAACCACACCAAATCGAGCACCATTTTAGAATTGTAATTGTGAAACATATTGACATATCGTAACTTTCCAAAATCGCAGCTACATTTCCCCGTGGCTTCTGGGTCCTTTCTCCGCATTTAGCGTAGGTTCTACAGTTACTGTTATTATGAAATGATTCAACTAGTTCAACTGTTGAAACATGTTAAGAACACTGGTAGGTGATCAACATGGGATCTATCTCGCAGGAATGCTAGCGATCCAACAAACAGCCACTGGCCGAAAAACTGCGAGGTCATGCGTGTCTTGCCACGGGCACAGGCAACTGGGGCAAGGGATGAGGATTTAACAACACAATGCATTGATCATTTATCAAATATAACAAGTTTGGAGGAGATATGAATTATCCATATTTATCCAATGTTTCCAATATCTGTTAAACACCCCTATTTTTTTCACAAAATCAAAGTAGTCGTGGAACCAGGAAACACCAAGAAGGTTGGGGATGTGAGCGATGTGAGCTGGTGGAGGAGGATTTTCACTTTGTTTTTTCAATTGCCTGTTGTATTGGTCCAAGTATTCCAAGTTCAGGAAACGAATGGTGTCCCCGGGCCGAAGGTTCAAAGCCGATTCAGAAACTAACGGCGATTCAGAAACTGCGATTCAGAAACTACGATTCAGAAACTATTTCCACCGATTCAGAAACTATTGCGATTCAGAAACTAACGCGCTTCAGAAACTACGATTCAGAAACTATCGCGATTCAGAAACTATCGCGATTCAGAAACTATCGCGATTCAGAAACTACCGCGATTCAGAAACTATCGCGATTCAGAAACTACGCCTCTGAAACTAACGCGATTCAGAAACTACGATTCAGAAACTATCACGATTCAGAAACTACGATTCAGAAACTTTAGCGATTCAGAAACTACGCTTCAGAAACTACCGCGATTCAGAAACTATCGCGATTCAGAAACTATAGGGATTCAGAAGCAACGATTCAGAAACTATAGCGCGATTCAGAAACTATCGCGATTCAGAAACTAAGGCGATTCAGAAACTATAGCGATTCAGAAACTACGATTCAGAAACTATCGCGATTCAGAAACTAAGGCGATTCAGAAACTATAGCGATTCAGAAACTACGATGCAGAAACTATCGCGATTCAGAAACTATCGCGATTCAGAAACTATGGCGATTCAGAAACTATCGCGATTCAGAAACTTCAGAAAAGATCGCGATTCAGAAACTATCGCGATCTAGAAACTATCAGGATTTTACACAAGGATCAGATGATATCACAATTCCCACCCCCATGGAAGTTCAAATTGACTTGGACTTTACACAAGGATCAGATGATATCTAAATTCCCACCTACATGGAACTTCACGTCTGGCTTGGAATGTCCACAAGGATCAGATGATATCAAAATTCCCTCCCCCGTGGAACTTCACATGGATTTGAACTGTCCACAAGGATCAGATGATATCAAAATTCCCACCCCCATGGAACTTCAAATTTATTTGGATTGTCCGCAAAGAAAAGATGATATCAAAATTCCCACCCCCGTGGAACTTCACATTGACTTGGACTGTCTACAAGGATCAGATGATATCCAAATTCCCACCTCCATTGACTTGGACTGTCCACAAGGATAAGATGATATCAAAATTCCCACCCCCGTGGAACTTCACATTGACTTGGACTGTGCACAAGGATAAGATGATATCACAATTCCCACCCCCGTGGAACTTCACATTGACTTGGACTGTCCACAAGGATAAGATGATCTCAAAATTCCCACCCCCACATTGACTTGGAATGTCCACAAGGATAAGATGATATCAAAATTCCCACCCCCGTGGACCTTCACATTGACTTGGAATGTCCACAAGGATAAGATGATCTCAAAATTCCCACCCCCACATTGACTTGGAATGTCCACAAGGATAAGAAAGATGATATCAAAATTCCCACCCCCATGGAACTTCACAGTGATTTGCATTGTCCACAAGGATAAGATGATATCAAAATTCCCACCCCCATGGAACTTCACATTGATTTGGTCCACAAGGATCAGATGATATCAAAATTCCCACCCCCGTGGAACTTCACATTGATTTGCATTGTCCACAAGGATGATGATATCACAATTCCCACCCCCATGGAACTTCACATTGATTTGGACTGTCCACAAGGACCAGATGATATCAAAATTCCCACCCCCATGGAACTTCACATTGATTTGGAATGTCCACAAGGATCAGATGATATCACAATTCCCACCCCCATGGAACTTCAAATTGACTTGGACTTTACACAAGGATCAGATGATATCAAAATTCCCACCCCCATGGAACTTCACATTGACTTGGAATGTCCACAAGGGTCCTATGATATCAACATCCCCCCCCATGGAAATTCAAATTGACTTGGACTTTACACAAGGATCAGATGATATCAAAATTCCCACCCCCATGGAACTTCAAATTAAGTTGGAATGTCCACAAGGAAAAGATGATATCAAAATTCCCACCCCCGTGGAACTTCACATTGACTTGGACTGTCCACAAGGATAAGATGATCTCAAAATTCCCACCCCCACATTGACTTGGAATGTCCACAAGGATAAGATGATATCAAAATTCCCACCCCCGTGGACCTTCACATTGACTTGGACTGTCCACAAGGATAAGATGATCTCAAAATTCCCACCCCCACATTGACTTGGAATGGCCACAAGGATAAGATGATATCAAAATTCCCACCCCCGTGGAACTTCACAGTGATTTGCATTGTCCACAAGGATAAGATGATATCAAAATTCCCACCCCCATGGAACTTCACATTGATTTGGACTGTCCACAAGGATAAGATGATATCAAAATTCCCACCCCCGTGGAACTTCACATTGATTTGAACTGTCCACAAGGATCAGGTGATATCAAAATTCCCACCCCCATGGAACTTCAAATTAATTTGGATTGTCCGCAAAGAAAAGATGATATCAACATTCCCACCCCCGTGGAACTTCACATGGACTTGGACTGTCTACAAGGATCAGATGATATCACAATTCCCACCCCCATGGAACTTCAAATTGACTTGGACTTTACACAAGGATCAGATGATATCAAAATTCCCACCCCCATGGAACTTCACATTGACTTGGAATGTCCACAAGGGTCCGATGATATCAACATTCCCCCCCCAGCACGCGGATTCGGAAACTAAAAGCGCGGATTCGGAGGCGAAGATTCGGACATTCCAAGTGGAATGGAATTCGGACACTAACACTAACGAAGATTCGGACACTAAAATTCGGTGGGAACTTTGATATCATCTTTTCCTTGTGGACATTCCAAGTCAATTTGAAGTTCCATGGGGGTGGGAATTTTGATATCATCTGATCCTTGTGGAAAGTCCAAGTCAATTTGACGTTCCATGGGGGTGGGAATGTTGATATCATCGGACACTTCCGCGGTTTTTAGTTTCCGAATCCGCGCTTGGGGTTTCCGAATCCTAGTTTTCGAATCCGCGGTTTTAGTTTCTGAATCACAATTTCCGAATCCGCGTCTGCGTCAGTTTCCGAATCTGCGGTTTTAGTTTCCGAATCTGCGGTTTTAGTTTCCGAATCCACGGTTTTCGTTTCCGAATCTGCGCTTTTAGTTTCCGAATCACAGTTTCCGAATCCCCGTCCTCCATAGTTTCCGAATCCTCTCTTTTTTGTTTCCGAATCTTAGTTTCCGAATCCGTGTCTGTTAGTTTCCGAATCCTAGTTTCCGAATCCTAGTTTCCGAATCCGGTGTTAGTTTCCGAATCTTAGTTTCCGAATCCGCGTGCCCGTTAGTTTCCGAATCCGCGGTTCTAGTTTCCGAATCCGCGCGTGACCCCGGGCCGAAGGTAGGTTTGAATTTTTGAATTGCAGACATAGAGAACCTATGAACGTATCCTCATGAATATCCTCATGAAAATTCCCTCGAACCCTGGAACCCTGGTTTGCATTGGTTAATATGGTTAAGTTCCATTCATGGCGGTTTATTTTGTTTGGTGCTAGGATTACCTGTTCACACCTTCTGGATCCAAACATGGGATGCTGATGCCAAATGTTGCTCAGGGTTCTGACTCGCAATCTGAATGGGCAACTTGCCAGCAGGAAGTTGCGGGCATGAATCCCCCACTGATTAGTCTTCTTTAGGGGTTGAAACGGGAACCACAATCCAGATTCCAGATGTTGAAATTAGTTGAAACCAATTGGCTCAACATTAGTCCTGTCAGAGCTTGGGCTTTGGATGCCATTTCCATTTTCACAGACATTTGGGTTTAAAAAGAGGGTAAACCCAAAAATCAATTGGGAAAAAACATCATTTTCCTAAATGGCTTGGGCTGTGCCGGTATGATCCGGTATGCCGTAAATTTTCAGTCCAAGCCATGCATTCAAGATGATTTTGCCATCCCTTTGGGCCCAGGTACCGGACCGCGCCATTTGCGCCTTGAAGCTTCACACGCGACTGGTTCGGCAGCCCGCTTTGTTGCGATGTCATTGGCGGCTGATCTTTGAAGGTTATGGACCTTATGGCTGCAAGGTGGCCCCCCCGTTAGAACTTAATTTATAAACGCCACTAGCTATGTTTATATCATGTTATATCTCCCATGAAACGTACTTGATGAACCAACTTATAAACCAACTTGGCCCTCTTTCACGGGGACACCTTGTAGAAAACAGTGGGTTACAATCGATTACTTGGCATATTACAAGCCGAATTTGGGGTTCTTGTACAGTAAACGATTCCAAATTTGGGGTATACCGATATACCCAACAATAAACGAACATTGAGGATAGTTATTTCCCAATCACATGAGTAGTCGACAACGTTATTTAGTCTTGCTTCGCCTTAGCCTTGCTGGGTGTGCAAAACCTTCATTACCGATAGGGGACGACCCTAATTTTGTCCGCCACTCATAATATGTTATTGGGAATATTGGGTTTCGCACATTATTTGCTTTCTAATGCCATTTCAACTGAAATGATGGGTGGAAGGATGACTCCCAGTGCGTGGGCCTATTTTCGTCAATTCAATCATGCATAGCTTAAGGCACCAGTTACTGAGCATTGAGCATCATTTATATAGCTAATTATATTTGGCTTTCCTGCTGGCTACCAATTTGGCAACTGATCTGCCAAAAAGTCATACTGCAAGCGTTGGCAAGGAGTAGCATCATTTTGGTTGTGTTCGTAGCATGTGTTTCTCATTCCTGTGGCCGTAAAGCCCCCGAAACATCATCCAAGCAGGTCTCGCTACTGTTGGAGAAATTGGACCTTCCAGATTTGCAGGCCATTGGGTGGCAATGTCCAACTAGAGGATACTAGAGGAATCCTTGAGAGCTACTCATGGTTGGTCATTTTTTAGGAGTCACCAATCTAACAATGGTTTGTGAATGATTTTTAATGTTATGTGCTGCTTATGACAGCTATCCAATGTGGGTCAACATATGTATCAGCTGACCGGCTCCACCCCTCTTGGGAACTCATTACTGCTATTGGTTTCATGCCATAAAATCCCTAAGGGTTCTGTGGTTTGATTGTCCAGATTTTGTTGATCTAATGTTGTTTATCAGATGTTTGTTATGAGATGTTGTTTTTCAGATACTCTCCGGTAATTTGTTACATAGCTATTGAAAATATGGCCCAGTCGAAATAGTTGATTTACCCATTCATAGCATGGTGATTTTCCATAGTTATCTTGGTTTACCAGAGGGTAAATCCCATTAAACCCCATTAAATCCCATAAAATCCATTAAATCCCATTAAATCCCTTAGTTTACCAGGCCGGGTATGGAGGTTTTTGTCGTGATTGAACCAGGTTGAACCCCAAGGTTTCGCTGTCAGGAGCTGCGTTACAGGCGCGAAAGAGGCCATCCCGCTGTCAGTGACGAGGTGCGGTGAACAGTTGCAACATAGCCTGCAACAACACTGTGACCTCACTGGAAATCATGGTTAGTAAGGGAAATCATCCCCAAATGGCCTTAATTCAGGTTGGTGAAATATTATAATTTGCCCAGAATCATGCATACATTTCGGATCATTTCAAATGTTGTTGTTTTTTTTGTTAAGAAACTAGAAGTATAATTATGATGATCATCAAAAATGGTTCATTAAACCATGGAATGATTATAGTTTTGTAAACCATAGAGAATTGTCATCCATGGATAAGATTACCCTCTGGTTATTTAACATAGCCATGGAAAATCACCATGTTTAAGTTCGGTAAACCATCTATTTCAATGGGCCATCTATACCATGGCTATGTTAAATAACCAGAGGGTGTGTATATATATAACATATATATATAGAACCATATATAACCCATATAATCCTATGTAATCCCTTCCTCCTAATACTAAACGTCCCCCTAATACTAAAAACAGGCATCCATCTCCAATTTCCGAAAATTTCAGTTTGGCCAATTTGACTTTTAATTGATCCCCTTTAAAAAACAATTCAAAAATCAACCTACCATTTGTGGGTTCTCCCCCCTAATACTAAAAACTAATTCATCCCGGGGTGTTTAGTATTAGGGGGGCTAGTTTTTAGTATTAAGGGTTTTAATTTAGTATTAGGGGTAAGCTTCGAACTGCCATTTTTGGCAATATTTTAATTGCGTTATATAAGGAAATTTAATTGATTTTGAGATCGGAAAAAATAGTTTTTAGTATTAAGGGTTTTAATTTAGTATTAGGGGTAAGCTTCGAACTGCCATTTTTGGCAATATTTTAATTGCGTTATATAAGGAAATTTAATTGATTTTGAGATCGGAAAAAATAGTTTTTAGTATTAAGGGTTTTAATTTAGTATTAGGGGTAAGCTTCGAACTGCCATTTTTGGCAATATTTTAATTGCGTTATATAAAGAAATTTAATTGATTTTGAGATCGGAAAAAATAGTTTTTAGTATTAAGGGTTTTAATTTAGTATTAGGGGTAAGCTTCGAACTGCCATTTTTGGCAATATTTTAATTGCGTTATATAAGGAAATTTAATTGATTTTGAGATCGGAAAAAATAGTTTTTAGTATTAAGGGTTTTAATTTAGTATTAGGGGTAAGCTTCGAACTGCCATTTTTGGCAATATTTTAATTGCGTTATATAAGGAAATTTAATTAATTAATTAACATGACTTCGATTTGGTTCCCTAATAATAAATACCCCCCTAATACTAAAAACTACCTGCCGTGTTTTGTATTAGGGGGGGGGGGTTTAGTATTAGGAGGAAGGGATTATATGTATAACTGGGGATATTCATGGATATTCCAATGGTTTTTTTAAAGAATCTGCATCTTTCAGGGACCCCAGGGATGAAGTCCTGGTGCTGAGGCCTGGCAAGTTTCAGCAGGCGAACAAGAGAGAGCCTTGAGAGCTACCCGGGGAGTGACGACGGGAGCCAACCGTTTTTTTTTTTTCATATATATATATATATACTAATATACATACTATATACATACTAATATACATAGTATATATACATAGTATATATACATAGTATATACATACTATATATATACATACTATCTCTCTCTATATATATAATGTATATATATAATATAATATAAAATATAATATATATAATATACACATCATACACTGCGCTTGCACTTGTTGTTGCTGGTTGTTTGGCTGCTTCAATCTTGTTGTCACTGTCGTGTCAGGTGGAGGGCTCTACCGGCACGTGGCTTTGCAATGCCCCCTGTGGCCACTTGGCGAACTCCGGGCCGGGGGATCATCGGAGACTTGGTAACTGGTTGAGATGATCCTGCGGATGTCTGCGGAGTTGGCTATGGATCAATATCTATAGATACCATTTTTAGTGGGATGAACATCCATTTACCAGCTATTTTGGGGTTCACTAGGTACCAGGGTTTTGACCCATCCCCAGTTATTCCCATATCAAAACAGGCTTGCAAGGTGTCTTGACAAAAACACTAGGTACGTACTAAGTGGGATAATCATGGATAATCCTCAAAGTGCGGGAAGACTTGGAAACGATGGATAGCACGTGATGTTTTTTGACGAAGATTATGGCGAAGATTGGCTGAACCTGGATATTATTGTGCAATGTTGATATATCAATGAATGCTTTGCCATGTATTTGCTAGTCAGTACGAATGGGTGTTTAAACTTAAACCTCTAGCAACATCTAGCGACATGTCATGACTTGAATGTTGGAAAGTAGGTTTCTGTCGGTTTCTGTCGTCAATCATGCCTTAATCTTTGCTGAAGCTGAGAGTTCAATCGATTTGCTCCGAGAGGGGTTCAGGGCAGTAGGTGGCAATGGTAAACATTGAACGACATGATGAGCCTCTGTATGTAGGGGGATTATGTTGACTGGCACTACTAGCCGTTCACATAAGCATACATACACATCTCATGTTTCTTATACACAATAAGACAAACAAACAAGCAAACAAGCAAACAAACAAACAAACAAGGAAGCAGGCACAACACAAGCAACCAAGGAAACAAGGAAACAGACAGACAAGCAAACGAGCAAACAAACAACCAAACAGCCTAACAAACGAACTGCCAAACTAAGAAAGTACCAAACACGTTGGCTGACCTCTAACCTGAAACCATTCCTGGCCCAGGCAGCGTTTATGGTCCGGGCTTGAGGCGCTGGGTGTACTTTGGGCCCCAATGAATCTCCCCATGGCACGGTGCCACGGTGCCAGGAGGGCTCGGATCCCAGGACCTTCTGCTTGAGCAACAAAGAGATACGAATCATTCAGGAGGCGCGGTGAACCGGTGAACTCGGTGAACTGATGAGATAGACAAACAATGACAAAACATATTCATATTAGTTCATATTGTTTTATGGGGATTAGACATGATTTGATTTAGCCATTTATGATATTTGTATATATTTGTGGGGATTATATTGGGAACCTGGCACTGGCACTGGTGTTTCTTACAAAATCAAGCCATTGACGTCTCGGGAGACATGAGCGACGCTTCTCGGGATTCACCCCTTTTTAGGTGACCGCAAGGCCCAGCTGAAGAGTGCCAGTTTTCACTGGCAGAAATCCCAGCGACCCAACTAGAAACCCAGTTACCCTCTGGTAAACTAACATAGCTATGGAAAATCACCATTTTTAATGGGAAAATCCACTATAAATGGCCAGTTTCAATAGCTATGTTAAATTACCAGAGGGTACAAATTGCATCAAATTGCTATACACATTGAATACATGTTACTATATTTTATCACCGTCCTGGAATAGATGAACTACTCACATGTTCAGTCTTCAAATCCTTTAGCTTTGGCCGGTGGGGATTGTTCAATTTTATCCTCTGTCTTCTCCAGGATTGCGGTTGTAGTAACTGGGGCGCACGATCTATCTCGCGGATTTTGCTGAATAGTTTGTGAGTATCTCACAATGATCAAGGCCCCTCCAAGCCCCACACAAGCTGCTTTGTTTCATTTTACAATACTGAGAAACAGTTGGAATAGTTTTAATTCAGTAAGTGCACATCCACATTGATGATTTGTCAATCCTCAAGACCCCCCTGACATGGCTCGGGGGTGCAGTTTCACTTTAGTGGCTGACTATATGAGCATGATATATATATATATAATATATATAATATATATATAATATATATATATATGATATGGCTTATGGTTATATCCATTGAAAAACCTGACGCATGTGGCTGAAATCACCGTGGTAACCTTGTGGTACCCTACCCATGGGTGGAAAGGTGGAGCTGCACCTGACCTGTACCTTGATGCACTTGGGTCATGCATCCTCACACCTGCACGAAGTGTGGGACCGCAGCTGGGAGGAATCTTTCCCAAACTGTTCAGAAATGGCCCGACATATATATATATATATACATATATACACACATACATACATATACATAGTATTACATATATATATATATACACATACATATATATATACATATATATACACACATACATACATATACATAGTATTACATATATATATATACACATACATATATATATATATACACATACACACACACATAAAATACATACACACATACACACACATACAATACATACACACATACACACATACACACATACACACACACATACAATACATACACACATACACACACACATACAATACATACATACATACACGCATACACACATACACACACACATACAATACATACACACATACACACACATACAATACATACACACATACACACATACACACATACACACACATACAATACATACATACATACATATGTATGTATACTGAGGATTATCATCTAATGCTTGTTATTTGTTCAAACCAACATGTCAACAAACACTGGCACTAGAAATAATGAAACCATGCTTTTTATGGGGAGATATGACAACATATATATATATAGCTATATATATATAGATACAGATATTATATAATGGTCTATAAATGGTTATCATGAGATCTAGTGGGATATGGCATGGAACAGTTGGCAGCCAGACATGGACGGTTTGAACCTGGGGCCAAACATGATGGATTTGTTTTCTTACCCTCCAGTAATTGAACATAGCTATGGAAATTGGTCCATCTTTCGATGATTTACCCCGTACAAACATGGGGATTGAAGCACAATGAAGAGTTTGTCCAAAGATTTTGGTATTTGAAGCCCCAACATGCCTTTTTGAGATGAAACATGATGATCCGTTGAAATGGGGAACAGGCCATGCTCAGAGAAACCCATATCCATTGATGTGACAGCGTAGCAATTTTCGGGAGAAGCAAGATGGTTATGGTCTGATTTTTGATTGGATGATATTTGCAGTGAAAACATTTTGGAACCTCTGACCGAACATGGCTCCAAGCATACAAAAAGCGGAATGACCTCATGGCAAGTCCAGGCTTTAAGCGATGTTTTTGTTGGTAGCACGCCTGGCTGCCACATAACAAATTACACCAGAGGTTTGTGCTGCTCATAGGATGTATTTGCATGTCTTTGCCAATGCCGGGAACATACAGATCATATCATATTATATCATATTATGTTATGTTTTGAATTATATTTTATTATATTATATTACGTTACATCATATTATACTGTATTATATTTATATGTGCATTTATAATATATATATACATTCATATGTATATATATATATATACAAATACAGAGTACAACATGCGGTCCAGTAGAGGGCCAATGTCCATGAACAAGCAGGTCCTTGTGACTGGGATACAGACAATGTTGGTCCTTCCCAATGCAGTCACTTTTTGGCTCCACAGAACGTCCCATGAGTGAAGCAGTCAAGTTGCTCAACTTGTCCATGAACAAGCACACTTTCGATGGGTCAATGTCAGGAAGTTCATGTGAAAAAAATCAATGTGTTCTTGTCACAAATATGTCCAGACGAGATTAACACAATCAGGTACAATTTATCTTATTTGGTATCAGGGTGCATCGCGGTCATTGGTATCAGATGTTTTTGTGTTCCCAAATCCAATCCCAAGAGGAACTGTAATCGCATCAAAACCCATCTCTCCGTCGCATCAAATTTGACCAGTCCAGCTTCGTTTGTGCCGGAAACCAACGGCGTGGCCAAACGGCCTGATGCTGGACATCGAAGAATCGCCACTTGGCTCCGCAAACAAGTTCAGCGTGGCCAAAGTCTGTTGCGATCCAGTTAGCCCATTTGGGATGCACAGTCTTCTCAGTTGTTCTTGCTTTTAGTGTTTTTTCAGTTTTTCATGCTATATATGATTGATTGTGATTGTACAGGCGATATTTGGCTTTGGCCTAACATGCGGGTATATATTTCTACTCAGAATGTTTGTTTTGTGGGCATATTCTCAACAGAAGAGGTTGACGGAGTTCATCAAAACTGCCATCGCCGTGAAGGGGTAGAAGGGATAGCACCATGCTTAGGCAACTACCTTCGTTCAATTTGTTCCCACCCGTTGGACGCTTTTGTTTCCAAGAGTCACCAAATAATCACCAAATTCTCACCCCAAAAGACTTACATATACAGTAAATCCAGAGATCCTTCAAAATTCCTCCAAAGATAAAGTTTCCAACTATGGGTGGTAGCATGCCTGATACCATGCCCCATGGCATGACTGTACTTGTAGTGCTGAGGAGCTTTGATGGCCTCTTACAAGAAATCCAGGGTGGATTGGAGAAGGACACCAGCTGTTGAATCTCTGTGTCTGCTTGGGAGGATTTTCGGAGTAAATTGGGCTAGCGTAAGTTAGGTTTCTTGATCATAGTCATATATAGAGTCATAACATTGCCATTTTCAGGATGAACTCATGTTGATCAACATCCATATTTGAAAAACTGGAAACCATGGCCAATCTTGGAGATCCATGACTATTGCATCACCTGGGGCCCTGGTGTTCACCTTATCCACGGAAAAAAGCCGACCTCTTGGCAGGTCCAGGAATGCGTTTCAAAGCTACAGAAGTATGCGGACAAGGACTGCCGTGCTGCAAAAAAATATGGACAAATGGATACAAATGGCTTGATACCAATCAGGTCCCCTCAATTTACCCTCTGGTAATTTAACGTAGCTATTGAAAATCACCATTAATAGTGGATTTTCCCATTAAAAATGGTGATTTTCAATAGCTACGTTAAATTACCAGAGGGTAATGGTATTTATTGTTATGGGGATGGGACTCCTTGGAATTGCTTCAGGACCGTGGTAGCCATGACACAGGCCACATTTTGGTGGGGATTCTGGTTGTATGATCATTACCGAGGTTGGTTGAACATTGGTGGGATGGACTGGGAAAGTGTAAGGCATAAAATGATTCATTCAATTTAATTCATATGAATTCATCGTATCTTAACACAATATGAAGTAATGAAACCCTGAACCCAAGCATAAAACATCATAAAACCTCAACAATAACCCCCCTCATTTGAACATCAGCACATCCTGCAGCACAGGACTCCTCCTGCGCCCGTTTTGCCTCACCTGCCCGTCACAGAAAGGCGGGCGCAGAGACCAGAGACCAACTGACTATATTGTTCAGAGGGGTAGGTTAACCACCAACCAGTTATTAATGGTTATTAATGCTTATTAATGGTTATCAATGGTTATCATGGTGATTATCCATGAACTAGTTCATCATTGATGATGGTTATTACCAGTGGCTTACCATCATCGTGATGGGGTTTACGAATGGTGAGTACTGCTGCTTCATGGAGAGTTCATGGATACGGAAGTTAATGGGATATATATAGATACCCTCTGGTAAACTAACATAACTATTGAAAGATCCACCATGTTTAATGGGAAAATCCACTATTTCTATGGCCATTTTCAATAGCTATGTAACAAATTACCAGAGGGTATATAATATGACGAGCAATATGATAGGTTGGATTAAAAAAATGCGATATGTGCCGACACCCAGTAACTAACTAGCCCAGGGTGATAAATGTGAAAAATGGCGAAGTAACCAGCTATTTTAAGCGGATTTGAGGATATGATGGGATATTAATACGCTGGGATATTTACGCAACGATCTGAAAATGAGGTGTGTATATCTCTATATCCAAATATTTCCAAATGCAAATTTTACATAGCAAGGAAAATGATCATCAAGCACACTATTTTCAGACTCATGTATGAAAATAGGGATCTCAACCAAGAAATGGCAACCTGGCAATCTTAGTGGTCAAGCCGGTGGAGTTGAAGCATGTTGAACCACTAGTCATTCTGGACAATGATAACACGTAATCAACAGGGTTTTCTTTTAAAGGTGGTAGCCTTTTTCAAAAACAGCTGAGTTGGATGGTGTTGCCTCAGTGAAATTGTCGGATGAATGGTTTAATGACCATTTTTTGGTGGAGCGCTTCCGCATGCGCATGCGCCAGCATGCGGCAGCCAGGGTTCAAAGGAATCCTTGTGCCGGAAACTCAGGTTGTACCCTCTGGTAATTTAACATAGCTATGGAAAATCACAATTTTTAATGGGAAAATCCACTACTTCTATGGCCATTTTCAATAGCTTTTTTTTTATGTTTACCAGGCCGGGTACTTCACATCCAGATTCTCAGTGAGTCGACTGACCCCCAAAAAATGGGGAGGTTGGGATTCCTCCAAGGTGGTGAGGAGCGACCTGAGCGACCCCAAGTGAAAGCCTTAGATCCACAGGGGCAATGCGGCAGTGACATTTCAGGCTGTTGAATCTACCTGGGATCCCTCTGGGAAACTACCCTCTGGTGAACTAACATAGCAAGTGAAAATGGCCATCTATAGTGGATTTTCCCATTAAAAATGGTGATTTTCCATTGCTATGTTAGTTCACCAGAGGGTAACATGACTATGGAAAATCACCATGTTTTATGGGTAAATCAACGAACTAAATAGGCCATTTTCAATACGTAGCTATGTTGAATTTCCACAGGGTAGACCTAGAATGACCTAGATCAAGTTCAGAACATGAAACTTCGTAGTTCAGTCCACAGTTCTAGTTTTCTATCTCATTCGGAAAATCAACTCGTTTTTCAACTTTGAATGCAATGTTCACCTCTTTTTTTGTCAGATGTAGTCGTTTTCCAGCTTAGAAACAACAAAACCAGCAACTCTCCAATGACCCAAGCGATCAAATCCCGTGTCAGCCACCCGAACTCAGTTGCTGCGCAAGTCGGTGAGCTTTTTGCCCAACGAGATGGAGGAACAGTGGCCGGAACAGTGGGAAATCGGTATGGAACTCATAAACTCAATGCCAGAAACAACTACCATTTGGGGATGGTTTATATTGGGGATGGTTTGTACTACCTATAAAAATGGTGATTTTGGAGCAGAGATTTCAGTGATGTAAGAAGAAACTCAGAAACTGCGTTCACATCGGAAATATGTATTTGTTTTGTCATTTTTTGGGATGCAGCACATATTTTTCACATGTTGCAACTTGTTACATGCGTATACAATTTGAAATTGTTTGATCTTCTCTTTGTCCTCTCAAGCCAAACTTGGCAGTGGGGAGACAGATGTAACACGTTTTGCAGAGGAAGCGTTGGCTAAACACTGAGTGGTGAGTGTTTACTACCTATGATGCCTATGATCAAAAGTCTCTGTGTATAATTGGAATCAGAGCCTTGTATTACTAATTACTGAGAAACCCATGATGTTCAGACATTTCGTGGAATTATGTTCATCTAAGTCATCTAACTGTTCATTACTTACGCATATGTGTAAATTGTGTAATGCAATATATGAATATATATACATACATACATACATACATACATAACATAACATTACATTACATTACATTACATTACATACATACATACATACATACAGTACATATACACAATATCAACATATATACAGATATACAATATCATATCATGGAAGGAACATGACCAGCATCTCATGTCAGGCACCAGTGGCAGGCAGCTGGCGGCCTGGGAGCGTTTCGAAGGGGGTGTTTAGTGGGGGATGGGATTCGACCAATGATGAATGTTAACCATAGTAGTGGATACCCAACCATAATTTTCATGGGATTCACAATAAATCACTTGAATTAATGGGATTTACACGCATCATTCATGGGATTTAATAACCAAGCCTAGTAGAAACTGGTGATTAGTTGGAATTGCATTGTCAACACTGGATTAATGTATAAACCACTGGGCTGTCTAATTGGGGGGGACCATTTTGATATTAGATTATTATTATATACTGTATTATTATTAATATTTTTTTGGGGGTAATCCATTAATAAACCAGGCTATATTGATTGTTCACATTATCGCAACTCGTCAGAATCAATATTTCGCACCATACAGACTACTAACTTTTTGTTGTTTTTCATTGGGAGTCAAAAAGTCGAATTCAAGTGCCATCCTAGAGATTCGTGGAGCGACTGCTTGATCGATCTTAGCTGAAGAAGACCAAGAGCTTAGCCAGAGATCTCCGGCACCAAAAAGATGGAACAACAATCCCATCATCTGATGATTTTCTATGGCCATTGGAAAAGCTAAGAAACTTCAATGGCCATAGAATATCATAGTATCATAATCAGATGGCCACAGATGTTTTCAACAGTTTTTGAGTGTGTCGGCATTCGTTTTTGAGTTATTCGACAGGCGAGAGAAAATCCGACACGCAGTCTGGGACGAGCTCAAATCAACTGCACCTGGGACACGTTGTTGCCTTCAGTTTGATGTTCAAAAATGGGGGATCCCAAAGATTCTATCAACATTCTTGTCAACCTAGATTACATGGAAACCACTTGTTAAAATCTTGTTCACTTAAGTCTCCACGATGATATGCGTAGATCCCTTGGTATTCAACATGCTGGCTGAGCGGTGTCAGGGAGATGATTTCCCATAGACTCTTCGGATGTGGGTTGGAAGATTGGTTTCCACTTGAGACCCATAGGATCCATGGTGCTGGTATCTATGCTAACATTGGGGGTATATTGATGGGATCCATGTTACCATATATAGCAGCACCATGGATCCTATGGGAGATGGCTTTTTGGAAGCTTTCATCTTCGTTACATGGCGCTGTTGGTCATGCAACCCATTTTTCAGCGCCTAAAAAGATCTAAAAAACGGCTCTTGGCAAGATGACGTTGCGGCAATGGCAATGGCTTCCACAATGGGTTCCATGTTCATCTCGAAACATCCCTTGACAAAGCCCCGTTCATTAAACCGGGATGTTCCCAATCAGAGCCAAACAGACATGAGATGTTTCAAATCCTGCAGTTTATTAGCGCCACATCATTGACGCTAATGGACTTATGGCATAGTTGTATCCTCAAAAAGCTGATGGATTTGGGTAATTGGACGATTAGTTTTTGCTCGAACTTCTGAAACTGAAAATCTCATTGTCATTGTTTGAATCCCAATGTTTACCCTCTGGTAAACTAACATAGCTATTGAAAATGGCCATTTATAGTGGATTTTCCCATTAAAAATGGTGATTTTCCATAGCTATGTTAAATTACCAGAGGGTAATGGATTGATTTTCTACATGTTCGCTGCAACCCTGACGTTGCGCCGCGTCTGACTTCAGGATATGAAGATAAAGTTCATGTTATTACCCCAATCAACATATTGTTCATAGGGGGTGGCGAATTTTGATCCCTTATGAAGATAAAGTTGATGTTATTACCCCAATCAACATGTTGCTCATAGGGGGTGGCGATTTTTGACCCTTATGAAGATAAAGTTGATGTTATTACCCCAATCAACATATTGTTAATAGGGGGTGGCGAATTTTGATCCCTTATGAAGATAAAGTTGATGTTATTACCCCAATCAACATGCTGTTCATAGGGGGTGGCAAATTTTGACCCCTCATGGAGATAAAGTTGATGTTATTACCCCAGTCAACATATTGTTCAGAGAGGGTGGCGAACTTTAATGCGATGATGATCATGATGATGATGATGATGATGATGATGATGATGATGGGGTATATTATATGTATGGGAAATAAAATAAAATGAAATATACCCCATCATCATCATCATCATCATCATCATCATGATCATGACGATTGTAAGTGTGGAGGAACGTCCGGGTTGGGGCGTACATGTTTCTTGGATATTAAACTCCATCCAATAATATTAATATATTGTCCCCATTGGATATGATTGGATAATATTGGATAATTAGTTCCAATATCATATACTAATGTCCCAATTCTGTCCAATGCATATTGATATTGGACAGTATGAATCTCCCGAGTGCGGAGATGGCCCCAGTTGTCCTAGGTCTAAAGGGGACTCTCAGGACAGTGGGTCGCAGTCGGTCGCCACTGCATAAAATGACCACAAGAAAAAGGAGATTTCGCAACAACCACGGATTAATCGTGATTAATCAATTTTTATCAACCAAACATGCATTTATTGAAGATATTGAAGTCCACGTTTTATCAACTTCAATAAGAGGAGGAAAGTATATGAAAGTATGGGATTCAATCGATAAAGACTTGACCAACCTGTTCCACCAGCAAGCGGCAACAGACAATCCCGTATTAGTGTCTATCAGAGCAGGCGCGCGTGTGTGTGTGTGTGTGTTTGCATTATAATTTGACACATTTTTTTGATTTAATGTGTCCAAAGATGAGGACCAAAGTGACCCAAGACAGACGATGAAAGAGTGGATGGTGATCCCTCTTTGCTGACATGTCCCCTGGTGGCTGCTCCTGCAAAGTAAGCAAGCGACACGCCTCTCCAATCTTCTTTGAAGCCCTTAGTGATGCGTGCATCAGGGTGGCGCAAGCATCTGCTGTGAATCGTCCACCCGATTCTAAGGCAATGGGAGTAACCTTCAAACAATATCAAAAAATATGTATTTTACTATATACTAACCCCCAGAAATTTGGTGGGATTTTATGTTCTATTTTTTTTGTGTGTGTGGTCATATACACTATATATATATATATAAAAACAGATTTGCTGTTTCCATGGTTGGGACCTTTCTTCGAGCCAGGACTATGTCTCTATCGCGAAAACTCTCGGACTCGGGATTGGCTTACTGCAGGGCGCTGAGAGCTGTGACATGGCAGTGGGGCAGCAACAAACAGCAGAAATTTCCTGGGGGTACCTCCAAATCATCCATTTTTGGTTGGGATTTTCCATTATAAACCATCCATTTTGGGGTACCCTCATATATGGAAACCCCATGAAACCCCCATATCAAGGATGATATTTTGGGTCTAACATCCTACTGATATCTACTGATCATATATCTGATCCTGGACATTGATATGTTTGAGATGTGATCCCGCAAGGGGACTGATAACGGGTGATCCATGTTGAATCGTTGTGTGTTGCTTGCGACTGAAACAGATACCGCCAAAAAGCACGTGGCAGTCTTGGATGTTCCACACACAATCATTAACACATTCAACCCAGCAAATCAAGCAACAAACATTTAAGCACAGCAGCAAATAACTTAACACATTGTAAGCATATTAAGGTTTGACGTCTGACCAGAAGTCAGCAGAAAAAAATGGTCACACTTCTGAGACGGCCCAAAAAAGATTTCAGTTGCACTTTAAGAGATGTGGACATTTCATCCAAGTTACATTGATATATGATGATATATGATGATATAATATGATATATGTCCTAGTTGAAGCTTGATATATAAAGACCCCTTGATTCAAATTGGAGTCTTAAGTGAAATCCCCAAAGGTAACTTAGTAATTCCTCTAGTGGTTCATCTCCAGTTATGTTTATGGCTTTTATCCATGGCGAAATCCCAATGGTTTGATTCGGTGAAGTTCCCGAGGTCTCGGCAAATCTCCCAAGCCTTCGTTCCACGGGAGACGTGGATCGAAGATCTTGGAGGACGGTCCGACACGTCCCCGTAGCCGTTTTTTTAACGAAACAAAAAGGACCACGGTTTTCTATGGAATTCCAATGGGAGATGAGTGGAACGTAAAAACATATCATTGCGTTATTACTCGGTTCATGAATAGCAACTGAAATATCCACTCTTGGGAAGAGCAATCCAATACTGATATTGATATGAATGAATATGATAGATATATACAAATGGCATATCAATATTCAATATTCATGACGATACGATAATTATAAAATATAGTTCACTATCCCATCAATATATTTATTGAGCGGTGTATATAACATTTTGATGTATTTTGATGGTTTTAGAAATTGGACCATTTGTTCCATGCATTTTAAGAACTGGACGTGTTTTTCTTGATGGATGGGAGTGGGATAGCCATCCCCAAAGGTCCGAACTTGTGTAGTTTATCATTGTTAATAATGATTAATGTAGTTTAATATATAATCGTTAATGATGGTTGATAATGGTTAATGTAGTTTATCATTGTGTTTGTCAGTAATGGGAGTCTCGTCAGATTCCTCGGATCATTTCGGAAGATGATCATTATCGGCGCTGTTCTGCGTTCTGCCGGGGGAAGCCATAAATGATTTACCCTCGGGTAATCAAACATAGCTGGGCATTGAAATCGGAAAATCATCTAAAAATGATGGATTTCAACTCCCATGTTGGTTACCATAGGGTAAATCCAGAAACCGACTCTGCTCTATCTGGGTAAGTTGGAATTTGACTCATGAAATCTTGGGGTTGAATCAAAGTCATACACCTACGCAAAGCAATTTGAAGAATTCTAACGCGTGCTCCACTGCATTCAAGTTCTTGGCCATTTGATGATTATATAAATCACCTCTATAACTCTTTTGCCCTTCTCTTCTATCTTCCTAGAGGTCACGATTCTTCCTGCGGGAGACCTGTGTCAAAATCGCAGATACTTCAAGGTTGGTTGTGATCGTTTCCTGCCACAAAATTCATTGAAAATGATCTGGACCAGATTTTTGGGACATGTGCACTTCCAGCTTTACCACTGGGTCGTCAGTTGGTTGGTCTTTCCATTGAAGTTCCCCAGTTGTAGCCAGTGTATAGCCTTACTGCAGGAGATGAGGACGTGTTTCAAGACATTTTGGAATCTTGGCGGAAGGGTTGGAGATCTTCAGCAATCAGCGGGAAAAATGGGGAGATCAACCAAAGAAATTCCATGGGAACATGAATCGTTCAGCAAAACAATGATCCACCAAGACAACTCATGGATATCAACGGTGTTTGGGGATAGGGCAACAGCTAGGGGAGTGGTCCATGCAGTGGCGTTTTGATCCTGGTGTTTGATCAAGTTCTCTGAAGGGCTATGGCTCACGAGTTAAATGCCTCTCAAGACATTTAAGAGATGGAAAACTTGGCTATACATGACCCAGTTTGTCCACTCCACTACATGAGCGTTACACGCCTGTCTTTGTTTGCCTTGGGCCACACAAATTGCTCGATATCAACATCTCTGTGGTGTCTGATGATGATCCCCAGGAAGACCTGGCGGAGAAATATGCCCAAAAACCTGACACACAATCTCGAAACTTGGCCAAAATGAGTGGAGCTGACTGGGTCCGGGAAGAACTGTGAAAACATGTGAAAAAAACCGGCGATTCTCCATGGGTTCTAAAAGACTCTTGTCTTTTGAGATTCAATTGGCCCAACATCCAATGTGTAGATCATGTGGGTTGCTGGTCATGTCTTCCTCCAATTTTGGCCCCATAGTTTGACCCGCACAATGTCAACCGATTACTAACCCCCCGGCGTGTCCATTTTAGTCCTCAGTTTTTGCGTGAAAGAGCATACAGATTGCATGCTTGATTATGATTTTCCATGATTTTCCATCATTTTCCAACATTCACATTGTTTCACATTGTCATTTTGGCGGAAACCTTAGTGTTGAACCAACCATGATACAGTATCCATTCTATCCCCAATGATTGCTTGTATACCCTAGTTTGTTGTTTGATTCCTCCGGTGTTAAGGACAAAGTTGTATCATAATCATCATATATGCTTATATATCCCGCACAGGACAGCCCATAGATATCCTCACACAAGAACACTGATATTTGACAATACCATTATTTCATTTTATTTTATTTCCCATACATATAATATACCCCATCATCATCATCATAATCATCATAATCATCATAATCTTGTTGGCTAATGTTGGCTATATATCATTTTTAATGAATGACCAATGCCAATTATTGATGACACCATCATTGTACATCCAACGATCTTGGCCGAGGTCCGGTCTTACCACCCAGCCGGAGCCCCAGCGAAGAATGGTAGCCCCATATCGAGGATAACCCCTATTGAAGATCTAATATGAAGAAACCCATATTGAAGAATGGTACTGTAATTGTAAATGATAGATGGGTATATTAATTAGAGTTTTTCAATAGAGTATTGATATACCTATTGATATACCTATTGATATACCGATTGATATACCTATTGATATACCTATTGATATAGAGTATTCTGAACAATAGGTTCAATAGGTTTCGTAGCGGCTACCTCATAGGACACGAAGGACGATTTTGCTGCCGTTTCATCGAAAGGTGATGTCTTTGCACAGTTTTTTTTTGGCTTGAGTGATCAACGTCTCACTTCCTAAGTGGTTCAAAACCACGGCTTAGCACGTCGCCTGATTTTTTTCCTTCGGGTAGCCTGAAGGCAATGCAGATTCGAAGCAGCAACCTGACCGGTTGCTTGCGGGGATGGTCCCCCGAATATTCAAGATATTTAAAGACCCAAATATGGTCCCAAATATGTGTAAATCCCCTACGAATTCCAGGGTTTCTGGGGGGTTGTTGAATATGGGGGAAGGGGATCCACCACGCCCATGGTCACGCCTGGTCAGCACGTCACTTCCCAGGCGCCTCAGAATGCGAAGAGCAGAAATCCAGCCACTGCGGCTGTGCTCGCTGTTGCCGCCTTAGGCGGGGGCTGGGCCTCAATGGACTTCGCTGTGGAGGGAACTATGGAAGATAAGGAGCTAGGGACATCTAATGACATATATATATATATACATATATATATATATATACACATATTGTATATATATATGAATATGCATATATATATATATTCCCTATTCATTTGGGAGCCAGTTGAAACTACAATTAGAGAGTTGGAGCTACAATTAGAGTTTCCCAACATGATGGAGACGTGGTGTGAGATGATCTCCTCGTTGCTTTCGCTTTTTGGCGACATGTTGATATGTTGTATGATCTACTGGAGACACACATACACACACACACACACACTGCTGCCCACACACACACACTGACATCGCAAAAAAAGTGATCTGATCTAGTCTTTTTTGCAACGTTTGACCTACAGTTATGGTCTATTTTGCAACGTTTGACCTACAGTTATGATGCATCCTAGTGGTGTAGGATTATCGATGATGCTTTGGAAATGTGCCATGTCACCGTCCAATTGGGTTCTTGAAACCGGGCCCAAAATCATTCAAATTTATCCAGATTCATCCAGATTCATCCAATTTGTTCTGTACCAAACAATCCACATTTGAGTTGTGGTGTTCCCCAACTCTAAGAAATCACCATATGAAGGAGCCATCACATTTTTCTGAACCAGTTGCATTCTCCACAACTCGCCACAGGCTGATGATGCATCCGCAGTCTCGCAGGAGGTGTGTTTTTCCGGGTGGCCTTGGCAGATCACGGCCTATAGGTGGCCTACTTGGAAGAGCATTTACATATACCCTCTGGTTATTTAACATAAAAATGGCCCATTTATAGATGATTTTCCCATTAAAACCTCCATTTATAAGGGATTTTCCATGGCTATGTTAAATAACCAGATGGTAGTTTTTGTGAGGATGATGTTGCAGATTTTGCAGACTTCATGGAACGGCACAGAAATTGTTTTTATATATACTATATAATTATGTTTCACAATGATAATTCATTATTAAGGCATTAGTTATTAAGTTTATTTAAGTTTCACAATGCCTTTTCTTACGATACAACTTCATGATGGGTGCGTGGCTCGGAGAATTTCTCGAAATGCACAACTTTCGCTTTTCAAAACACCTCGGCCAAGTGCGATTGATTGACTCGATCAAGCCTCCGATGGGGTTAGTTTTAACCTCTAATGGAGGTATGCAACAAGTTACATCAATGAATGAGATGTTTGGGCCTCGGTCTATATTTCGGGAAGACCGGCAAATTGTACAGTATATACACATGTCTGATTGTCTATGTCAATCTAAAGCAATATCTATATATATATACATGTTTTATTTATATACATACACGTATATAAAATTTGTGTGTATATATATAATCTTGAAACAAACAATGCAAAGTACACCACCACTCATGGACGTCCTTTTCCCACTGGTTGTTTGTTTATAGACGGGCGACCCTCTTCACAGCCAATAGATCAATTCTGATCAATTCTGATCATTGGATATCAATGCGACAAGACCCGCCCGTCTAATTTTTCCTTTAAAGGACATGTCTGCCTCTGCCTGCCTTCTTGCTTGCTTGGCGTGTTTCTGTCATGGTTAACATCGCTTTTTGGTATTATCCAATGTGACCTGTTAGCCAGGTTAATTTGGGACTCCGTGAGCGTGTTCATGATCAGCTCCTTGCATGAACAGCGTTGTTGTTGCGACCGGATGGCTGATGGCAGATTTGTGCGAACAACGTTTGGAATTCGGGAACATGTTTGTCATTCCTTCGGTTTTTCTTCAGTGTCATTAAGATGGGTGTGTGGGGTGTGTTTTTTTCCCCGATCTTAATCTGAGTTTCCTGAAGGGATAGTGCTTGGTACATTCCCAGCATCCTGGTGATGAACTTAGAAAGAAAAACCGACCGATGAATACTAAAGCATGTTCTTAATGTCGCTTTGATTCTTTGTCATTTGACATCCACATTTTTCATGTCCGATATATTCCCCTTCTTTTTTTTGGGGGGGGACAGTGGACAGCAAAGAAAATCCGGGTGGCTCAGGTGTGGACATGATCATGCTTCCCATGATCTATGGCATGGATATCTCAGAAGTCTTGGAGGTCCTGGTGGTTGGGTGCTCAGCTGGATCACTGGAAAAAATCAGCGGCTTCTCTTGTGGAGCTCCCAACTGCTTTGTAAACAAAAACATTAAAACAACTATGATACACAGCCTGAAGAAAAAAAATATATATATATACATGATATAGATAGATAGATAGATAGATCGATAGATCGATAGATCGATAGATCGATAGATCGATAGATCGATAGATCGATAGATCGATAGATGGATAGATGGATAGATGGATAGATGGATAGATAGATGGATAGATGGATAGATTGATTGATAGATACAAGCGCTAGCGTTAAGTCGTATCAGCTTGTAAAAGTCGTATCGGGAGGCCGTGCGCCTGGAAAAAGTTCAAGTTTGGCATCACCACAACTTTTAGTAATTGAACGATTTCATTGTTTTGGGGCCGTGCGCCTGGAAAAAGTTCAATTTTTGTATGCAACAGCGTTCGGAACTTGTATTTGATCATACTTTCAATGGGGCTACTTTGTGGTTTATATAACGTGCATATGTAAGCATGCTGTGCCATGGTGTTTTCCTTCAAAGATTATATAATTTTATATGCCACATGGTCGCTGTACCAATAGGATTTCAATCTGAGGAGATGATATGGGTATATGCCATTTTCCCTGTTGTGCGCAATGCTTCGGCCACTTTTAGGCATATGCATCATGATAGATGAAACAGGCTGTGCCATGGTGATTCTTCTTCCCTGATGTGACTTTCCCCTTCTGATGTGACTTCTCCGTATCGCCGCCGTGCCATGGGGATGATGTGACTTTTCCCGCCTGATGTGACTTAAGTACGGTGCTTGTAGATTGATACACATAGATATACATAGATATACATAGATATACATAGATATACATAGATATACATAGATATACATAGATATACAAAGATATACATAGATATACATAGATATACATAGATATACATAGATATACATAGATATACATAGATATACATAGATACAGTACATTTCTGTCCCTTATGCAGCATATGCACTTCAACTTGAGCCCAAACGGAAACCGGTTTCTGAAGGACCATCACTCTGAGGTCGAATGGATTTGCACGATTTTTTGGTCTGCCCGGAGCTTGAGTCATTGTGCTTCGGAAGGGCCTGGAAGGGCGTTGTCCCAACAAAAACACCCGAGTCAGCATCTTCCATTTTTCCTATGGCCATCTAATAGTGCTATACCCCATTTTCAGACACGCTCACGTTCCAAACTTCAACTCGCAGTTCAGTTGATCCGGGATGTCAACTCTTGAGAGCTTTCAACCATTTACCAGTTACTTGCCATTTGGTTATTTAACGTAGCAATGGAAAGCCAGCATTTTTAATAGGTGATTCCTCGTGTTTATCATCTATAAATGAACCATGTTCCATAGATATGTAAAATCACCAGAGGGTATATTCCCATAGAGTGAATTCTCATCCCATGACATTCCAGTAAATCCCTAAATCTACAATGATAGATTGTTTTTTCCCAGTAAATCAGCCATGTTTCAGGGAAGTTTTTTATGAAATCATCAGGGTTTTCATCTATCTAGGTAAATTAATTCACGACCTCACTGTTCTCCCTCACTGGAAAACATGGTTTAGATATAGGGAACCATGACCAAATAGTCTATAAATTTCAGCTTCGTGAAATATTATAATTTACTCAGAGTTATAGTATGGAATATCCCCCAGTGAAATATGATAATTCCTTATTTCAGGTTAGTGAATTATTAATAATTTGCCCAGAATAAACGGGCCATCATGGGCCATCCTAGACGTCATGATCCGCTCAGGTGGACATGATCATCACCTTTATGCCTGCGGCTCAGCCCACGGATGAGTAGAGTTGGTATGTTGAGATATCATCAGCTATATTGTATATATAAATAATAGATACATCAGATATCAATATATATATATATCATCTTGAGGTAATACATATACATGTATATATATATATGATTATATAATTATATATATATATATAGTTCTCATACATGTCTCTTATTTGTTTGTTTAAATAATTTCCCATGGATCTTTCAACGTTTTCTGTGGCTGACGGCACAGCCCGTCTCAGGACAGGCTATACCATGGGACCGGATGTCATCATGAATCCGCGGAAGGCGACGGTGCCTAGGGCCCTATAGGTCCCTTGAAGGCCATAGGATCCATAGGAGGTGTGGTGATAGGAACATCCTGATATTTGAAGTGTAGTCTTGAGATATCTGTCGCATGTATCATATTACCTGCAGACATACATATCATGCATGTACATGCATATGGATACATGATATGGATACATATATCGATGCATACAAGATCGGCAACCCACCATGAGGCTTGCGACTCACAGCAGAGCTGACAAGCAAAGTACTGGTAGCCCATTGTTTGTTTAACAGACATGCACAGTATAGTGTAACTTGAGGAACACACAATACACACGTATTACATAATAATATAATAATATATATATATATATATATATAAATATGACTATAACTATAAATTGAGATGATTGATCATCATGTATATATGCACATAGCATCTAGGTTGGTTGCACTGCAGTTTGTCTCGCAGGTGGCCATCCATTACCTCACGACGTGGTGACTTGGTGGCGAATCGCGGTTGATAGTAGCAGGATGTACCACCAGGCTGAGGAATGCAACCTATTACAGTATGGAAGCAATATGAGCCAACCATAGCCAGCCAATAGTAGAAGTTAATGGAGCGAATGGGGAAGGTTTGGGGCACTGCTGAATCATTTGTAGAGATTCGAGCAATTCCAGCTAGATGTTCTAGGAAGTAGTGAAGAGCAAACAGCATGCAGCATGATGTTTCTTTTGGTTCACGGAAACACCATCTACGGTATCAATGGGTATCATTGGATATGAATGAACAACGGACTGAAATGGATCTAGTTGGATATCAATGGGCAACTTTCTGCCAGGTTAGATCAGCAGAGGGTCATCCAGCCATAGACTAACCAACCCCACTTTAGGTTTTTCATGACATCGATGCAGGTTTACCAGCCCACTCTGGATCTTTTAAAAGGCACTAATAGGCACTATGTGAAAATCGTCCAGTCCTCGAGTTTGCTCCGTATCCAGTTTCACCATGTTTCATGCACCCAGGTTTGCGATGGATTTCGCCATTGCCGGGAGCCCCTTGTACCGGTGCCAATGTTCAGGGCCAAGCTGATCCCGCACAGTTTTCTTTTTTCAAACACATGTTACACAGTACTTCCTGGGTATAGGGAATGATAAATACATAACATATCATATTATATATATACGTGTATATATATAATTGATGATGATAATCATTTTAATAACATATGACAATGACAATGAGGATGATAATCGCAATATCATAATAGCAATGCTATTAATTTTGATATATATATACTGTATAAATGATATCTAATGACGATAATGAACATATACATGACATGTTACACACTATGTATTCATGAAAAAATCATGTATGTTACCTATATCCCATGATCCCTCGTTGCTGGCGTTTCTGTAGCTCCAGGTGGGTTCCGAGTGGGCCTCACGCATCACAGAGTTTGTGGCGGGCTTCAATGCCTTCCGCGCGGTGAGGGGCCTCAAGTTTTATCTTCTCAGTGCTTCAAAAAGATTACCATCTGGTTATGACTAACATAGCCATGGAAAATCAATGAACATCACCATTTTTAATGGGTAAACCATCAATGGGCCATTTTCCATGGCCATGTTAAATAACCAGATGGTATTCTCCAAAGGACTGAATGGATCAATGGATTATACACTTGCTGTTCTGTTTTTTAGGGAGGGAAATTGTCAACAGACTTTTGATGTTTTGGGGAAGTTTCTTCAGTTGATTTACGTAGAGCGCCCATTTGACCGGAGCCAGCGATATGATTCATTATAGGGGTGTATATCTAATTTTTATGAGATTCCCTGTGCAAATTGCGATTTGGGCTAATGCACCATGTTTGGCTAACCCACATCATATGGTTGGTTAATGTGGGTTATTTCAATTTATGTCATCATTTCCCATGTCTATCCCTGCACATCCCCCATATACCCCCACACAATTTCGCAAGGCTCGTGCCGTTCGCGTGCTGCGGGTGGTGCGGGTGGTGCGCCTGATTCGCTTGGCGCGCTTTGTGAAGACGTTACAGAAGGCATCGCCTGGGGAATCGAGAGGCCAATCCCTGTAACCGATTAGGGACTGAAACATATGGAAAATATTGGAAAATCCCCCTGTCAGTGGGCGTTTGAATGGGAAAATCATACAAATGCCTGTTTTTTTCATTGTCATGTTTGATTGCCGGAGGGTAACTGATTACTGTAGTAATAAGTGTGGTTATAGCTGGTTCGTAACATTTTTTCTGCAAGTGACATTCTGTGGTAACTGTGGGTTATTTTACCCAGCGCAAGATACTTTCCCAGGGACTTGTAATCGCCAGGGTTATCCAGGGTTATTGAGGTGACTCTCTCCCGTCATTGATGTACGGCGTTCCAGTAGGGAAAGCTTCCCGGGAAACGTTGATGTACATTCCTGTAACATCAGTAGCATAGTAAACCCAAGAATGAACCAACTGCAATTTATCCCTGCATTTCGCTGAAAGCGATTCTCCAAAACTTGGCTTTGGTGTTTGATTGTTATATGTGTACAATATTGCTCAGAATTTCTATAACCCCCAAGAATACGGAGATAGAGTCGAAGAAAATTGAGATATCGGGCCTGATGCCAAGCCGATCCAAGGAAACCTCCCGTAGTGATATTCTTTCTGGTTGGTGGTTCCACGTGCTGTGTTCCACCACATTTGGGAGGATACATACTGACTGAAGTACTAATACTGACTAATACTTTACTTTTCAGGTCGCTTGTAACCATCAACCATAATAGACATGTGTATTAATATAATTTAATATATATATATATATGTATCATATTATATTATATTATATTACACATATTATATTATATTATATTACTGTATATTATATTATATTATATCATATTGTATGTTTATATATATATATATATATATATGGTACCCCCCCCTGATACCCACCTCACATTGATTCAAGAAGTAGGTTTTTAATGATCTACTGTATATGTATGTAAAAAATGTATGTATATATATAAATAAATGTATGTATATATATATATATATGTATACATATATATATATATATACACTTGCACGTCACTTGGTACTATGTGGTTAAATAATTTGGGTACTTAGGCAAATTGCACACAGAGAAAAATTGCAATTTTTGCAATTTCCAGACCCCAAATTCAAAGATTCAAAGATTCAAAGATTCAAAGGTTGAAAAGAAGTTCTTTGAATCGAAGCCCCCAAAATTCAAAGATTCAAAGATTCAAAGGTTGAAAAGAAGTTCTTTGAATCCAAGCCCCAGACCCCAGATTCAAAGATTCAAAGATTCAAAGGTTGAAAAGAAGTTCTTTGAATCGAAGCCCCCAAAATTCAAAGATTCAAAGATTCAAAGGTTGAAAACAAGTTCTTTGAATCGAAGCCTCAGACCCAAAATTCAAAGATTCAAAGATTTAAAGGTTGAAAAAAAGTTCTTTGAATCGAAGCCCCCAAAATTCAAAGATTCAAAGATTCAAAGATTCAAAGGTTGAAAAGAAGTTCTTTGAATCGAAGCCCCAAACCCCAAGTGAAAGATTCAAAGAACTTCTTTTCAACCTTTGAATCTTTGAATCTTTGAATCTTTGAATTTTGGGGGCTTCGATTCAAAGAACTTCTTTTCAACCTTTGAATCTTTGAATCTTTGAATCTTTGAATCTTTGGGGTTTTGGGGCTTCGATTCAAAGAACTTCTTTTCAACCTTTGAATCTTTGAATCTTTGAATCTTTGAATTTTTTTGGGGCTTCGATTCAAAGAACTTCTTTTCAACCTTTGAATCTTTGAATCTTTGAATTTTGGGGGCTTCGATTCAAAGAACTTCTTTTCAACCTTTGAATCTTTGAATCTTTGAATTTGGGGTCTGGAAATTGCAAAAAATTGCAATTTTTGTCTGCGTGCAATTTGCCTAAGTACCTCAAGGTGCAAACTTATCTGTCAAAAAACTCACACAAACAAGTTGCTCAGGCAAACTGCTCCAAAGCCATCTACAAACCACCGCAGAGGCGCCTGGGATTTGGTGGTGTCAAACCTGGTCAGTACCTCAAGGTGCAAACTTATCTGTCAAAAAACTCACACAAACAAGTTGCTCAGGCAAACTGCTCCAAAGCCATCTACAAACCACCGCAGAGGCGCCTGGGATTTGGTGGTGTCAAACCTGGTCTGAGAAACAGTTACTCTAATCAGACACTTTCAGTTCAGCACATCACTGTTCATCTCTGCAGCCGCCTATCTCATCCGAAAAAAGTCTCTGACTAGAAAAAGGTCACAAACATGCAATTTCCAATCGAGGGCAGCGTCTCTTTGAGCAATGGCTCAGCCACATTGCGCTTGAAACCTGCAAGCGTGGAGGTGGTCTACGTTCAGGCTCCTCGCCCGACCGTTGAGGATGTTCAGCTCTGGGATGTTCACTCGTCACGACTCCCTATGAACAAAAAGGTCTTGGCTTCAGCAATGGTTTGTGTCCAGAAACAGTTGGGCATCCCCACCGGCATCAGTGGAGTATGGACCCAAGATGCCACACGCAGGCTGCAGACCAACCTCGCCAAACCAAAGAAGGCAGCCCAAGCACATCCCTCATCACCTCCTCAGCTGGCACTCGAGGACATGAAGCATCTTCCTCCTCAGCCCAAGCGCAAGCGTTCTTCGTCGTCATCTTCCTCATCATCATCGTCCTCGTCATCTTCTTCGAAGGCGTCCGCGGCGTCCTCTACAGCATCGAAGTCATCCAAGGCATCCTCCAGAGCATCTAAGGCATCGAAGTCATCCAAGGCACCTCCAGAGCATCTAAGGCATCGAAGTCATCCAAGGCACCCTCCAGAGCATCTAAGGCATCAAAGTCATCCAATGTATCTGCCAAGTCTTCTGGAACCACCACCGAAAAGCTTCTTGCACAGATCACCCGCCTTCAAGCCGAAAATTTGGAGTTCTCCGATGCCATTGCCTGCCACCAGGAAATCGAGGAAGAGATTATGCGTGTGAAAG
Source organism: Cladocopium goreaui (assembly GCA_947184155.2). Classification (NCBI taxonomy): domain Eukaryota; class Dinophyceae; order Suessiales; family Symbiodiniaceae; genus Cladocopium; species Cladocopium goreaui. The sequence continues at coordinate 717,160 of CAMXCT020006589.1, forward strand.
CCGAGCGAGACAAGTTGGCCAAGGAGAATGCGAAGCTGAAGGGCGAGATCGCTGCCTTGAAGATTCGCATTGGACTCTAGATAGCGGCTGTGCGGTGAACAAAAGGAATCTTATTGCAGCGTGACAATAGTATTGTTAGTTGGGGTTAGGGTGACATGATGCAGGTATGCTGTCTTTAAAGGAAGGGTATACAGGGAAAGTAAGATAGTGCATAGCTCCAACCTAGCTGTATATCCAAAACCGCAACGTAAACAACAAAAACAAAACATTGCGCTTGTCTGCTGCACATTGGTTCCTTCTGCTTGCCTCACATCTGCTTTCTTGTGTGACATTTGGCTCAGCCTGGCCTTCTAGCCCTGTCCCGCAATCGTTGCTCTCAAATTTGACCAAAATGTCCGGCGCTTTGATGGACACGGCCATTGCAGACCTGGCTGGCAAACAGATGCTTCTACGTCTCTTAGAGAAGCCAGACCACAGTCCCATTGATTGTGAGACACCCTTGGCCATGGACAAGTTCATTGCGGAGGCTTGCCGGGAATGTGTCAAGGTCCAGCCCTTTAGGCTCGTCTTTGATGTCCATTTGTCCATGGAAGCCTGTGGAGACCCTGCTGAAACTTCCAAGAAGCTCTCCGAGTCAGATGTGGAAGGCCTTCCAGCAGCCATCAAATTCAAAGCCCCTCTTCCTGAAGGATCCAAGGTTGATTTCATCCATGTCAGCAAGGACGATGGTAAGGTTGACGTCCTGAAGGTGATCTACACGTCCCGTCCGATCTCTTCCCAACTAGCCAGTTCTTTCTGCAGTGGCAAAATGCACTTACCTGTCCATCGAGCAGGCCCATGGAAAGTGAAGAAAGCCACCCAATGGCTTCTAGGTCAACTTGGTGGTTATCAGCTCCGCTGGCATGTCTTAGAAGAGAAGACTGCAGACAGTGCTCCACCAAAACCTTCATGGTCCCCATCAAATGCTGAACTTGAGGAAGGCGTTCTGTTCATCAACGCGCATGCACCAGAGTGTGACGCACAAAATGAGCAGACCCTGTGGATCCTCATAAACATCAAGTCCGACTCCGGCACGCCAATTGCCAGCTGGCCCGAGCCAAAGGTTCGGCTCATGTGCCAGAACAAAAGTCGAGGACAAGCGGGAGCCGTGAGCATGACAGAGTTCCCTTTGACTACCTACAGCCTCAAGCCCTTCTTACACTCAGCCCTCTTGCCTCTCCTCTACCCCTTGATGCTCAACTTTGGCGTGTTGTTGCTGGGGTGTCCAGGAGTTGGCAAGACTCCCTTTGTTGTGATCTTGGCAATGGCCCTGGGAAGGTATCATGTACGCCTGAGTGGTGATACAAACTTGAAACCTGGGTGGCGTAGGGCCAAGTCTTTGGACAACTTTCGTCACCGCGCTCCTCGCGTTCAAGAAGCCTTGTTCCTTGATGACCCTTGCCGCGCCAAAGTGAGCATGGCTGACTTGAAGAGTTTCCTGACTGTGGATGAGGATGGAACTGTTGAGTCCCGCTACAATGATACCCGCCTCATCAGGAATCAGTTGCGGGCCTATGCCTCCAATGATCTGAAAGATGACTTGGAGGAAGAGCAAAAGATTGGAACTACTCTCCCTCCAGGACGCTTTCTGGTCATGCTGGATGACTTGTTTGCCGGGGAGAAGGAAAAAGATGTTCTGGCTGTTCTGAAACGTTCCATCATCTTCGTCTTCACCGGTATGGCTCTATACTTGCGCTTGCCCAGTGAGAATAAGGAGGCCATCATCCACCGCATCTGTGTAGACGACTTGCACAAAGACTTGCTGGCTGACAAAGACAAGCCCTTCTATGGCAAGTACAAGGCAGGCTCCATGGAAACTGGCCCCTCTTTTGATACTGATGTAGGTCGAGAGCAAAGGATGCTGGAGCAGGCAATGAACACAATGGCAGAGTATGAGGAAGTCCAGGGTTACATTGAGTTCGTCAACGGCAAGATTCAAGATGCACTGTTCCGATCTCAGGACATCCGCATTCTTCCAGGCTCTCCATCGTCGGATGACGACGACCAGGTGCCTTTGGCTGCTCGTCCTGTGCCACCCATTGGAACTCATTGTTCTGGTCGTCGTGTTGGTCCATTTGTCTATCCTGGCCGCCGTGTGCGGAGGAAAGCAACACCTGTGTCTCAAGAGCTGGAAGAGTTGGCTCAGGCTGCCGAGGCACAGACTGCTGTCTTGGAGGATGGCACCAATGATGAGATGGACTTTGAAGCTGCTCTGCTAGACACCGCTGCAGATGAAGAGGCAGCTCATGCGCTAGGCACTCTTGATGCTTAGGAGTAGCTACTGTAGCTTCACCAATTTATTGTGCGTGTACTTCACGTGCAATAGCTTGCGTACATGCTGTCGTTCCGGATAGACAGCTATCGCATTGATCATATCTGGGGAAAAAAGTTTGTCCCACAGCTTCTTTTGTCAACGGAACTGAGTTTGTCTACCCTCATGCTTGCAAGCGCTTGCAAATCATTCCACTCCAAGTCCACCAGCACCATACCAAACCTAATTGCTCATTCAAATTCAGTGTCTGATTCAATTTTGTCACTCGTTATAGCTGTTTGGTTTCCGCCTAGCTCCGAAATTGCGCCTTGCCATGTCCAAGTTCAACAACTTTCCCGTGCCCAAGAAAGGTAAGCTACGTGCTGTATTGAAACGGCCTGCGAGCATGAAGACCAAGGCATGGAAGCAAGTGAAGTATGTGCGATCCCCTGATGCAGCTCCTGAAGTTCGCATGGACCGCTGCAAATGGAAGCGCTCCTTGGCACAAATTTTGCAAAGCTCTCCATCTACTTTGGTGAAGATGCTTCGTGAAGATGGACTTCTTCATAAATGGGAAGGGCATGTCTGTCCGCGATGCTGCCGTGGCACCCTTGGTGGCCTTCAACAACTTGGAGGTTTACTAAAGCATAGATGCAGTGCCAAGAAATGCCACACCTACATCAACCCGCATCATGCTCACCCCATTTTTGTGGATCATTGGGGCTCTTCTTCTACACCGCTTGCCACCCAGGCATGTTTACTGATGCTCCTGCTCAACCGTGTTTCCCTCCCCACCATCCATCGCCTCCTGCATGTGAACCATAAGAGCATTGAGGATATGGAGAAGAGATTAGGCCAGCTAAGTGAAAGGTGGGTCAGGAACAAGGAGAAGGACATCAAATTTGGGCAAGGTGGAAAATGGCAGGACGTGGAAGCCGATGAAGCCACGTTTGACAAGAAGGTCGTGAATGGACAGCTGCACTGGGAGCAGTGGTGCGGCATTGTCCAAAGAGGTAAACCTCAGACGCTTGTCCTCCATCGCTTGAAGCCAGTCATCTCCAAACTTCGCGCTCCAGGCCCCGGTGCTATTCGAAAAGTTGAATGGCAACCATTGGCTGTGAAATGGCTTCAACACCGTGACATTATTCTCCACACCGACTCGGCAAAAAGTTATGCCATCAAAGTCAAGGGTGTCCTCCATGACCGGGTCATCCACAAAAAGAAGCGGGTGAAAGTCAATGGAGAATGGAAATGGCTCACTCCAAAGTATGTGGAGTTGCACAAGCATGTCCTCCCCGGCAGCAAGAAGGCAATCACAGTCAAAAAGGGCACCCAGATCATTGACAGATGCTGGCGTTTCCTCAAAGACCGGTTGAACATCAACCAGAACTGCAAAGTTGGCAGCAGTCTTCTGCGCATCCGTTTGCGCTCTGCTCAGTATGAGTACTGGCATAGGGGGCACGATCTGTGGTTGGCAACGGGTTCTCTTGTTCAGTGGTTCTTGTTGAAGGCCTAGAGAGCCCAGCCACCACAGCGGGGCAGAGTTCAAAAGAATCAGCGCGTCGCTGCTAGCACCTTCTGCTGTGTTCTAACCTTCTTGACTTTGCTGCCATCGCATATCTGTGGGCTTCCTATGTAAATTTCACGCCTATTTGCTTCAATCATCTGCTTCAATAATCTGATTCTCATGTCCTTCCTGATCCATCATCTGCTGGCAAATGTCTTCAACATATTCATGTCAATGCTCGCTCTGCACGCATGCAGGCCGCTCAAGGTGGGTATCAGGGGGGGGTAGCATATATATATATATATATTATATTATATTATTTTATATTATATTATATTATATTATGTTATATTTTGTTTTGTTTTGTTATGTTATGCTATGTTTTTTTTTAATGTTATGTTATATATTATATTATATTATATTATTTTTCATTATATGTATATGTATATTTCTATCATATTATATTATACTATATTATATTATATTATATTATTTTAATTTATATTGTGTATTTTACTATATATTATATTATATTGTATATTTTATTATATATTATATTATATTATATTATGTTATGTTATGTTATGTTTTGTTATGTTTTGTTGTGTTTTGTTATATATCATGTTATGTTATGTTATGTTATTACATTTTATCATATTTATATTTATATTTATATTTATATTATATTATATTATATATATTTTGTTATATACAATATGTACAGTTTATGTTTATGTATATAAATATATATAATGTGCACACACAGTATATATATATACACACTACATCATAGTTTCAAAAGCTAGAGCGCCATCATCGCAGAGGCTGGCAAATGACACCCATGACATCTTCTGAAATTGACATCGGTAAATCATTATGTTTATCATGTTTACCACCTATGGGCCATCTATACCATAGCAAACTGTTAAATAACCAGATGGTATATCCCAGTGAGTGATTACCATCCCATTACATATTACATCCCTAAGAAATCCCTACAAGTCCCTAACAAATCACCAATTACAGATGGTTTTCCTGATATCAACATGTTTCAATTAGGGAAATCATCATGGTTTTCATCTACAAATGGGCCATCGATGTCGCTCGTGCGGCAGTTCACAGGGATGACTGGGTCCCTTCGGTTGCTGATCCTCTTCAACGCAGCTGGGCTGTCGTGCTAAGAAACAAATAAGGGCAAATTCATGTGATTTAAATGGATACAGGATGGGGCCCTCCAGTTATAAGTTGGTTTATAAACCATTAGAATAATTATAACCCCCATGAAGTATAGTTATATCCTACCATGAACCATAGTTAAGCCACTTGTAAGGCAACTTAGCTATCTTGGAGGCCCCATCCTGTATTGACAAATATGTTGGATCTTTGGTATATCACCCACCATTCGGGATATCCTGGGAATGGGATATATTCCGGTGACATTCAGGGGTCGTGCCATCTACCGTTGCTATTTATTTGCGTCATCTCGTATCAACTTGGTGTACTACAACCAACAGAAAGGGTTTGGTATCAAACTTTATGCAAGTAAAATATCATGAATATGAAATTTTTAGTGATGCATATCGACGATGAAGCATGTGTTTTACTGTTTTTCTTGTTTATTGCATTTATCGTTTGTCATTCATTGCCAAGATTATGTGCCTTTGACAAAACATGCGAAAAAGGTCCTTTAAGGGTAAAACTCGCAATGTTTTTCAATTTCACTGTGTTTATTTGATCCAGGAACCCAGTAATGTGCATGGTAGACGTCTTCATGATCAGTCCATGATGTATTCCAAGTGGGTGGAGGACCATATCAATCATAGTCTGTACTTGGGAGATTTGTAGATGGAGGCGATGATCCCGGTTTGCAACCCTTGGCGGTCCATTTGTGGATCAAAAACTTTTCTTTGAGGCACAGTTTCCTATGGGACATCAAGAAACTTTCCCCCGGCTGAGCGCTTTTTTTTATGTGGAAGTGGGTACCCCCAAGTTGGCAGGAAATACATTCTGCCTCAATACATCCCATGGTATCCCATGGTCAACAAATCACTTTCCAAGTGCAGCGGCAGAGGTGATGAAGCTGACCCTGTTTCTGCTCTTAGCATCTTGGCGTCCGAAGAACTAGCCCTGCGGGATGCCTAAATTGGGGCTAGTTACGGCTAGCCATCAATAAGTGTCCCCAAACAGATAACACATACCAAGGATGTTGGGTGCGTTTTGTTTGCTTTCTTTCTTTCTTTCTTTCTTCCTTCCTTCCTTCCTTTCTCTCTCTCTCTCTCTCTCTCTCTCTCGCTCTTTGTGAGTTGTAAGATTACATGTATATGGTTACAGTTAATTGCTTGTACGTTTGTATATAGAAGTATATATGTGTCTTATAAAACTATACGCGGAATGTTTTATATATACACTACATAATGATGTTTCCAAACAATGAACAGTCTGCGGGATCCAAGGTTGGCGGTTGCGCATGAGCCAGGATTGAACATGTGACTGGTTCATTGTCAACTTGGGGTGCCAATTTGGGATTCTAAAGTTTGGAAGCATAAACTGTTGTCTATTGTTGATATCCAGATGTCTAACAATTGTCAGTTTTACCTTCCAACTTTGACCAGCTACTGACAACGATTGGTTAGATACTGTAATATAATATGCATATGCTTGTACAATCATATACATATACATAATTAATTTTAATTATACATATACATATACATTGCATCCATGACATGTATACCATTGTTGGCACTCCCGGCATTGTAACGGCTGTCCCTAGGCGGTGCACGTTTTCTCCTGCGGCTGGCACTTTGTGGGTCTCTACACCGATGGAGGCCCTAATCCCAGGAAAGACGGGTAAAACTGAGGGATTCCTAAGGAATGTTAAGGGCTGTTGAGGGATTCATATTGTTATTGTACCCTCTGGTAAACATAGAAAAAGCTATTGAAAATGGCCATTGATAGTGAGTTTCCCCATTGAAAATGGTGATTTTCCATAGTTATGTTAGTTTACCAGAGGGTATTTAATCCATAAGAACATCCTGTTCTGTTCTTATGATAAATTATGATTAGTATTGATTAATGTACACAAAGCAACCTTATCACTTTACATATATTACATACTACACATGGAGCATCTAATATTCGAGAGTACCCAAAATCATCCACCAGAAGAATTACTGACAGAATCTCTTTGCAGTGTCTCATTCTTGCTTCTTCTCAATTTCCCCAAAGTTTAAGATTGAACATGAAAGTATTAGAGTACATACCTTGTTTTTTCACTTGGACTATGGTCACCCATATTTTCATTTATGTTTTCTGTACTCTGTCAGCTTGAATGCTTGGCATTTGGGTGTCTCAAATCTCGAAAATCCATGAGTTAAAAATCACCAGTGGTGTCCATTGATGAATTTCCTGTCAACATGGCTATGATTTGGGACCCATTCCCATGGTATTTTTTTTGCTGAAACCCCCATGTTCGATGCTGAAAAAATCCTCGTTTCTTGTTTTGTTGAATCCCCGGGGCGGAACCAGCAGGGCGGTTGGCAGGTTGGATCGCGAAGGAAGGCTATGTGGGAGAGTCCGTGATTGTGAGGTACGGCCGGACTTTCGGGCGTGGGAACAGGTGGAAACATCATGAAATGATCCCCACAAAATACTTATCCCATGTTTTTTCTATGTTTTTTAACTATAATACTTATTCCGATGATAGAATAGTTGTGAATTAAGTATTGATTTAATACTTTGAAAGCTGTGATAGAGTTGCACAAATCCAGCATGCAGATGAGTTGAGACCACTAGCCAGTCATGAGTATCCAGCACACTGGTGAATGTCCTTGGGGAAACAAACTAATTGGGGTTGCTCGATGGTTTGGGTAAATGGGTTTCCCATTGGCTTCGTTCATGAAGAAAACTACATCACACATTTGCCAAAGAACATTGCAATCTAAGACTGAGACATGTGAATAGGGTTGCCAGAAAGGAACCTGGTGGGTAGAATGGGTAGATCAGTATTGGAGCCGTGAAGCTTTTCACACTTTTGCTTGTTTGATTGTGGTTGTATAATCGTTGTATACGATATACATACAGAAGATATATCAACCCTCAAGAGATAGGAGAGTAGATATTAAGACAGTGGTACATTTTGTTTCTATCTTTTTTGGGGTGACTGACTATCAATCTATCTATCTATCTATCCATCCATCCATCCATTCACCCATCCATCCCATCCCATCCCATCCCGTCCCATCCCACCCCATCCCCATCCCCATCCCATCCCGATCCATGTGTCTATCTACCCATCCATCTACCTATTCATCTATTCATCTACCTATCCATCTACCTATCCATCCATCCGTCCATCCATCCATCCATGTGTCTATCTACCTATCCATCTATCTAATTCTGGTCTAGATCCAACCTAATTTAATCTTATCTAATCCAATATATACATTTGCATATATATATATATATATATTAGGATCTAAATCTAATCCAATCAAATCTCATTCTCATCCAAACATATCTAATCTTCTCAAGTCAGATTACATCAGATTCTGAAGCGGACCCCGAGCCTCGCCCAAGCCTCCTCGCCGGGCTCGAGGTACGTCGCAGCAGTTCGCTGGACCCTGTCCCAGTTGAATGGCCGCACCGATCGTCAGGCGCGGAGCGAAGCGCAGCGAATCATTGTGCTTCAGTGCTTTCCCTTCCGTGTCGTCGACCGTGTCTCGACTCTGCTCATGCCTTTTCTACTTCTGCCTTCTCCGAATCTATCCTTGACTCATTCACCCAGGGTTTCCAGCAACAAGGGCCACAGTTTTGAGAATTCATGCCTCTTCAGCAGAGTTTGATGGTTGGCGAGAAATATGTAATTAAAATGCTTTTCGATGCCTACTTGGAATGATTGGGTCCGAAGCCACCTGCTGTTTCAAAATTCAGACCACTGCTGCCACTGCTGGCTTGATATTCCGAATTTCATTGCTTCACATTCTCATGATGTCCCTGTATAGACATAGAGTCAATGACAGGCGTATATGTATATATATATACATACATTTATAGTATGTTTTTAATAATGATATAAGTTACTGTGATCTCATTTGAAAGAGTACGGAGAGGATATAGAAAACACAACAGCGATCAGTCCAAGTGACGACTTTTCGCTTTCCGCCAGGACAGAACCTTTACAGAAATGCTGTATGTGGCTTTCACTGTCACCCGCCTGAGTCTTTTTTCAGGTGGACATCCCCAATTTTGAGGCCTGTAGAGACTACCAAACGATTTCATTTCGAAGCTCGCTTTCCATGGAAGCCCAAAATGCTTAAGTTGTCATGCAACTATTGTAGAATCAACTCTTTTGCCATGACTCTGTATGCAATAGTATGAAAGTGGTACTTTTGAGTTAGTTGCAGCAAATTGGCGTTTCATGAAGTAGGACCTTGTTGCCTGACATGGGATATATATGTGTGTGTGTGTACACATATGAGACACAGATAATCATTACTCCGGCATATATCTAAATAGTCATAGCATGTCATAGCTATATTAAAATATATCGTGTAGCAGATCATCTCGATAGATAGGGATAGGATCGATGGGATCGATTTGTGCATATATGAACATAATTACACATATTATGTGTGTATATAGTATATATATATATACATATTATAATGACAATAATATATATATATATACGACCCTAAAATTCTGTAAATATATAAAATTGTTTTGCACATATAAATATAAATATATAATATATACCATACTCAGATTACCTACAGTGGCTACATATTTGCAAGATTCAGGCTTCCCTCCACCAACTCATCAATGAAGTTCTCGGCAAGGTTCCTGGGGCCATATAGTGCCATAATATGTATATATATATATATATATATACGTGTTCAAAGAGTGGAGGGTCCTTCCTGTATGCCCATGGTGTCGCGCCGAGGCCTGCTTTACCTTGATCTTCATGTCCATTTTTGTGTCGAGTCTGACGTCAAGAATGTTGCAACTCCAACAACTCATGGACAGAGAGTCAGGTTCCAATCTCAGAGCAGAGGTTTAATGGGATTTTAATGGGATTTATAGTGATTTAATGGGATTTTAATGGGATTTTATAGTGATTTAATGGGATTTTATAGTGATTCAATGGGATATTAATGGGATATTAAACTAACATAGCTATTGAAAATGGCCATAGAAATAGTGAGTTTTCCCATTAAAAATGGTGGATCTTTCCATAGTTATGTTAAATTACCAGAGGGTAATTCTCCAGAATACGGGTGGTTTCAGTTTTGATGCTTACTTTATGTTTCCTGCGACAATGATCCCCAATGACCAACCTCTTTCAACCCTTGAAGCCCACCAAGCGGAGTGCAAAAAACAGTTCTGAAATCATCAGAAATCCATTGAAGTATCTGCCACGATGATTCTCTCTTGAAATAATGTCAGCCCTCCCCGAGTTCTGAAACAATCTTGAATTGAGACAACGTCCCAATGAGGTTCTCGCTTTGGAAGGGCTCCTATGCATCTATTGTGTATATGTATGTGTATATATATATATTATATAATATGTGTTTTTTCCGGGTCAAAAGGTGATAGGTATAGTATATTCCTGTACTATATCTACAGCTGCTCAGGATTGGTTCGGTTGCGTATGACCCCAAACAACTGACCTCCCAAATGTTACGCTTTCACATCCCCACAGACCAAAAATTGACGTAGCAGGATCAGCCTTTTCTTTTGAGTTCCGTGAGAATTTTGGGTGGCTATGGATCAATACCTATACATACCATTTTTAGGGGGATGAACATCCATTTACCAGCTATTTTGATGTTCACCAGGGGGATAGGGTTTTGACCCATCCCCGGGTCATGTTAGAGAAGCGCATCAGGTTACAAGCGTCTCTTGCAGAGATACAACGAGATGTCACTTGGCGTCTCTGTGGGGTCATGGGTGGTCTGAAGATTTGGAACTCCAATATTCGAAACTTTATTATCATTTGCACTCTTGATACCTCCCATTTTGAGACAAACCACTATTGAATTATGATGGAGAACTTGGGTTGAACACCGTTTAAGTGTCTTTTTTTTCAAGAAGGAATTCGTGGTGGAAACTGATCAGTTTTTCCGTGGACAATTCGGGATGCCCCATCTACCCAAATCCCAATCAACTCAGGGATAATTATATATCAATTTTGGAATAATAATAAGCTATGTTGATAATAATGAGTATCTATTATTGATTGATTATGGACAAATAAAGCCATGTTTACCCCAATCATTGATCAAGTAGTTTAACTTCCATATTTAAATCCTAATAATAAACCATGTTGATAATAGTGATTACCTATTATTGAATAATAAGCCACGTTAAAAAAATCCCAATCAACTCCCATAGCTTATAATTCAATAATAGATAATCACTATTATCAACATGGCTTATTAATATTCCAAAATAGATAATTCATGACAATCAACTCCCATCTCCACTTCTAGGGATGACTTCCTTTTCTAGGCACAACTTGTCCTTCACCACGGTCTATTTGGCCAAGCGCCACATCCGGGACCGCCGTTTTCTCGGTTGAACCAGGATGAGATGATGTCAGTATATGTCAGTATACTAGTTAGATTTAATATATTGTATTATATATATAATAAGTGTGTATATATATATATATATTATATACATGAAGATATACATGAATTCACACACACACACATATATACACATAAACATATACAGTACATGAATATATACACGAACAGAATCATGTAAAGAGGTCTACTTTCAGCTGCTGTCATCCTTGTTTCGTGTTTTTTTTCTTGGATGTTGGACGTTGAACGTTGTTGCAGTGTGATATTGGACGAAGTTCTTTGTTTCGTTTTCAATGGCTGCTTTTGCAGATAGAACCCATTGGGAAGGAACACAGAAGCATTGCACCAGCGATTTGCACTGACATGCAGGCTCCCCAAATGTGAATACGCACGAATGCACCAAACTGTCACGTCACATTGTGCAAATTGGTTCCTCCCCATGGTTCCACTTATACCAGCGTCTCTTTGTCACATTCCCAAGAACTCTGAAGGAAAGTCTGCAAGAAACCTCTATACTTGAGGGCAGAAACCATGGTTTCCTGTAACATGTCCCTTCAACTCAAGCATTCCCAAGATGCATCGTCAGGACCGCATGACGTTGGAGAGTGACATGGACACTGAGAAGGAGTTGTTACGCCTTTTGCCGGTGCAGACGCAAGTAAACCTGGCGATGTTTGGAAGCTGCTGATAGCTGGTGGGGATCAAGTTGCGCTTGTTTTAAGATTGAAACTAAACATCTATTTACCGTGAGATAAAGTGACCATATCCGTTACATACCGAACTATCATTTAGATTACTACAATATGATATACACATGTTTACTAGCTACTTATAATACCCATAATTGTTTTATAATACCCATTATTGCCGCCTATATAATATACTAGTAGTATATAATTGTCTCTACTATTTATATACCCATCCATTATTAATATACAAGGGCACTTGTCCTCTTCTGGATTATCTTCGGCCCGATTCCAAGCCTTCGGGATGTGATGCCTTTGCGCCGCAGAATTCAACAGAACCATTGGAAAGTCAGTATTTCTCGTTGGAAAACCAGATTGCATCCCAGTCAGGAAATAGTTTATAACCCATAGTTTAGTATATATATATATGTATGTACATAGTTGGAGACATCCCCATAGAAAGTTCGGTTCTATAAAGGGGCTCTTAGCAACTTACCAGATGGAGTGCCGGTCGACACTCCTTCAGGGTATAGTGTGTCCTCTCCGCCCGCAGCCAGCTGCCGAAACATGACAATGGAGGTGAAAATCAAGAAGCATTGTAAGCATTGATGTTCGCCAAGTTGCCAAGCTAACTCAGCATTTGACACCACTGGCAGATGCAGAGATTCTATAGTCGATCATTTTAGGTTTGCTCGGCTTTCAATGGTTGAGACATGTTGAGACTGCCCATTTTTTTCAGCATCGTTCTTGTGCTCCCAAATCGCCACTCATGGCGACTTCCAAGCCCAGCTTGAAGAGTTTATTGCGGAAAGGAGATCTGTTGGTGGCTCCAGGAGTATTTGATGCTTGCTGAAAAGTCAGTTTTGTTTCCTTCAGTTGTTTACTCCAAAATATCTAGGAATCACATGAGACTGGCGTGGTTTGATTTTAGAGATGGCCTTCTTTGGGGCTTGCATTGTTTTGAGCAACAACGGTGTGGCTGATGTGATTGTGACTATTGGGCCCAGCTCTATGAAGATGATGATGAATGGTGACTGGTGATGAATGGTGAAGTGTTTTCCTTTTTGGCGCCCTCTTAGCGCCAACAAGCTGTACTGATGACAATCAGGATGGCATTTCCACGCGTCTTGCTGAACAGGCCAGGTCGTTTCTATGTGGCTATGTGAATTGTTTTCTTAGTCCTTTAGAACCGGAAAAAATGCCTTGCACATAGTGTATCTTTCCAAGTCATCGATCATGATAATTCGATAAACTGTGATGCAATATAATACAATACAGTGAAATATAATAATGATTACATGTACGTATATGATATATATATATATATTAATGATACGAGGCACTATAGTATAATATAAGATATAGTTTCATATAATCTAGACAATATGTGCAATACATACAGTGCTACATAATATAGATCTAGAATTATATAGCAATGTAAATGTAGTATCATACAATACACCATATGTAATATAACAAAATACAGTACAATACCATGTCATGCGTTATCATTTAATACCATATAACATGTAGGCAACAAATTCAGATATGATGCACTGATGAATGCTGATGACCCGTTGCAGGTCGGTTTTCAGGCTTTGTACATGACAGGCGGGTGGTCCAGTGCTATGGGGTGAAAATTGCTGGGACCCTTTGAAAATCCACAGTGTTTGATATTTGGGGATGGGCCAAAACCTATGGAATTAGCAAATGACAGGGGGAATAACCATTCCACAATCCATCTATTTTAAGGTCCCATCCGAGTACCAGGGTTTTGACTCATAGCCATTTCGAGTACACAACCACCCATTTTGGGAGACTTATGATTTTGACCCATACCTACTTGAGTCTTCAATTAGGTCTTCCCGGTGGTTTACACTTACTGTTGTGTACAACCAGCATGTCTCGGGAGTGCTCCTGCACAGCCTCCGCTCACCCGCAGTTCAACCCACAGTTCAACCATCCAAGTGTAGATATCTATCCACCATAACTTTCAATAACCCCAGTTCACATGGTCATGAACCAACTTACCTATCTATGAGCCTAGGGGCTCCATGTTGCAGCTCGTTGTTGTTGCCGTTTTTTTCCATTTTGCCAGGAAACTATTGATTTATGGCCGTTGATGGGTACTTGGACACCAACCAGCTTTGTATTACTATACATCATTAAAAGCATGTAAAGGCATGAGTTCAACATGTCCACAGGATGCACCAGAGTTGTGTTTTATCTTGTGTTTGATATTCGGCGTATACAGTGCTGATCATGGTTTTGGGGCTGTTTGACATGCCAGAAAGACTCCGCTGTATTTCTGATGACTGGGGCCACTGGGGCCTGGGGAGAACTTGCCTAGCTGGTCCATGACTTTTCCTTTGCATCTCCCAGCTTCCCTAGCAGGGTTTGTTTAACCTGAAATAGGGAGTGATAGTGAGTTGACTATGCGAGCCAGCCACTGCTGGGTAAACCTTGGCTGATTAGTCTACCAGGTCTACGAGTTCATGTTGTTTGCCATGCTGCCGTACATTGTACGTTTATGAATCCATATGGATACATACTGTTCTGATTGTAGGATTTGTTTTGCCATAGTCGGATTGAAACTCGCCAGCGCTGATTTTTCAGGGTATCTACCCTCCAGTAAAATTCACATCGATCTTCATTGATGGGTTTTCCATATGTAAATGCACATTTTCCATGTCGCTTTTGCCTGAAAATGGGGCATCCCAAATCCAGTGCTTAATCGTCATATTCCCAACTCCATGGAATTAACTTGAGGGTATACTCCATTTTCAATCAGACCCACGTGTGAGTTTCCTAAAATGGGGGTACCGCAATAGCTGGATGGTTTATGATGAAACATCCCAACCAAACATGGATGATTGGGGGTACCTCCATTTTACGAACCTCCACATGTCGTTGTAATCCATGTTGTATCAGGATCCTGAGATGGTTTTTGGATTGACACATCCCATTGGAGAGTGAGATTTTCTCATGATATCTACCTTCTAGTAAACACACATGGCTTGCTTGTAGATCCTCATTTAGTTTGATTTTCCCAGCAATCAATCCATGTGTAATTGATTTTCCCAGCTATAAACCTCCATTTATAGATTATTTTCCCAGCTATAAACCTCCATTTATAGATGATTTTCCCAGCTATAAACCTCCATTTATAGATGATTTTCCCAGCTATAAACCTCCATTTATAGATTATTTTCCCAGCTATAAACCTCCATTTATAGATGATTTTCCCAGCTATAAACCTCCATTTATAGATAATTTTACCAGCTATAAACCTCCATTTATAGATGATTTTCCCAGCTATAAACCTCCATTTATAGATGATTTTCCCAGCTATAAACCTCCATTTATAGATGATTTTCCCAGCTATAAACATCCATTTATAGATGATTTTACCAGCTATAAACCTCCATTTATAGATGATTTTACCAGCTATAAACCTCCATTTGATGATGATTTGCTATAAACCTCCATTTATAGATGATTTTCCCAGCTATAAACCTCCATTTATAGATGATTTTCCCAGCTATAAACATCCATTTATAGATGATTTTACCAGCTATAAACCTCCATTTATAGATGATTTTACCAGCTATAAACCTCCATTTGATGATGATTTGTTCCTCTAAAAACATCTTTGATACCCCGAGCGACAGGTTTTGGCACCGTTGGCTCGCATTTGGGCGTCCCAGATGCTGGCCTTGCCAGCTATCGAGATATGGTGGAGCGAGTTTGCCGGCCTAAATCCAGATGTGTAAGACATACAAAGGTGATTTGTGTATTGCATATACTATATGTATCCACCTTCAAATTTCAGCTACGAAATGGGGAGGACTTGGGCTACAGTACAGATTGCCAGCCAGGATTTTTTTGTACAAACAGGAGGGGTTGTGCCCCCCATTTTGTATTTGGAATCATTTTGTAGTTGATTCCTTTCAAATCATCATTTTCATTTTGTAGTTGTATATGTTGAGTTAGTTGAAGCATCCAACATAAAATCTCATTAGCATTTTGTAGTTGTACAAGTTGAATAGTTGAAGCATTGCATCCAACATAAAATCTCATTTGCATTTTGTAGCTGTACAGGTTGAATAGTTGAAGCATCCAACATAAAATCTCATTTGCATTCATTTGTATTTTGTAGTTGTATGTATGTTGAGGAAGTTGAAACATTCATAAAATGGCAAAGACCCAACTACAAAATGTCATTGTGAAAAATCATGTTAGCAATTCCGACGTTCAGCTATTTTTTAACTTCAGATGCATTGGATTTTGTAGTACTGGTTTTGAATTATTTTCCGAGCCAGAAAGAGTTATGTTCTTCATTTTGTAGCTGCAAAAAAAGTAACATGCACTGCATTTGTAGTTGTGCACCCTATGCATTCCGCTTTGTATCTACCAAAACCATCTGCACAACTCCTCCCCCCTTATCTGAACCCTGATCTATATGTGTATATAATACACATATCAAGGTAATATAACTACTATATTTATACTTGTGCATATTATGTATAATAAATAATAATGTATAAATCAATATACAGATGTAGTTAGTTGTCCACATATAGTGTTTTTAACATTTTGACTTGCTTTGCGCCACAACGGCGTGAACTTTTTCAACATCACAACTGCCAAAAGTGGTCTGATGTTGGTGTGGTTTGTACATTTTGACTTGGAAATGTGCTTCGCGCCACAACGGCGTGCAATTTTTCATCTCTCATCTGGCCAGCTGGCTCCGCACCCGCCTGAAGCGAGCCTACTTTTCGACCCTCCAGAGCCACAAACCATTGGAAAAACACAGTGTTTCACGACTTTCCTACCTTTTCGCGCACCTGGATCTTCTTTCTTCTGATACTTTCTCTTTTTTGATCTTCTTTCTTCTTCTCTTCTATTCTCTGACTCTTCCCATCTCTGCTTTTTCATCTGTCATCATCTGTCCATATTGTCGGAGGATTGACTTGTAAACTTCCTTCGATTATTATTATATATATATATCTCTCTCTCTCCACATGTCTGTGGATTATAATTAAAATCCCATTAAATGCTTTTGACTTCTATGATTACATCATGAGATATATTGAGAGATGATTTCAAATTAGATATATTAGGTTTCCCTTGAATGGCCCGATAATCAATCCATACACATCCCAATAAGTCCATGATTTTCCTGGCGCATATTCCAATCTGACCTCGGAGTGCAGCTTCCAGGTGCGCACGCTGAGCGCTTTGACCTCCGTTCCTTTGATCTGCGACGGGGACACGGGTTTCGGCGGCTTGCTGAATGTGGCCCGGCTTTTAAACCGCGTGGACCAGAAGGTGGGGATACCCTCTGGTAAACGTTTACATAACTATGGAAAATCACCATTTTTAATGGGTAAATCCACCATAAATGGTCCATTTTCAGTAGCTATGTTAAATTACCAGAGGGTATACCACTGACCACCCCCCAAAAGACATGAAAAATGGGTAAGCATGGCGGATTTAACCATTAAACATTGGTCAATATGGTTTAAGCATCAAACACTTATAAAAACTTGGAATTTGACCACCAACATTTTGGGCACTGAAACAAAAATTGTGACGCAACTGATTTGGGTTCGTCTCCAAAACTTGTGATTCCCCAATTTTGGGCCATGAAATGATGGGAAAGGGGTGATCCGGTTGATTTGCAAATGTGGTATTTTCAACCAACAAAGTGATGGGATCGCAAAAACAACCATTTCATTTGGATACACTGGGGTTCCATGGCATATTTCATTCGCTATAGGGTCCAATTTGGATTTGACCATGATATGGAATTCAACCATCGATTTTTTTCATGGAAACGTGGTTTTCAGCATCAGTCCATGGCCACGGTGATTTAATAAGCATCAACAACTTGGGGTTAAACCAAACATAAGATACGATTTGACCATCTAAAAAATGATGTCATGTTTTTTGTTTTAAGGTGAAATACCCATGAAATACCCAAATTTATGCCTGCGACGATCCATGATGATAAATTGATCATGGTATTTGGTGATGCCTTACTTTCAGACAAAACAGTTTTGGGTATATACGTGTCACCATCAGATATCTGCAGCCATCAACTACACGGACGGATTTAGCTGGCTGCTGTTGAGGTATATAACTCAACATAGAGGATATGACCAGAAACAGCGGAAACATGTCCTGCTGGGATATGCTGGAATCCAACTAGAGAGCAATATTTTAGAAGGCCAAAAACGGCGTATTCAGACATGTTGTCAAATATCCTCTAGGTTGGGATGTAGCCGTCAAACTAAGATATGTACAGATATTGTTGGGGATAATTATAGCCTTCGAGTTTCTGCTGTTGACCTTATATTTGATCGAGCCATGAACCATGGAAATACATGGCACTGTATATAGTAGTCCGTGGGGATACGCAAAGATCTTCAACACTGAAAAGATTCTACATCCAAGTTGAGTTTGGAAGCCCCTAGAAATCTCTAGAAGATCCTGGTTTCAGATTGTATTTCGAGAGGGAGGTTCAGTGGACTTCCCCGTTTTGGATTGTGAAACAACCCGAACCATTCCTGGTGAGGTGATCCTAATAATTCGAACCAATGTTTTTTGTTTCATCAAACCACCAAGATCATATCATTGGCTAAAAAATGGCTATACATACATATATCCTATGATATCCCATATGTCCCATGAAATATCCCTGTAAAATAGTTAGTGGATGTTAGTGGTTAATATCCCTATGATACTCCCACGAATGGCCCAGGTGGACCACACGGTGAAGGGCTACGCAGCTCAGCGATTCCCCAGATTCATCAACGGCGATAGGGCAGGTACCACTACTGGGCTGTATAATCAGGAGGGTTTACCATTTCAGTAGCAATCTATCACTTTTTTGTGGCACCCCTAATCAAAAGTGCTTTATTCATGTTTCTTCATCATCTCGAATCCAAACATATCACATATCCAGACCATTTTATATAATTGCGAACTAACAATTATAGTTTATATGTTTATTCATGTTTTTTAATATCAATGATCATCTATATACTAACAATTCATGACCTGAACTCGAGAAAAATCTTGCCGTGCCGAGGAAGCGGCTGGAGCGGCAGCAATTCAACTTGAGGCCATAAGATGAGGTATAATTGGCTTGCTGAGTAAACCTTAAAAGGTGTTCGTGAAACATGTGTTTTAGATTGTTGCTGAGCTGAAAGATTGAAAGATCTTGATCTGGGTAGGGTTAATTGTTGCGCAAAATCATGTCTCTCAGGTGACTCCATACCAGAGCCGACTTTTTTTGGTGTTTTTTTCCCACTATTTCTGGTAAACTAACATAGCTATGGAAAATCACCATTTTTAATGGGAAAACTCACTATAAATGGCCATTTTCAATAGCTATGTTAGTTTACCAGAGGGTATTTGTGGCGACGATTGTTGTTTCATCACTATTCTTCGTGATCAAAAGTGGCCAGGATCAAGAATTTCCCAAGAAGTGTGGCCACACGCCCAACCGGAAGGCCGCGCCGGTGGTTTAGTGCTGGGCATTGCCCTGCATTTTGCTGAGGGAAATATAATATATATATATATATACATACATACATGTATACATACATGTGCATGTGGTATATATATATATATATGCACCGTACATTCTATAAGATATGTTGATCTTTTAAGTGTATATGTGTATATATATATATATACACATGTCTATTCATTCATTGACACCTCAAAGAGAGCTAGAGACAGGCATAATCTTTGGACATTTGCACTCTTATGTGGTTGCCATATCCCTAGATGGAGGACTGAACCACCAAACTTGGTGTACCAAGCTGGAGCTGGTTATCCTTCAAAAAGGGATGATCATCCGACGGCCGACTTGACAAACTCCAGCTAGGACTCATGGAGCAATCAGCAGCCCCAGTTTGCTGATGTCAAGAGATGTCAAGAGGTTGATAATGATGTAAACCCAATGATAAACCATCCCCAAAAGAAGTTTATTAGGTAGACTCCCAGGTAGACCAGTATAGCATAGTATAGCCGTATTTGGCATGTAAAATGGCTTCCAAGTGGTTAGTTCATGGGATGGTTTGTTGTTGGGACCACTTTGCTGTACTTGCACCTGATCCCAAGGCTGTGAAACCTCGCCAGTATGACGGGATGCCAGAGGGTTTTGATAGCTGATTCCCATATTCAGTCGATATCAGTGCTCCTTCTACCGTTAATTAATTTTTCCATGGTTGGCTACTAAGAGTTGATTATCATCATTTTCACTCGAATTGCCATGAATTTGGGTACTCCCAGTGTGAGACAAACATAGACATTCCGATTTTATGTCTCCTTAATCCCCATATATAGTGTATCCCAAATCCCTATTTCTGTATGACTGCATGGATTGAATTCCCATGAAATATGACATAAATTCATCTTAAATCCAGATCTTTGTTGAAACTTTATTTACCCCAGTCAATTCCCATCAAAATCCCATCAAATTCCCAGTAGATCAACCATTTTTTGTTGAAATCATCCTGATCTTCATCTCCCCCCGTTGTGGGGCCATGGCCATCTCGGAGGTGGTCCCCTTCGAGCAGGCGGTGGCGAAGATTCGCGTGGCGGCAGAGGCGGTTGATAGTGACTATCAAAACCTCAGAATAAGACATAGGAGATAAACCTATGCTATTATCTCCTATTAGGTTGGTATGATAAGAGGATCTATATCTATTGTTGACACTTTAAACAATCTATGGTATTTTAAGGATCAACAATAGACATAACATTAGAGACTGATCAATAATAACTTGTAAAATATTCAGCACACATTCAATGAGTATGATTATTGTTGATATGTATGTATCCAATGATAATAGTAAACAATAAGCATCAACCATACTAACCATACTATTCATCAACTTGGATAACTGGATAATTTTTCTAGAGACCGATCATTAGTTTGCGCTTTATCAATGGAATTTCATGGAAGTCAATGGGATTTTTTGTGGGATTTTCTCATGTTTTTTTCATGAGAATCATTGAAGTGATCATAAACCATCAACAATTTTTGGATGGGATTATAAGGAATGGGATAGCTAAAGTGTTATTAATGGAATCAAGAATTCGGATCAACCACTAATGATCAACAACTAAGGTGTGCAATGAAATATCCATTGTTTACATATCGATAATTTACTATCTCATAGGTTGGCTACTTCTTACTTCCATTGTTATGAATGTTATTAAGCTATTGGGATTTAATGGAATTAAGGATTTCATTAAGTAGCCATTTAATATGTATATATATATATATTGGGAGCCATTTAATATGTATATATATATATATATATTGGGCTCTGCCTCGTGACACTAACAGTGACCACAATTCATACCACAAAAAAAAGCACAAAAAAAATCAGGTTGTAGTCCCCAATATGACTTTCATTTCCCCTTATTAAGGCTAGATGACCAGGCATATTCCCTGCAAGTTGGCTGCACGGTCGGCACATTTTCTTGCCATGCCCAGAAGTCCTTGCTGTCAAAATTCGACATTGGCATTTCCAATGGGATGCCTCATGCATCCAGCTTCTCAGCACCTTGTGGGTAGTGATGCTGCTGATTGCAAAGCAATATTGTTTAGGGTTTTGGATGCTGCCCATTGCAGCGATGATGGCAAAGCAATACTGTTTAGGGTTTCGGATGCTGCCCATTGCAGCGCTGATGGCACAGCAACACTGGTTAGGGTTTAGGATGCTGCCCACCACAATGCCGATGGAAAAGTAATTCTGTTAGGGTTTCGAATGTTGCCCATCGCAGCGCCGATGGCAAAACAATAGAATGTGTGTGTACAATACATATAAAGGCCGGGGCTGCTGGACTGACCCTGGGCAAGGGTTGGGGGCTGAGCCTGGGGGCTGGAGCCTGGGAGCTGGGGAATGCTGGGGGACTAGAGGCCTGGCGGGCTGGCTGGCTGAGGTGGGGGCTGGAGCTGGGCCGGGCTGGCCAATTGAAAATGCTTTAAAAGCAGCGACTTTCCAAAAGCAGAAAAAAAGCAGAAAAAAGCAGAAAAAAGCACAAAACAAGCACAAAAAAAAGCAGAAACTGGCGCAGGAAAAAAAGGAAAATGACTTTGTTTTTTTTGTGCTTTTTTTTGTGGTATGAATTGTGCTTTTTTTTGTGCTTTTTTTTGTGGTATGAATTGTGCTTTTTTTTTGCTTTTTCTTGTGGTATGAATTGTGCTTTTTTTTGTGCTTTTTTTTGTGGTATGAATTGTGCTTTTTTTTGTGCTTTTTTTGTGGTATGAATTGTGCTTTTTTTTGTGCTTTTTTTGTGGTATGAATTGTGCTTTTTTTTGTGCTTTTTTTTGTGGTATGAATTGTGCTTTTTTTTGTGCTTTTTTTTGTGGTATGAATTGTGCTTTTTTTTGTGCTTTTTTTTGTGGTATGAATTGTGCTTTTTTTTGTGCTTTTTTTTGTGGTATGAATTGTGCTTTTTTTGTGCTTTTTTTTGTGGTATGAATTGTGCTTTTTTTTGGCTTTTTTTTGTGGTATGAATTGTGCTTTTTTTTGTGCTTTTTTTTGTGGTATGAATTGTGCTTTTTTTTGTGGTTTTTTTTTGGTATGAATTGTGCTTTTTGTTGTGGTATGAATTGTGCTTTTTTGTGCCTTTTTTTTGTGGTATGACTTGTGCTTTTTTGTGCTTTTTTTGTGTTTATTTTGTAGATATCCTGGCCATTGAAAACAAATTAGATTAATAGTTTCCTTCACAATTCATGCGAACGGGCTGGAAACGCGATGCACGATTGGTTTTTTTTGTGCTTTTTTTTGTGGTATGAATTGTGTTTTTTTTTGTGTTTTTTTTGTGGTATGAATTGTGCTTTTTTTGTGGTATGAATTGTGCTTTTTTTTGTGCTTTTTTTTGTGGTATGAATTGTGCTTTTTTTTGTGGTATGAATTGTGCTTTTTTTTGTGCTTTTTTTTGTGGTATGAATTGTGCTTTTTTTTGTGCTTTTTTTTGTGGTATGAATTGTGCTTTTTTTTGTGCTTTTTTTTGTGGTATGAATTGTGCTTTTTTTTGTGCTTTTTTTGTGGTATGAATTGTGCTTTTTTTTGTGCTTTTTTTTGTGGTATGAATTGTGCTTTTTTTTGTGCTTTTTTTTTGTGGTATGAATTGTGTTTTTTTTTGTGCTTTTTTTGTGGTATGAATTGTGCTTTTTTTTGTGCTTTTTTTTGTGGTATGAATTGTGTTTTTTTTTGTGCTTGTTTTTGTGCTTTTTTTTGTGCTCGGGAGCGCCGGAAAAGCACAAAAAAAAGCACAAAAAAGCACAAAAAAAGCACGAAAAAAGCACGAAAAAAGCACAATTTCTCTGGAAAAAATGAATCTCAGGCCACCTGGCCTCGACAGCCTGCGGACCAGCGGCCCGCAAATGTCTCATACCATTTCCTTTTTTCCAACCTCCTTTCCAAAAAAAACTCTCAAGAGTGAGCCCGTGCCAGGAGCGGGAATGTGAAAAAAAATGTAATTATCATATGATGTTTATTAAGAACCTCAACGACTGTTGTTGGAGGCACGCCTTTGTAACGCTTTTCACTTATAACTTACAATGGTTGGACCGTTTGATTGCAGTATCTCGGTATCTCAAGTATGCTGCATTCAATATTGTAAAGAATGTCATGAGTCATAATATCGTATCATCATATCGATGCAACACCTTGCATCATCATACCATATCATTGCCATTGCTATTTGACACACAAATATTCAGATAAACAAAATCATGTCAGCTGTCAGACTTCCCAGAACCATTCCAACGTTCCAACCATCAAAGGATATCAACAGCAACATCGATACTTTGATTTTTTGGCTAGTTGATGACAAGTTCAGCAAACATGTCCTGATGGCTCCAACAATATGGCGCAATACAAAAGGATGTTCGTTAAAATGATTTAAATGGTTTAACCACAAACAATGCCACCTGAAAGGTAGTGATGTTGTTGCATTCACTACTCCCCCCTTTGTTACTTGTACGGCCCACCTAGATCACATCTTCTCCTAAGCAGACCCTAAGGATCCCCTAAAATGGCCTGAGTTACCACCAATATGATTGTGCTTTTTTGGTATGTGGTTTATGAAAGGGGGGCAGTTTTGAACTGTTAGTGGGCGGGGGCAAACCTCAATATATATATATATGTATGTATGTATGTATGTATATGTGTTTGCTTGTTATTTTTCTGCAGCATTGCTTTCATTTCCAGTCCTTCTGCTCCAGTCAGAAAGTAGACCAGATAGAGCCAGTGTGATGGAAAGCGATGGGAAGGGACAGAGCCAGGATGGCCAAGAGGAGAAAGGACAGGCAGAGAGCTTGTCAGTCAGAAGAAGCTTGTCAAATGAGTTGAGGCAGGCAGCCAGTACCCCAAACAGGGGGCAGAAGAGAGAGTCCTCGAGTCCAGGCAGCTCAGTCACCAAATACTATCGTGAGAAGATAGCCAGGCAGCCAGTGCAGCCTCTGAGTCCAGCACAGCAGCAAGCTCTAGTCAGTGTAGAGTCAGCTGAAGACAGTGCAGCAGTAGTGCTGCCACCAAAGAACAGCAGGGGAGGCCCAAAGATCCAGGTGCAGGGAGGAAGCAGAAAAAGCAGGCACCTGGAGTCAGAAAGCAGCGAGCTGACCCATGAGCACAAGCCAAGCTGAAGCTCCACCAGGACCTTGTGGAGTTGAGCCAGCAGCCAGGCTTGAGCAAGTACAAAGCCAGTCAGATCATAGGATCGAAATACGGCTTGAGCATGACAGCAGACAGATACAATGGCTCAGATCAAAGAGTTTGTGGGCCAGAGACAAGTATGCAAGCAAGGTTTGAGAAGAAAAGGCAGCCACTTAAGCATGGAGAAGGTGAGCGGGGGCACTCCTGCCGCCACGCGGGACCCCAACCGACCAACTCCAAACTCCAAAGCACAAACTACGAACCCGAAAGCACAAACCACGACCGACCAACCCAAACCCACCAACCCCAAACCCAAAAGCACAAACCACCACTGACCAACCCCAACCCACCCACCCCAAACCTTCAAGCACAGACCACGATCGACCAACCCCAACCCACCAGCCCCAAACTCAAAAGCACAAACCACCACTGACCAATCCCAACCCACCAACCCCAGACCCTCAAGCACAAACCACGACCGACCGACCCACCCCAACCCACCAACCGCAAACCCGAAAGCACAAACCACGACCGACCAACCCCAACCCACCAACCCACCAACCCACCAACCCACCAACCCCAACAACAAAACCAACAACAACAACAACAACAACAACGACGACGACGACGACGACGACGACAACGACAAGGACAAGGACAACAACTGCAACAACAACAACGACAACAACAACAACAACCACAACAACGACAACAACAACACCACCAACAACAACAACAACCAACAACAACAACAACAACACAACGACAACGACAACGACAACGACAACAACGACAACAACAACGACAACGACAACAACAACAACAACAACACAACGACAACGACAACGACAACGACAACGACAACAACGACAACAACAACGACAACAGCAACAACAACCAGAACGACAACTCCTGTGTCGCTGCAACCTCCCTAATAGTAAGCACCAGACCTTATTACTAAAAACTACTTCATCTCCTGGCATTTCCCTTTCTAAAGGCCTTACTAAAAGTGCTGCTTCTATGCTACAAAGCTAGCTCAAGGCAGGTTCTCCCTAATAGTAAGCACCAGACCTTATTACTAAAAACTACTTCATCTCCTGGCATTTCCCTTTCTAAAGTCCTTACTAAAAGTGCTGCTTCTATGCTACAAAGCTAGCTCCAGGCAGGTTCTCCCTAATAGTAAGCACCAGACCTTGTTACTAAAAACTACTTCATCTCCTGGCATTTCCCTTTCTAAAGTCCTTACTAAAAGTGCTGCTTCTATGCTACAAAGCTAGCTCCAGGCAGGTTCCCCCTTTAATAGTAAGCACCAGACCTTATTACTAAAAACTACTTCATCTCCTGGCATTTCCCTTTCTGAAGTCCTTACTAAAAGTGCTGCTTCTATGCTGGTGTGGTTCATCTTAAACACCGTGGTGGTGGTACACTGGTGTGGTTCACCTTAAACACCGGGGGTGTGGTACACCTTAAACACGTGTGGTTCGCCTTAAACACCGAGGGTGTGGCACACTTACACACCGGTGTGGTTCACCTTAAACATTTTTTTGTCCGTCCAACGCCTTCATGGCTTCCGCCAGGTCATTCAACACGTTCAATTGCATGTTGCAAAATAGGGTTCATTAGTTAATTAACGCATACACATATAGTAAAAAACAGACCTTATTACTAAAAACTACTTCATCTCCTGGCATTTCCCTTTCTAAAGTCCTTACTAAAAGTGCTACTTCTATGCTACAAAGCTAGCGCCAGGCAGGTTCTCCCTAATAGTAAGCACCAGACCTTATTACTAAAAACCACTTCATCTCCTGGCATTTCCCTTTCTAACATTTCGCTTTCCAAAGTCCTTAATAAAAGTGCTGCTTCTATGCTGAATAGGTAGCTCCAGGCAGGTGACCTCATTAGTACCTATTGATTCATTAATTTCAATTTCATTCAAGAAATCACTCCCTGGCCACAGCTTTTGCCAGGCCAAGCACTCCCTGGATGCATGCAGTCAGCAAAGTAGGTTCGCAGCTGAGAAAGAATACTAGACGACGGTTGGCCCGAGAGCGAAAAAGATGTTTTTCAAGCAGCTCTGAGGATGGTAGTCGTAAAAGATAGTCGGTGAATGGTTGGTGCATTTTAAATGAGCTATGGCTATGGAGGGATAAGGTGTGAAAAGTAAGATTGATTAAGAAGAGGATATTTGGTAAAGGGCATCAGATGACACGTGTCTTGCAACCACAGAGAGACATAGATATAGAGAGAGAGAGAGAGGGAGACGGAGAGAGAGAGAAAGAGGGAGAGGGTGAGAGAGAGAGAGAGAGAAAGAGGGGGAGAGAGAGAGAGAGAGAGGGAGAAGGGAAGGGAGATAGAAAGAAAACATGGAGAAATATAATGTGAGCAACAAAAGTGCACAGGAGGCTCGGTACCATGATGCTGCGAATGATATGTGTTATCTCATTTTACTATGGTAATTCCTACACACATTGCCGAAAAAGCTCGGTACCATCATTCCTCGGATGTGAAGAAACGCGACGCTTTTACACAGAGACGCTTTTACACACAGAAGCTTTTACACACAAACGCTTTTACACACAGCAGCTTTTACACACAGACACTTTTACACACAGACGCTTTTACACGCACAGAAACTTTTACACACAGACGCGTTTACACACGGATACTTTTACAGACAGAGACGCAGACCCTTTTACACACATTGTTTTACACACAGTGCCAACGGTACGCATCCAGTAATTCCAGGTGAGGCTTGAGTTTGTGAATTTCTTTTGCTTCCATTTGATGCAAAGCCATACGCAATCGGGGTGGCATAGAAGTGCGGGTGGGGTTGCTCTGCGGGTGGAAGTTCTCGTGCTCCAGGAAGGCAACAAGAAGACGGAGTACATTGTATTTGTCATCAGAGGCGGTGGCGGCAGATGCGTCGGGGGAAGCGTTGAAACTATCGAAATAGTTTTCCCTGAGTTCCATTAGCTTGGTTTTCATTTTCTCCATGCAACGGTGTGCTGCTGGCAGAAGATGGCGTTCCAAGTGGCGGCAATGCTCACCTGTGCTGGACATGCTTTGCTTGTGGGCTTGACGCAACAACCTTACTTGACAACATAAGTATCTTTCAGGACAAGTGCTTTGAAACACATACGTACAGAAAAAAATAAAAATAGACTCTGCCAACAATGAGGAACAAACATCTGTAAGGCGGCGAGGGTTTTTGACGTGTGGAAAATATATCTTCAAGATTTTGTAAAAAAACGTCCTTTCCCATAATCTGGTTCAACGCTGTCTCTGCTTTGTAGATCTGAAGCCGCTTCTTGGACAAGTGCTGTGCAAAGAGGAGTTCGCGACGAGACCCGTGACCGACAACGACAACTTTTTCACTTTCTTGCAGGTAGGGGGCCAGTGTACTGCGAACTGTGTCATGCAACGATGCGTCGGAAATTTTGCGGGGCCTTCCTCCGGGGTTTCGTCCGCTTGATTGTGGCGCCTCCAGGTTCGCACTTCTGGCTTGGCGATAGCTTGTCTTTCCGATGGCATAGCCTGAATCCACAAGTTCTTGCAAAGTACACGGCATGGAAGACACAACCATGTCCAACTGTGCGACGCTGATCGATGGAGCTCCTATGTTGCTGGTTCGCATCCTGTCTGCAAGGGATTGTCGAAGGTGTCCAAGCTTGCCAAGGAGCTGCGAGAAGGCTTGGTTTTCAAGCGAAAGACCAGGCAAGAAAGTAGAGCACTTGGTGAAAAGCTGCTGTAGCAACGCTGTAGCGTGGGGCAAGGTGGGGCAATGAGCTTCGAAAAGGTCATGGATTGTTTGTATGATGCGCTGGCGCTGTCTCCATTGCAAATCTAGGAAAGGCTTCGCCGAAGGGGGCATTGCGTGGGCTGAGGGTCAGTCGGGGCGGGTCCCCTTACGCCATCCTTACGCGCATGCTTACGCGGTCCTTACGCGGATTTCTGGCTCCAATGTCCGAAATTGGGATTTACTGCTGTCATCTCTTTTAAGCACTTGTTTCATGTCTTGTGTCTGGATCATTGGTCTCAAGTACTATTGGCGCATTTCCTACGCATGTGCTCATGTCATGGTTCTGTCCCATCTGCAGCCACTAGCCCGTGCAGCTATTGCTCTCCTTTTGCTCTTTCTGCATCTCTCTTTCCATTCACCGGAACTTGAACCTTAAAGTTTATAAAGACAACCCATGATGTCAGTCACAAAAGGGTGAAAGCTAGAATGCCAAGGTGTAAGTCAATCCCATATATATATAATTATAATAATATATATATATATATACACATAGATTCTTATTACTATCATTTTTACTATGAGTTTTATGGTTTTATACACACATGATGTTTATATATATATGTATATAAATGCTGCACGCATATATACATGTTCATATTTATTGATTTATTTTGGGGTACTGTCTTCGCATCAATTAACCTTCATTCTTTGCCAAAGGGTTCACCCTTCACATGAGAACAAATGAGAAACCACAAGTTCAGCACTTTCATTTCCCCCACTACATTAATCAGCATTTTCAAGCATAACGGACGAGGTTGAGACACAAATAAACCACCCCCCAAGTGTACCATAATGGGTGGTATAAACATAAATATTGGTGGTGGTTTATTTTTGTTCCAACCACATTAACTACACAGTTTCCAATCCAAACCATTTGGAACTTACCTATGCTCAATGCGCGCAGCCCATGCTGCTGAAGCTCCTCATTTTCTTCACATCATGACTGCGATTCACAGTGCTCCCCGCCAGCCGTGCGCGCAGCACATTCGAAGGATTTCCTACTTACCTTCACACCCCAATGCCCCAAGCGAGCTGTCTAAACCATGCGCTTGAGT
Organism: Cladocopium goreaui; assembly: GCA_947184155.2. NCBI lineage: Eukaryota > Dinophyceae > Suessiales > Symbiodiniaceae > Cladocopium > Cladocopium goreaui. The sequence goes on from CAMXCT020006589.1 coordinate 746,781, forward strand.
TCTTTAAGGTACTTTTCCACCTGGGAAAGTGTGTTCCGAAGGTGCTCTTCCTGCTGCTGTGAACGGATGGGTTTCATCTCCAAAGACTTGGATCGAATTGCAACGTGCATGGCCTTGTCAGCCTGCACTTTGGAGATACTGCGGACGTTAAAATCTTTGCCCCGCATGATTTGCAAACAAGTTGGGCACGCGGAGCCTCTTTGGTCAACCTCCCGCGGCCGGGAACAAATCTGACATGACATGGCTTTTGTGGTAAAACCGCCACAGCCTTCTGGCAAAATCTTCTTGGGCTTTTCCTCAGGTGTTTCTGGATCTTCTACTGGTTTGCGCTTTTTGCCATGTTTTTTTGTTTTCTCACTACTTGTTTTCTGCGGTCTCTTCACTGCAGCACTGGCGGAACCCGTGGGTGGCTCAAAATGGACCACAGCATCAGGTATTGGTTTCACTCCGGCGGAACCCGTGGGTGTCTCCGAATGGGCCACAGCATCAGGCATTGGTTTCACTTGGACCGCTGTCGGACATGTACTCTGTGTGCTCGAAGACGATGTTGTGGACACTTCGGGGACTTCACATTGCAAGGGCCTGATTGACGCGAGCACCTGGCTTCATATAAACACATCTCGCCCCCAGAGACGTAAGCAGGGGTACATATATATATATATAATAAATAATATCTCTATATATATATATATTATATACAATATATATATATATATATTAAATATATTATATGTACAATATAAATATATATATATATAAAGGAAATAATATATGAATATATAATATATATATAGGGATATATAATATTTCAATATATATATATATATTCTTGCAGATGTTTCTCCAAACCAGCCTTGGTTCATCGAATCGGCGCTAGCTTTGGGGGACACAGGTGGCACTGGAGAAGTGAGAGCGAGCAACGTAGGATCTTCAACTGCTGCTGCAGTTTTCGTGGGCTTCACCTCATCACTTACAAGTTTGGCCAGGCTGCGGTCATCCTTCATAGGGTCAGCTGGCACCACCTGCAGCAGGGGCATGTGACAGTTCAACGGTCCAGGCTCCAAACAAAGAGTTTTGCAGATTCGTTGCGATGAAAAAGGTGCTTCGTTGCAATTGCTTTTGGCAAAATCTTTTGGGATGCATTGTGTTCCTCAGTCTTTGGGGCGAGTTTCCTCAAGGTAGTGGATAAACAAGTCGTAGTATGCCACGCGCCCAGTACAAATGCGGCTTGGTGATGGCTTGGCCGCGCCACTCCCCTGCTGGTGACTCCATGGTAGCCGTCCTCACGGTGACAAAAGAAACATGGTCATAAAAACTGAAAGTTTCAGATCGGGTCTTCCCACAACAAAAGCCACCGAACAAAATCAAGATTCATCCCAGGAAAAATTGTCACAAACAAGTATACCATGCTGGATTTGCACCAGGGATCGCAAGAAGTGAGCCACGTTGAATGTTTTTTCGCTCCAAGCGGGCTCTGCCATTTTCCCACTACATGTCACCACGTGACATGCGCTGGGCCAACCCCCGGGACAAGCAAATAGGTTTTTTTGTCCCATCTGATTTGCGCACCCCTGGATACCAAAACGGCTTCAGTTATAGCTACTAAGGCCATTGAGCTGATTTCGGTTTACGGATGAACTTTTTGCATATAGCAAAAACCTATTTAGCGATCTTCTTATAGATGTTTTTTATTTGTATAAAAATCACCTCGAAAAAAACTAAAACTCCGGAAACCATCGCCCCTCAAGGCATTTCAAAAAACACACATGGGCAACATTCTTCCCACCAAAATTCGACTTAAATGATGACCCAAACATGAGAAGAAGAACGCTAAGTTGGCGATACTCAAGGGTTTGGGTTGGAAACATATAGGGCCTGAACGGAAACCTCCGAGAAAAACAACATTTGTCATTTGGAGTTACGACTACAGGTTTGTGCGAGGTAAAATGGTGTATGTAAGAATCGGGATGTTTTTTTACTATTTACAAACAAAAATAAACAGCATCTGTTACCATTTTCGACCTGATGCGGTTCAATATTGTACAGCATTGTTCAGTCCAGCTCGTCTGTTTTCTGGGAGGTCAGGCTCACATCAGGCTTGCATGCTCCAACATCTATTTTAGTCCTCCTATGTGTTTCTTTCTGTTTGAAACTTAAAATCTATGTGAGTTGTTGGTGGTGTTTGTGGTTTTGTAATTCGCAGCGCTCTCTCCATGATCTATATATGTTAGTGGTATGTTAGTGGTTTCCCACATATTTTGCCTCTTGGCAAGTCCACATGAAAACCTACGTTTGTGTTTTTCCCCACCTGCCAGGTGAGGGTTGTTAGATTTTATGTCAGTTGCCTCCTCCTCCTCCTGCTCCTCCTCCTCCGCCTCCTCCTGCCTCGTCCTCCTCTCCTCCTCCTCCTGTCCTCCTTGTTATCCTTGTCGTCCTTGTCGTCCTCGTCGTCCTCGTCGTCCTTGCTTAACTGCGACCCGCGATCCACAGTGTTCTCTGCCGGACCTCAACCACGACCACCCACGCCCAGTGTTCCCTGCCGGACCTCAACCACGACCATCCACGCCCAGTGTTCCCTGCCGGACCTCAACCGCGACCATCCGCGCCCAGTGTTCCCTGCCGGACCTCAACCGCGACCATCCGCGCCCAGTGGTCCCTGCCGGACCTCAACCACGACCATCCACGCCCAGTGTTCCCTGCCGGACCTCAACCGCGAGTATCCACGCCAAGTGTTCCCTGCCGGACCTCATGTAGGAAGATAAAATGTCAGATAGAGTGCCAGAAGATTTGCCAGGTAGAATGCCAGAAGATATGCCAGATAGATATGCCAGAAGATATTCCAGAAGATATGCCAGATAGAATGCCAGAAGATATGTCAGAATATATGCCAGAAGATATGCCAGATAGAATGCCAGAAGATATGTCAGATAGAATGCCAGAAGATTTGCCAGATAGAATGCCAGAAGATATGCCAGATAGATATGTCAGAAGATATGCCAGAAGATATGCCAGAAGATATGCCAGAAGATATGTCAGAATATATGCCAGAAGATATGTCAGATATAATGCCAGAAGATATGTCAGAATATATGCCAGAAGATATGCCAGATAGAATGCCAGAAGATATGTCAGATAGAGTGCCAGAAGATATGCCAAATAGAATGCCAGAAGATTTGCCAGATAGAATGCCAGAAGATATGCCAGAAGATATGCCAGATAGAATGCCAGAAGATATGCCAGATAGAATGCCAAATAGAATGTCAGAAGATATGTCAGATAGAATGCCAGAAGATTTGCCAATAAGAAAATGTATAAATGTCATGGTGGGGATCACACGAAGTAAAGTAATTTTGTATGGATTTTGCATTTATTTCTCCACATCTGTTTTAGTTTTAGTAGCCTGAATGAACATTTAATGTTTGGTGAATCTGCCTGGGCTTTGTTAGGTCTGTGTTGTTGGTCAGTCGTTGCAGGAGCTATGTCAGTGATCCTTTGCATGTTCGTGGTTATACACTCTGTGTTTCATTTGGAATGATATTGAATGTCTATGTTATTGATTCAAACGGGTTTTGCGTCTTGCAGCTCAATCCACGGGGTCTCTGTTTGCGGTATTCATTATGTTTTTCCTCAACCCCAAATGGGAGTCTATGTTAGTGGTTTTCTATGGGCCTGTATTTTCCACACTTCAATGCCGAGGTCTATGTTAGCAATTCTGGATGGACCTAGATTACCTAAAACTATATAACGATCACCTGGAGGATCAGATTCAAGACTTTAACGAAGCTCATCACCCGGCAATTGATATTCATGTTGGGTCCAAAAGCACCACGGACACAATGCAAGCGCAGAAATAAAAGAACTAACATAGACCCAGAGAGGTTCTACAATCATGGTTGTGTTCTAGTTGGAGCCCCTGTGCACTGCGCACTCTGGAACTCAACGCTCACACTAACATAGACCTTGAGATACAGTAGCTCTTGGCAACATGCTAGATTGAAATGAAGGACTAAAATATAAATATATATATATATCTCCATCAGGAGTTGCGATAATATTGAGAATGTTTAATACCGCAAAGGTAGGCCCTGCGACTTGTGCGGCAAAACGCAAAACCCACTTTGATCACTAGCACAGACCTGCATTAGCTTGAAAAGATTGAGAGAAACATGGATCCGCACCTTGCTTTTGCAAATGTCCCATCTAATGAAACAGAGGCAAACATAGTCTACAACAGGTGTGGCACCATGCAAACACACCCAACTAGAAACCATGAGTAAAGTAGATAGTGGAAAGATTGGGACAAATTGGCTTGACCAAGTTGCCCCCGAGTGGAAGCATGCGATTTTACATTCTTGTTGAAAACGTCGAACACTAACATAGATGGGAACAGCCCCCAAAAGGCCACCAACATAGCGGTGGGACCAACAAATGGACATGTATGAAAACTCCAGCTAACATAAACAGTCTTTGGAAACTGTTTAGAGTCATGCTAGTTCTGTTTTTTTGTGTTTCCCGCAAGGTTTCAAAACATACACGAGTCCAAAGACATGGATGCGCAGAAAATTCACAGATCTATGTTTGTGGATTTTCCCAATATCGTCAGATTGCCCAAACTGAATTTGCCACTAACACTTCACTGGTTTTAGAAAACAAGACCCACTAACATGGACCTGTCAAGATGATTTCAAAACATGTGCACGCCCTCTAACATAGACCAGAAACTGATTCATGAAACATACCGAGTTCATTTAGGCCAGTAAGATAGACCAAGTGCAAAATCGATACAAAACCCCCAACATAGATACCAGACTGTTTTCAAAAATATCAAATTCTACTAACATAGATGTAATGGGTTACGAGTAAAATCCATGAAAAAAACCCAACATAGATCCGAAAATTGAACAAACATGCTAAAAAATGCCAAAATCGTTCAGGATCCTATTAACATAGATATGGGGCATCAAGTGCAAATCCATCCAAAACCACTAGCATAGACAGCATAGATGTTTATTTGGATTTCCTAGGTGCAACATTTTGTAGAAACATGTGGGAAACCATTAACATAGATCTTGGAGGCTGCATTGCAAGTTGCAAAAACAAACAAACAAATATAACAATATATAACATAGATAACCTAAATATAAATACAAAAAAAACAAACACAAAACCACTAACACAGATATGCTGCGATTCCAGAATGATGCAAATCTGACCGTCAAGGATATTAACAAAAATATTGATTTTTTGAAATGATGTTCACATCCTCGGTAGTTTCAAAAAATGATATAATTTGAAATGATAATGAAGAGCTTTGTTTCGCATTCAAACATGCTTTGTGATTTCCAGAAGCATTTCTGGTGACAATTCTACGCAATTGGATTTTGGTGTACAAAAACACAACTAGGACTGTAACAGTTTGCAGGCGAAAACCATGGAGAGGCACACGTTTTTGAGGCTGACATGATTGGCATGACAAGCAAAGGCTTGGTTGGCCACGTTTGAAAGGGTGTGTTTGGCTCGGTTTTTTCGGTCAAACATAAACCGCACAAGAAAGAAAATCAGGCACTCGCATATTCTAATGATTGAAAATCTGATAAACCGTTATAGGCCATAAGTATCGACAGCTTGATATTTTCTGCCGATTTAGGATGATATATTGCAGGTCTATGGTTCATTCATACGATGTTGGTACAATATTTGGGCCAATGTTTGTACAATGCATAGTCCCTACAATGTTCGTACCATGATCGTACAATGTTCGTACAATGTTCGTACAATGGCCAAAAAAGTTCGTACAATGTTCGTACAATCTACCACTAAAGTTCGTACAATATTGTACGAACTTTTGGCCATTGTACGAACCTTGTACAAACATTGTGCCCTGAGTCTCCGAAATTAGTAAATTAACTTAGGAGTCTAATTTACGTAAATCAAAAAATCTGGTCAAAATTTGTGGCGACATCCTAAATTGATTTAAGTTGTAACCAAAATTTGAAATGCATGAAACGTGCATTGCATTTTCTTGTGTTGTATGTGTTTTTGATGTTTCTCAGGCAGCTTTCTCAGGCAACTTATGTGTCATGATGTGCAATTTGATTCATAGTTACTTGAGGGTAGTGCAAAGTTACTTAAATGATCTTAAATGTAATTCACAATTACTTGTGTAATTCACAAATCCTTGTGAGATAAAATCATATAAAACATTGTGTGCACCAACAACACCCTGGGAGTTGAGGTGCCACTGTTCTTAATCACTATGTAAATTCAAGGTATTAACTTGGTGGACATGAGATTTGTTGCAACATCAGCACATGTCTCAAGTAGCATCATCCATGAATAATCATCACGTTTCATCACATGAACCTCTAAAAACAATGCCATTTCTTTCATCACAGAATCTCAGGTAATAAACAAGACTGGCAACTTGAATCCTCCGGTAATGAACCAGCTGAAAACATTTGTTTGTATATTTGGAAAGAGTTGACTACCGTTTAATTCTTGTGGCAAGCTGTATTGTCTGTGAAATGTCTTGGTTGCAGCATTTTACTTGTAAAATGCGATGTGCGTATTTGTTGTTCGTATCTTGTCCATACCGAAAATAAAAATGTAAGTATATGAATATGCAAAATATATACTTGTCAAAAAATAGGGGTGCCCCAACGTGTACATTCTTCAATTGGGATTTAAAGCTTTGGGGCACCCCTATGTTGAGGCATCATCACTTGTACTATTTTTTGTATAGTAAACTGATACTCGTGTATTCAGCATGTCATTTATTGAACTTGTTACGTCTGTAACCCATATGCTCTATTTGTGGACAGCTGCCAAGGCCAAATGATTACTTGTGGCATTGCTTCTTTTTTGCATGCATTTGCATGAAACTAAGTCAATCGTTTATTTTGATCATTTCTGGTGCAGATTAAAAAGAACGATGAACAAATGAATTCTGAATTACTTGTGAAAATTATGTTGGATTCTTGTGGGTATGTTTAACAAGAAGTTCCACTTCGTAATGTATATAAAAATTTCCCAAGATATAGCCAACGTTTGTTTGCCTTCGGATTTCTTCCATGATTCTTTCTGAACTTCTTATGCATTTCTGATGATGTTCTATTGAAATGTTGATGAAAAAAGAAAGACTGTATGCAGTTCTTATGCAGTTTGATTTTTTGATTTTCAACCAAAAACCATACCTTTTTGCAAAACGATAATTATGACGTTTTCAAAACAGCATACCAGCTGCATATGAACTGCACACTATTTTTTTCCTATTGCTTATCAAAAGTTCAAAATAGTTTCATCAAAATGACAAAAAATAGAAAGTGATAGAGCCTTGACTCGAAGTTTCTTGTGAAGTTTGTAAAATCTACATATAGCGATGTCTCAAAATGAGGTGTCCTTCCTCGCTCTTCAAAGTGATATTTTGGGGGCCAAAAAGGACACCTCACCCTGAGACATATCCAAATTGAATTCAGGACAAAAATCAGCAAACATTCATAGTATATACAACATATATCCATGGGATTTTCAACTCATGATTAGCCGAGAACAAGTTGAAACACCATTTCCAACTGTGTAACAAAGTGGCAACACACCAGACAACTTGCAGTCATCAGAGATACATCATCTCAGGCAAGGAGTGACTAAAACTATCACTTAAATGAACGTATTTCAGATACATCTCAGTGAAGGGAAACATGTGTTAAGTTAATACTCACATTTTTTCAAAAAAACAGTTCAAGCAAGATACACAAGTAATGACCTCAAGTAAACATTTCACTAACAGCAGCACCAAATGACGACTTCTATGCCAGCTGACTAAACAATTTTTTGGGGGTTTCACAAGCTGATTGATCAAAAATGGGCCCTTGCCCTTATACGGCCAACATGGCAACCAACTCAAAACCAACAGCAATCAAAAACAAGGTAGGTGGACAGAAATACCCTTCAACAAAAATCATTGGTTTCAGCTTCTTTTTCCACAATGCTTTCATGCATAAGTAACATGCATCATCAGAAGCAAATCAAGTACAGTCACAGGCAGCACAGTGAATCATAAGAAGGAAGAAGGTCACATAGGTAACATGTACAAATTATTGAAAATTTAAGAAGTAGTTGTTCAAAAGAAGGAAACAAACCCCTAATCCGTTCGCACAGCTTTTCTCACAAGTAAACCCACTGGACAAACCTTACATCAGCAATCAATACACGCATGCAAATGCAATAAAAATGAGAAAAAATGCGCAAACCACATCAACATTGATACAAATTCTGCACCATACCCAGTTGCAAAGAAAAACAGAAAACATATATGTGACATATGTTCATTCAAACAATAAACACTTAAAAGCATAGGTATAAAAGTAGTAACTTAATTTAGGTAGGTAAGGTAAGTATCTTTAGGTTATCAAAAAATGCACTAGTAAATGTTTGCCCTAAATTTAATCAAACTATAGTGAATTTGGTTGTAGGTCAAATTACTAATTTAGGAGATGTCCATAAGTTTTGTATATCTTTGAGATTTGAAGGGAGAAATGATGAAAAATGCACTGAAGTCACAATAATTATGCATTTTGAGAATACCAAAATCAAAACTTGAAAAAATAAAACACGCCCACTCATACTCCATCATTGCCACAAATTGTCTGCACATTGGCCCGAATTTATTCAAATTGTGCCATCCACTGGCTAGAGAAGGTGACAAAAAAGTCGCTGTCAGCAACACCATTTGGTGCTTTGATCTTTCTGAACATGATTTGGTGTAAAATGGTTCTTATACCCAAAAAAGAATTGTTACTTTGAGTTTGATTTTTTTTAATACTAAATTCCATGCGTTTTGTTTTTTGAGTTTTTTCCATGCTGCCCCTAACTTCCTATTTTGCCGAAATCCCCTCAACGGTATCAGTAGTTATAGCACTGTCTTCAAATTGCAAAGTGATCCCTTTCACGTACCCAAAGTAGATATCTCCACCCATGCTATGTTTGTAATACCTGCGCTTTTCCTTCAAACGTTTCCATAGGGCATATTTGTTCTCCATGCTGCACTCCAAACAGCTCATTTAGCCGTCTTGGTTTATCAAAAGAACCAATGTAGAATCATTGTTGGACACATAACAAGTAGCAAATCGATTGCCATACATGAAAAAAGGGGATCTTCTTCATATCATGAGATGAGCATGACTCCAGTTACGTGACACTGCATCCTGTGTTGCAAAGAAACCAACACCACAGAAATCCACAAATGATGTCATTTATATCTGCTTACGCATGCCCTTACGCAACATGATACTGCAAAAAGTCCTTACGCGGCCTTACGACGCTCAGGGTTTTGCTTACGCATGAGATCGCTATGACAACAGCCTTACTAAACATGAACAGGAGAGTTTTTAGACTGGCTCAGATAGATAGATAGATAGATAGATAGATAGATAGATAGATAGATAGATATACATATACATATACAAATTGAGTCATTGGGTATTCTACTATACCACCAAGTGCTGTGAACTTTTGGCACACAGCTTGAGGGGTGACTTTCAGCGAGCCAGAGAGCCAGATTGAAAAAGCCATCCATCTTTCAGTAGGTAGCCAAACAGACAGATTTCCAATCATCAGCCAGTGATTTCCAGAACAGACAGGTATCTCATTGTTTTCTCAAGTTTCATTTGCACAGCCAGATGCCAACCAAGGAGAGGCAAACAGCGGCCCTGCAGCAAGTGGCAGCCAGCGTCACAGACATGCAGGAGGAACTGCACCTCATAGGGAAGAAAGTCAGCTGCATGGAAGGCAGACAGGCAGCTAGGCAGCAATTTCATCAATCACATAGGCAATGAAGAATTCTATCCAAATTTATTAGTTTGATATCATTAATTACTCAGGTTCCATTCAACAATATGATGAATTAACAAGTCCCATTCTCTAGTTCACAACAATTAGAATAAAAGTAATTAATTAGATCTCCATGTAATTAGATTCCATGTTCTGACATATACCTCCTCCTACATTATTCTCCCAACATTATATATACATACCTCCTCCCTACATTAATCTCCTCCCTACATTCATTATTCTCCAAACCTTTTCGCACTCAGGACGAGTGGTGCGGTCTCCAGGCAGACATGGCCAGGGACCGCTTTCAGCAAGAAAGCTGGCAGAGCTACTGGCAGGTAGTGAGACAGCAAGTCTTGACTCGCTGCAGGCAGGAAGGACCGCCATGCAGCTGGCTATGGTGGTGCAGTTAGGGTTGTCTTGCGGGAAATATAAGTTCAAGATTCCAGCCAGCCCTCAGACAGGACCTGGCAAGGCCTGCAGCTCAGCCAGACAGTGAGCACCAGGCAGGCGTAGTGGAGAGCTGGCTGGAGTCTTTAATGGGGATACGTGTTCATTAATTACGCTTAAACCTTTACAACATAATTATAATTAAGTATGTCTCTGGTATATATAAATTAAAGACTCCAGCCAGCTCAGAAAGAAGAAGGCAGCCAGCGAAGGAAAACATACAGTCCATGCGTAGGCGGCTAGACAGCCAGGAAGTACAGTGGCTGGAGTCTTGGATTCTTTTTTTTAACCCCCTAAAATTAAGGGAAACCCTTAACATAGGTTTTTATGGGGTTTTCAAAATTCAAGACTCCAGCCAGCTCAGAAAGACCTTGCAGACAGCAAGGCAGAGGGGTGGCTTTCAGGCAGCCAGACAGTTTCGTGTCAGCAAAACACTGTCAGGTAGAGCAGCCAGGCAGCTTGGATTTAGGGGATTGGGACTAGCCCCCTGATACTAAACACCCCGGGGTTGACTAGTTTTTAGTATTAGGGGGGGGGATCCACAAATGGTAGCTTGATTTTTAAATTGTTTTCTAAAGGGGATCAATTAAAAGTCAAATTGGCCAATCTGAAATTTTCAAAAATTGGAGATGGATTCGGAAACAAACACCGCGGATTCGGAAACTAAAAGCGCGGATTCGGAAACTCAGATTCGGAAACTAATACCGTGGAGTCGGAAACTAAAACCGCAGATTCGGAAACAGATTCGGAAACTAATACCGTGGAGTCGGAAACTAAAACCGCAGATTCGGAAACTAAGATTCGGAAACTGAAAGCGCGGATTCGGAAACTGAAACCGCAGATTCGGAAACTAAGATTCGGAAACTGCACGCGCGGAGTCGGAAACTAAAACCGCAGATTCGGAAACTAACAGACACGCGGACTATGTGAAGTTCCATGGGGGTGGGAATTTTGATATCATCTGATCCTTGTGGACAGTCCAAGTCCATGTGAAGTTCCATGGGGGTGGGAATTTGGATATCATCTGATCCTTGTGGAAAGTCCAAGTCAATGAGAAGTTCCATGGGGGTGAATTTTTTGATATCATCTGGTCCTTGTGGACATTCGAAATCAATGTGAAGTTCCATGGGGCTCAGAAATTCAAGGCCCCTCCAAAGGTTCCCTGAAGAAATTGCGTACTGCTGTGGTTAATTGCATCTTCCCCTGAAAAATAAGACGCGATGTCCTTACTTGGCAGTATCAACTCATTCCGATATTTGGGTAGATCCCTGGGCAAAATGGGTCCATCATGTTCTTTCCACCTACAGAAAGTTGGCAAGGTCTGACCCAGAATTAGCCCACACAATTTTAGCCCAAGCACGCAAGTACAATGTTCGCGACAATGACACCCGCAATGGCGCTCCTGTTGTCTTAGCCCGAATCTTCAAAGAACTTCATTGGGAGCCCGTGGGTGACACCTTTGTCTTTCAGAGACAGAACGACGTCGATTTCAATTTGAATTACGGAAGCCAGCAATTCTTCTCCTCAGAACTCGAACGATCAATCAGACACCGGCTGTTTTTGCAATCCGCTCAGCGGCATGAAAACTTGTGGGACGTTCGCGACAGGCCTCTTGATATTCCTTTGATGAGATTTCTCGTCGAAAATGACATGACAGATTATGATCTATCGGGGGTGGTTGCAAGCAAACTACGATCTCTTCCGGTTAGCATGCAGCATGCTAGACGCATTTTGCAATTTCTGTTCACCGGGTCAATGTTTGATGGTCCACGAAAGTTCAAAGCTGGGCTAGCAACAAGTGATTGCTGCCAGCACTGCTTTGAGACAGCCGCGCACTTGCATATTTTCCAACAATGCACTTACTTGCAGAAACCAGATATCCCTGATTCCGTTCCCAATACTAGTTGGACCACCGGGATTATTTTTGAAGACGATTCCGTTCTCGATAGAAGGAAGAAGCTTTTCCACCAACATGACCATGTTCCGCATGGTAGGCCTTACCTTCTACACCATAATCTAGATATCTTTATAGATGGGAGCTGCTTCTACTCCAAATGTCGACGGTTTGCAAGGGCTGCTGTGGGTATATACTCATAAGAGGTGGGGTCCTTTTCCTTTCCCGTAGAAGGCGCCGATCATTCTTCCCAGAGAGCTGAAACTCTTGCACTGGCAATCGCCCTAAGGCTTTTCAGTGGTAATGTTACCGTCTATTCCGACTGCGCCACCGTTGTCAAAGGTTATGAACTTTTGCAGAACAATGGTTTTGAATTGAGCGTGTTGAAAGGATGGGACAACCTCGACGCTTGGGAATCAGTGTGTAAGGCTGAGACCCGCCGACTTGGGACAGCAACTGTCTTAAAAGTGGCCGCTCACGGTCGATGAAAGAACCAGAACCCTGATCTAAGTGAAGGAATCCGTAAAGCTGATGACTTGGCCAAGGCCTGTGCTGATCAGTTGTTCAAAGACCAGTTGGATGATTTGACCCGTAAAATTGCTTGGGATCTGGATCTTCAGAGCCATTTGATACGTCAATTTTGTCAGAACACTTCTAGCGCCATGTTGCAAGAATATGGATTGGACGCTGAATTCATTGAATCTTCTGGTGTTAAAGTTAGTCCAGCCCAGAATTGCACAGGTGCGCCCTTGAAACGGATTCGTAAGAAGAGCCAAGTCTTGTGTCTGTGCCGTGGTGCATGCGCCCGATCACTGCAGACTGCTACTGTTGAACGTGCTTTTCTTAATCTGTTGGATCGACGGGCAGAAATTCCGAATTCCATGTGGGCTTTGCTTGGGGATAGGTATCCTGTTCTCAAAAGCTGGATTTCTGCTCATTCTGACCGTGTTATGCCTGCTGATGTGAGTCATGTTGTGTTCCCTAGACACCGTAAACTTCCTCACAGATTGAAGAACATCATTGTCTCATCAATACATGATTCACATTGGGGAAAGGCATCTGGTCACTTGTCTGAGTACACTCCATGGGCATTCTTCATGATCGACGTCATCAGTGAGCATGGCTCTGTTCCTGGTGTGTTTGACGTAGGTCAGAGCTTTGGGCTGTTAATTAATTGAAAGGTTCAAGTGCTATTGGAAACATTTCTTGCGACCAGCTTTCCCAACACTTGAAGTTGACTACAACGCGGCCAAGCACTGCACGTGCTTTGGCCTATCTACCTTGTCAGCCTTTCCTTTGCACTTGAAACTTCGACACCCCAAAGCACTTTGGTCAATTTTGATTCAGGCTTCTCTTTATTGTAATAAGGAATCCACTGGCCTCCGGATTTGTAGATCCCATTGGGTCCCTGATTGGAATCTGGTTTGATATCCTGCGATATGTTCTGCCATCAAATGCATGTCTCTCAGAGTTTGTTATTGCCATCGGCTTCGAGATGCTTGCCTGCAAGGTATACAAGAGAGGGAAAAAAAATATCATCTGATCCTTGTGGACAGTCCAAGTCAATGTGAAGTTCCATGGGGGTGGGAATTTGGATATCATCTGATCCTTGTGGAAAGTCCAAGTCAATGAGAAGTTCCATGGGGGTGAATTTTTTGATATCATCTGGTCCTTGTGGACATTCGAAATCAATGTGAAGTTCCATGGGGGTGGGAATTTGGATATCACCTGGTCCTTGTGGACATTCCAAATCAATGTGAAGTTCCATGGGGGTGGGAATTTGGATATCATCTATATGGAAAAGTCCAAGTCAATTTGAAGTTCCATGGTGGTGGGAATTTGGATATCACCTGATCCTTGTGGACTGCCCAAGTCAATGTGAAGTTCCATGGGGGTGGGAATTTTGATATCATCTGATCCTTGTGGACATTCGAAATCAATGTGAAGTTCCATGGGGGTGGGAATTTGGATATCATCTGATCCTTGTGGAAAGTCCAAGTCAATGAGAAGTTCCATGGGGGTGAATTTTTTGATATCATCTGGTCCTTGTGGACATTCGAAATCAATGTGAAGTTCCATGGGGGTGGGAATTTGGATATCACCTGGTCCTTGTGGACATTCCAAATCAATGTGAAGTTCCATGGGGGTGGGAATTTGGATATCATCTATATGGGAAAAGTCCAAGTCAATTTGAAGTTCCATGGTGGTGGGAATTTGGATATCACCTGATCCTTGTGGACTGCCCAAGTCAATTTGAAGGTCCATCCCAGAGCATCCTCAATTGAAAAAAATCAAGTGAAATATTGTTTTTTTTGTATTTTCAAGTGGCGATTGAATTTTACAAAATATTGATTTTTTCAAGTGAAAAGCAAAAAAAACGATTGAATTTTCTATTGAAAAAAAGGAAAATTCTATTGAATTTTCACTTGAATTTTCTATTGAATTTTCACTTGAATTTTCCATTGAATTTGCCTGATTAGACAAAAGTTCTAAAATACAACAAAATGAGGGTTGCTTCCTTATTTAATGGCTGGATATATATAGCTTTCAAGGGCTGGGCTGGATAGCCCTTGTAGGCTGGATAGCTTCACCTGGATATAGGCTGGATAGCTTCACAAAGCACATGGCAATAGGCTGGAAAGCTTTCAATGGGCTTGAAATGGGCTGGATAGCCCCACAAAGGACATGGCACTAGGCTGGATAGCCTGCAGATGGTTTTCTGCAAATCATTATGTTCTGCAGGGATCCTTTGACATGTCCAAGTCTAAAGCCCAGAAGGGAGGAGCTAGGAGGAGACAAGTTCCTGACGTGGATGAGGAGCACCTCCTTGACACCTGCCTGAGTCATGTGCAGAAAGCTGGGGTCTGTGCCAGTTTCTGCTTGGGTGCTTACTTCCACCTAGAGTCAAGCAATGCTGTGAGAGGAAGTGCCTTGGGAGAAGTGCAGCATGTGATAAGAGATTTGCTGAAAGTGAGCCCCACCCTAGAGTTCAAGTACTCCACCCTGAAAAGTGTGTTTGGTGAGGTGCTGAAGCAGTTTCCTGGCTTGAAGGAGAGGTTCCCAGTCAGCCAGCAGGGAAATGCTGCCAAGGCCTTTGCAGATGGGATTTTGGTGGTGTGCAACCATGCCAGGAGAATTGGCAGGGATGAGGGCAGGCTGGCTGAAGCTTGCTCCAAGCTGACTTCGATCCAAGCTGCCAAGCTGGAAGAGATAGCCAGCTGGCTGAAGGCACCAAAGTCAGGAGCAAGCTGTGAAGGGGGTTCTGTGATAGCTGCAACCCCCAAAAAGAAAGTGAAGAAGGAGGAGAAAAAGCAGAGGGAAGGAGTAAGCCCTGGCACAGCAGCTGCTTTGGAAGAGTACCAGATCCCTGCCACCCAGGACCAGGAGTCAGAAGGTGAAAGCTTGCTGGCTTCTGCCAAGAAGGCTGAGCCAATCCCTGTGAGGAAGGGTTTGCTGAAGGCTGAAGTGGCCAAGAAAAGGCCTGCTGCTAAGGGGACCTGCAAGAAGCCAGCTGCTGCTTCTGCACCTGTACCCACTGGCAAGCTGGGAGATGATGAAACAGTGGCACAGCCCTTGATTTTGATGCCCTACAACAAAGTGATGAGCTGTGCTGTGAGGATCAAAGGAGGTCGGCAGATCTTGCAAGTGAAGAGTAGCACCCTGGAGCACAGCAAGAAGTTGGCAAGAGATCTGAAGAAGATGCTGGAAAATGGCAAGACTGTGGGTGAGGTGAAGGCCTACAAGGAGAAGAAGCTGAACAAGTAGGGGGACATGTGCAAAGAAAAAATGAGGTGTGTGCTGGCACATGGTAAAGTATGCTGGATATATATATTTCTGTGGGCTGGATAGCCCAAAGCATTTCTGTGGGCTGGATATCCCAAAACATTTCTGTGAGCTGGATAGCCCAAAGCATTTCTGTGGGCTGGATAGCCCAAAGCATTTCTGTGGGTTGGATAGCCCAAAGCTTCTGTGGGCTGGATAGCCCAAAGCATTTCTGTGGGCTGGATAGCCCAAAGCTTCTGTGGGCTGGATAGCCCAAAGCATTTCTGTGGGCTGGATAGCCCAAAGCTTCTGTGGGCTGGATAGCCCAAAGCATCCCTGTGGGCTGGATAGCCCAAAGCATCCCTGTGGGCTGGATAGCCCAAAGCATGTCTGTGGGCTGGATAGCCCAAAGCATTTCTGTTTTGTGATTTGTGGTGTGACCAGAAGTGGGGCTCAAAAACCCTGGAAAAGCGCCCAGAGAACCACCTGATCGCCATGGAGGGCAAGGGCAAGAAGGGTGAGGAGAGCAAGGGCAAGAAGGGCTGGGTGGAGAACACCAGTGGCAAGGGAATGCCTTCAGGTGCAGGAGGAGGAGGCAGTGCTGTCTGGAGACAGAACATGAGGGCCCTGATGGAGTTCCACAACCCTGGCATGGATGTGGGCATGTGGCTGCTCCAGATCTGCCTGTACACCCAATCCCACACTGGGATTAACAAGGCAGACTGGGAAAGCTCCAGGATGTTCCTCCAGAGGGTCAAGAAGGAGGTGGCACCAGGACTGGGTTGGGCAGGAAAGAAACCACCACAGGATTCTGCACAATTTTCTTGGGCTGCATAACCATGTTTTATGTTGGGGGTAAATAAGTTTAAGCTATTAAAACATATTATTGCACATATAAAATTGTGGTTGTTGGGCTGGATAGCCTTCAGTTTTTAGGCTGGATAGCCTTGAGCCATAACCATGCACATTCACCAATTTCCTGCTCCCTGGCAGAAATGGTGGAGCAAGATTTCTACGAAATCATGGTGGAGAGGATGAATGAAGCAGTCCTGGGAGCTGCGGCAGCAGCCCAATTAGGGCATGGTGTCAACCCATGGGCAGCCACAGCCAACCAAGGAGTGACAAGCAAGGCTGCTGGAGCACCACCCACAGGAGGAGCCACTGCACCACCACCAACTGCAAGAGTCTGGGGAGCCCCCACAGGCACAGGAGCACCAGCCTCCACAGGCACAGGAACACCAGCCCCCACAGGCACAGGAGCACCAGCCCCCACAGGCACCACAGGCACAGGAGCACCAGCTTCCACAGGCACAGGAGCACCAGCTGCCACAGGCACAGGAGCACCAGCCCCCACAGGCACAGGAGCACCAGCAGCCACAGGCACAGGAGCACCAGCCACAGCCACAGCAGCACCAGCTGCCAGAGCCACAGGAGCACCAGCTTCCTCAGCCACAGGAGGAGAAGCAGCACCAGCAGCAGATCCAACAGCCACAGGAGGTTTCAGCACTGCACCCTGGAACAACCCAGGAGCAGGCAAGGGATCAGGAGGAGGGAGGAGCACAGAGGAGCCACCCTTTTCTGCAGCCCCAGCAGCAAACACAGGAGAGGGGTCAGAGTGGGGCTGGAATGACTCAACCTGGGCTGGTTGGAGTGAGTCCTGGGATGGAGGATGGAACCAAGGATGGGATCAAGATGGCAGCTGCACAGGAAGTTGGGGAGCAGGAGGAGACCAGGGACAAGATTTACCATGGGCAGAAAAGATTTTTGGTTGCTGATCAATATGTTTTTATAGATTTACTTTATTTTTTTCACCACCAAAAAAAAACAAACAGACAACAATTCCTTTTGCCCAGGAGTCCTGAAGAGCTCGAGGACTGGGAAGGGGGAGACAACACCTTCTGGAATGTGATTGAGTCCATGGATCTGGACTATGTGGTGACCCATTGCCAGCTTGGCTGCATTAATCTGTTTGGCTGGACAGCCAATTCTTGGGCTGGAGAGCCTTGAAAACCTTTTTAGGCTGGATAGCCTTGAAAAAAGTTTTTGGCCTGGAGAGCCCACAATTTCACCTGAGCCATTCCCAGGCCCATCGACGAATATTTGGGATGTGAGGGATCGAATGGGGGGGAAAGGCCAGGCGCGGCAATAAGGAACAGAGCATTACGGCAAAAAAGTAAATACACGCGAGGCCTTCCAAGAGTGAGGCGGAGAAAGGGCCTGTAAAGATACGTCCGCCAGGGTCGAAATAACTGGCGCGACTGTCGGCAGTCTATCGTGAAGCCAACGGAACAGAAGAGGAATAGAGGGGCAGCATGCAATCCCACAGACGCGTTCCGAAACGTAAAACACCTGCCATAATGCGCTGGGAAACGGAAGACGGATCAACGAGACGCGTCGGAGGGCGAAACGCAGGTCACTCTAGGGTATAGTGCATCGTCCCCAGCGCAGAAGAAGTGACATAAAGTGGTATAAGACCAGTAGCAAGAAGGACTCGGAAAAGGCTTACAGGAAGAGCCGAACCAACTAGCCTGGCTTCTTATCCGCCTAACACACCAAGAAGTCTTGCCTGAGGAGTGCCAAGTGCCAAGGTTGCATGAGAACTTTGGCTGCAACTGGGCTGGCTAGCCACACCTGGGCTGGATAGCCCATCAGTCATGGATAGGCTGGATAGCCTTACTGCCCATCCCAGGATATGGATGCAACAGCTACAGGGGCCGCTCCAAGACTGTAGACTTCATTCGACAAGTGAGGAGAGCTGGGCAATGGGATCTGCTTAGTGAGATTGAAAAGGCCTACAAATAGGCAAGCCCTGGTACAGAAACATGGCTGGTCTGGAAAGTCCAAAATTCAAACCAACAAAAAACACATATATTTTTTGTTTTGCTGAAAAATCCAGCCATTTCAAAGAGGGCAAGCCTACCAAAGCAGACTGGCTGGGCTGGAGAGCCCAAAATAAATTACAACAAATGACATTAACCTCACAATATTTAGGTTTTTGTTTGATGGGAAGCTCAGCCAGTCAGATGAGGCCCTGTACCATATTTTCTAAACACCCGATCAGCTGAGGAGTTGTGAGGGTACATGTTTTTAAATGCAAGGGACAAGAACTTTGGGACCCTCTGCACAGTCAAGACTTTGGCGAGAAAAAATGCTGCTGGAACCATGGGGGGATGTGAAGGGATTGGGCTGGATAGCTGGAGGCTTTGGGCTGGAGAGCCCCTGCAATAATTGAAAACCCACCCAGTATTGATAATTTATGGGCTGGACAGTCCATAAAATGGCATGAGGAGTAGCCCACTCACTATTTCAAACCTATTGGCTGGAGAGCCCATTACATATTTCAAATCTATGGGCTGGAGAGCCCATTAAATATTTAAAATCTACAGTATTGGCTGGAGAGCCAATTAAATATGTAAAATCTTTGGGCTGGAGAGCCAGCTAATTATTGAAAAAATCTGAGTTGGAGAGCCTATGGGATATTCTAGGCATAGCCCATTCTATATATGAAATCTATGGGCTTCGGGCTTGAGTTCCAAGTAAAGAATTTAAAATCTATTGGTTGGATAGCCAATTATTTTACATATAGATTTTTGGGATAGCCTTGATCCAAACATTTTTTTTCTTGGGCTGGATAGCCCTGACAAAAAAAGGCTGAGCGGCCTTGAAAAAAATAGATTTAAACAAAACTACAAAAATATCACATGAACACCCATGAACACCCATGAACACCTATGAACACCCATGAACACCCATGAACACCCATGAATTCACATGAACACCCCTGAATTCACATGAACACACCTGAAAATCTATGAATCTGAAATATTTTTTAAAAACAAATAAAAAAACAATTTTTTTCTTTCGAGAAAAAATCATTGTATATTTATTTTTCTGTTTTTTTTGCCAATATATACTTTGGGCTGGACAGCCCCTTGAGCCAAAACAATAAGTACCATTTGCAATAACTATTTTGGACTAGGTATTTGAGCCAGAACAAACACCAACACTTATTTTTTTGGCTGGATAGCCATCAATTTCTTGGGCTGGATAGCCCATTGAGCCACAAAAAAAACACAACACATGTGATTTGATTTGGCCTCAACTTGAGCAATCTGCTTCAAAATCCAGAAAGCTTTTGGCCCCAAGAGAAAACAAAGACCACAGCCATAGCAATGAAGAGGCCAGCAGCAGCAGCAGGCCTCAAGAGGCCAGCTGCCAAGGCAGAGGAAGAGGATACACCTGAGGGTGCTCACCAGCCACTCACAGCTCAAGCAGTCAAGGACCACAACAAGTTTTGTGAGGAGGCAGCCCAAATGTCCAGTTCTCAGTTTGAGAAGGCATTGAGCTGCTTAGATGAGAAGGCTGCAATGAGGTTGTGGAAGGCTTTTGAAAAGCCCAGGAAAAGCTCTGGGGCCCAGGAGGAGTACAAAGCCACCACCAGTGAGTCAGTGGGAAGCCTTGCCAAGAAGCGAAAACTTCTGTTTGGCTGGGTGTGTGATGGGCAGACCACAGGTGAACACTACAAGGCAATGGTGGACAAGGTCTCTTTGAAGAAAAGTGAAGGAGTCACCAGCACCTGGCTCACAAAGGCCCAGGCACTGGCACACTGGGGGAAAGAAGAGTTGCAGGAGAGGGTGGCTTCTGGAAGTATAGTTGCCAGGAAGGATCCAGCAGATCCCAATTACTGGCAGTTCAGGGCCAACACTGAGCAGTCTCAGGTGAATGTGACCAGGGAACAAGCTTTCACTTTTGAGAAGAAGAACAAGAGCAACCTGAAGGAGCTGGAGCAGGTAATGAGGAGCAAGGGCTTAGAGAAGCTCACAGAAGCAGACTTCTGTGCCCCAAGTGAAGAGAGTGGTGAAGACAGTGATGGGCTGCCAGCTGGCCTCTCTAAGGCTTTGGGCACCAAGTCTGACAAGAGCAAGAAGGAGAAGAAGGAGAAAAAAGAGAAGAAAGAAGGCAAGAAGGACACGTGGGAGGAGATGAGCACTGTGCAGGAGGAAGATGGCCAAGCACAACTCCTCAACAGGCTGATGGCTTTCAAGGTGGAGCTCACCAAGGACTTGGCAACCTTGGATGGCTTGTGCCACTCTAAGGACATGCCCAAGGCACTCCTGAAGGATGTTGCCAAGACCCAGAAGGAAGGCCAAGAGGTTTTGACCTTGGTGGGGAAGCTCCACAAAGATAAGGGCAAGAAGAAGGAGGTGGTCCCAGCCTTGCAGAAGGCCTTTGCTGTGCTGAAAAAGCTGAAAGCTAAGAAGCTGCTCGTGTCAAAAGCCTTGAAGGCTTAAACACTTTTTGAAGCAGAGCAGGGGTGCCCACCAAGTGTTGAACTGAACACACAAAATGTCTGTAGTTGAGATCATAAGTGGCACCCCTGGCCAAAGTTTTGCGATGGCAGACTGGCAAACTCAACCTCAAGCTGCTCTTGAAAGCAAACAGGTCAGCTGGGAAGCCCTTTGCCTTTGCTGGGCTGGACAGCCCTTGTTACCATTGTTGGGCTGGATAGCCCTTGAATTGGGCTGGACAGCTCGTGTTATCATTGTTGGGCTGGAGAGCCCTTGACATGGCAATTGGGCTGGACAGCCCTTGTTAAAGCTGAATGAAGTTGCCCCTTTAGCTGCTCAAAAGTTGTGGAGAAATGGACCCATGTCCTTTGTGGGTGCTGTTGCTCAAGAAGTTCAGCATAGGAAAGCTGTCAGCCATAGAAGTGCAGGAGCTTGCTTCAGCAGCAGTTAAGAGTGGGCTGGAGAGCCAGTGTGTGGGGAAGTTGGCTGAGCTTGGGGCTTGTGGGCATTCACCTGGCAATTGCCACAGAGACTTGGTGAGAAAGTATTTTCGCTTTCTAGAAGCTCCAGATCCCTGGGAGGTGTATGGCCCCCTGGCTGTGAAGAAGGGTGGCCATAGAGTAGAGCAGGTGACTGCCATTCACCTCCTGCTACCTCACCACTGGGTCCTTCAGGCTGAAGAGAACAACTTCTTGAAGAGTTTGTGCTGCAAGGATGAAGAATTAGTTGCTTTCTGGAAGAGCCAATCTTCATGCCCCCAGATGACAGCTGAGCTGAAGAAAGTGATTGAAACATCACAACCAAGCCAGCTTCCAGTGCCATACCTTTTGCATGGAGATGCAGCGCCCTTCACAGAGGTGGACAGCATCCAGGTGCTCAGCTTCAGGCTTGGCTTCCTTTCCTGCTTTGGGCTGGATAGCCCTTGCCTGCATGTCCACCTTGGCTGCTATGTTTTGCCTCATTGGGCTGGATAGCCCTTGGGCTGGATAGCCCTGGGCTGGATGCCATGTGCCCTGAAGGTGCTTGCTTTCCAGCAAGGCAGTGACCCAGAGCCAGATGCTAATCGCAGCTGTGCCCAAGGCTGCCATGACCAAGGAGACCCCCAAGAAGCTGATGGAAGTTTTGGTCTTGGAAAGTGCTGTGGGATGGTGTGGTGCCCAAAAAAGATGAGGCAGGGATGCCCACAGAGAAATACAAGGGGAAGAGAATGAGGAGGGGAGTGCTATGGTCAGTGAGTGGAGATTTAGAATGGTTTGCAGCTGAGTTTGGTTTCCCTTATGCTGCAGCCAACCTTCTCTGCCCCTATTGCAATGCAGACCAATGCAAAGAAGACAGCCCCAGGCTTTTCACAGATTTCAGGCAAACCGCAGCCTGGAGAGCCAGTGTGCTGTCACCGAGCAAATTCAAGGAGAAGTTTGGAGCACACCCACTCTTCAGAGCTCCATGTGTGACCCCTTTGTCCATTAGGCTGGACATTTTGCACATCCTGGACCTTGGTGTAGCAGCATATGCACATGGATCTTTGCTTTTTAGCATCATGGAGAAGTTGCCAGGAGCTTCCAGATTTTTGCCAGCAATAGCAGCTTCATTTTTTTTCGGCTGGATAGCCCCAATATAGTGTGTGCAAGCAAACAATTTTTGGCCAGCTGAGGAGCTGTCAGGCTAACCAACCTGAACAAGAAGATAGTGGAAGCCTATGACAAGCTGGGGGTGGCAGCCCAAAAGAGGATCAAGCACCTGTCTTTGTCAGACCTGGCTGAGAGTGCAGAAGAATACCCTTGCCTCAAGCACATCAAAGGAGCTAAAATTCGCTATTTTGCCCCAGTAGCTTTGGAGCTGGCCAAGGAGTACAGCATGGACAAGGCTGGGAAGCACAGGGAAGCATTGGCAAAGCAGTTGGTCAAGGCATACCAAGTCTTAGAGTGCAGCTGGCAAGAATGGCGGTTTGAAACTTTCAAGAAGGCAGTGGATGATTTCATGGCCCACTACAGCTGGCTGGCAGCCAATGCCTTGGAGGAAGGCTTGCACCTTTGGAGTTTAGTGCAGAAATCCCATGTTTTGCTCCATTTAGCAGAGCAAAGCAAATTCATGCACCCCAGCCTGAACTGGACATATGGGAGTGAATCTTTCATGGGCTGGATAGTCCAAATCGCTTCAAGCTGCACAAGTGGCACTCCAGCTGAGAAGCTTCCCTTGAAGGCCTTGCAAAAATTCAGGCTTCTGTTTCACCTTTACCTGAAAGGGTACATCTCGCTGGATGATGATGATGGGAGGTGAGCAAAAAAGAATTGCTTCAGTTCTGTCTTGGTAGGCTGGACAGCCTTTGCAGTCCTGCAGGAAGGAAGGTTGATAGGCTGGACAGCCTCTTGGATTCCACACAAGTTTTGAATGGTTGAGGCTGGAAAGCTTTCTCCACAGCCCTTTCTGGTTCTGGTAGCCCTGCCCAAAAAAGAGAAGCTCCTGTGCCATGGAAGCAGTGCCCAAGAGAAGGAAAGTGAGCTGGGTGAAGGCTGAGGAGACAGCTGACCCAGAGCTTTGGGCTGCAGGCTGGAGGCTGGACCCAAATGAGGATAGCCAAGTCATGGTGCCCCCACCAGAAGAAGATGAGCAAGGAGAAGATGGGCAAGGAGATGGGCAAGGAGAAGAAAGCCTACAAAGAGAAGAAGAAAGGAAAGAACCTGAAGAAAATTAGGTGTACAAAGCAGGGCTGCTGTGGACTACCAAAGCTAGCCCCAGGGGAAAAAGGTTGCTCCCACTGGCTGCCTTGCCATGGGCTGGACAGCCCCAAGTTGTGGGCTGGAAGTGGGCACACAATTTCCCATTGGGCTGGACAGCCCCATCACCACCACATGGGCTGGACAGCCCCACCATGGGCTGGACAGCCCCATCATGGGCTAAGCCTCTAAGCCTCTAATGTCTGGAGGCAGCCTGTAGCCCCTAATGTCCGGAGGCAGCCTGTAAGCCTCTAAGCCTCTAAGTCTCTAATGTCCGGAGGCAGCCCGTAAGCCTCTAAGCCTCTAAACGCCTCTAAGCCTCTAAGCCTCTAAACGCCTCTAAGCCTCTAAGCCTCTAAACGCCTCTAAGCCTCTAAACGCCTCTAAGCCTCTAAACGCCTCTAAGCCTCTAAACGCCTCTAAGCCTCTAAAAACGCCTCTAAGCCTCTAAGCCTCTAAACGCCTCTAAGCCTCTAAACGCCTCTAAGCCTCTAAGCCTCTAAACGCCTCTAAGCCTCTAAACGCCTCTAAGCCTCTAAGCCTCTAAACGCCTCTAAGCCTCTAAACGCCTCTAAGCCTCTAAGCCTCTAAACGCCTCTAAGCCTCTAAGCCTCTAAACGCCTCTAAGCCTCTAAACGCCTCTAAGCCTCTAAGCCTCTAAACGCCTCTAAGCCTCTAAACGCCTCTAAGCCTCTAAGCCTCTAAACGCCTCTAAGCCTCTAAACGCCTCTAAGCCTCTAAACGCCTCTAAGCCTCTAAGCCTGTAAACGCCTCTAAGCCTCTAAACGCCTCTAAGCCTCTAAACACCTCTAAGCCTCTAAACGCCCCTAAGCCTCTAAACGTCTCTAAACGCCTCTAAGCCTCTAAACGCCTAAGCCTCTAAACGCCTCTAAGCCTCTAAGCCTCTAAACGCCTCTAAGCCTCTAAACGCCTCTAAACGCCTCTAAGTCTCTAAGCATCTAAGCCTCTAAACGCTTCTAAGCTTCTTGACACCTCTAAGGCTCTAAACGCCTCTAAGCCTCCAAACGCCTCGAAGCCACTAAACGCCTCGAAGCCTCTAAACGCCTCTAAGCCTCTAAACGCTTCTAAGCTTCTTGACACCTCTCAGCTTCTTGACGCCTGTCAGCTTCGAAACGTCTCTAAGACATACCATCTTGAACAAAACAAACGATTTGAAATATCTTAAACTTCTCTTTCGCGACCTTTCGCGAAGCAAATTACTTTCGCGATCTTTCGCGACCCAGCATTTCTGTTTCGCGAAAGTGATGTAGTATAACTCCCTTACATAAACAATACATTGAGGTTTTTTCGTGGCTCAAATGATGATGATGATGATGACGATGATGATGATGCTGATGCTGATGCTGATGATGATGATGATGATGATTATCTGATAGCCTTGTTGGTAGATGTTCCCTCACAGATGTGACAAGACTCTTAGCTTACTAGTACCCAATGCTGTTTTCAACATGAAATCTCTATAGAATTGTTGACACCAACGTCCACGATAAAATCGCAAACGTTGACGTTGGACAGGTACCCCTAAAAAATTCCAAGGGGGATCGTTAGAGTCTATTCTCTTCTGCTAGGCTAGCGGCCTGTCCTGTTCCGTTCGGATCCATCCTTTCCGTTACAAGAGTCTTCCGCTAAGAGTCTTCCGTTCGGGTCTATCCTCTTCCGTTGAAGCCCACCTTCTTCCGTCAGAGTCTGTCCTCTTCCGTCAGAGCCTGTCCTCTTTCGTTCAAGCCCTGTCTTGTTTCGTTCGACTCCTCACATTCGTTTGCAACCTCTCTCTTTCGTTAGACTCCTCCTGGCTTTCAATCGAAGTCCTTCTTCCGTTTCAATGTTTAGCGGGCCTGATCCCCCATACTCTGTTTCTCTCAGAGTATGGGGGATCAGGCCCGCTAAGGTTTGCCAAGCCTCAAAGCTGCAAAGCCTCTTTGGCGCTTCGCGCCTCAAAGCTTCAAAGCCTCAAAGCTGCAAAGCCTCTTTGGCGCCTCACGCCTCAAAGCCTCAAAGCTCCAAAGCCTCTCTGGCGCCTCACGCCTCAAAGCCTCAAAGCCTCAAAGCTGCAAAGCCTCTTTGGCGCCTCACGCTTCAAAGCCTCAAAGCCTCAAAGCCTGAACGCTTGGATGCTTTTGCGCTTTGGCGCTTTGGCGCTTGGCGGCTCTTTCAGGCTTTGGCGCTTCTTGACGCTTTTCCGACGCCTCAAAGCCTCAAAGCCTCAAAGCCTGAACACTTGGATGCTGTGGCGCTTTAGCGCTTTGGCGCTTGGCGGTTCTTGCACACTTTGGCGCTTCTTGACGCTTTTCCGACGCCTCAAAGCCTCAAAGCCTCAAAGCCTGAACGCTTGGATGCTTTGGCGCTTTGGCGCTTTGGCGCTTGGCGCTTTGGCGCTTTGGCGCTTTGGCGCTTTGGCGCTTGGCGCTCTTGATGCTTTGGTGCCTCTTGGCCCTTTGGCGCTTTGCGGCTCTTTGACGCTTTGGCGCTTTGGCGCTTTGGCGCTTTGGCGCTTGGCGCTCTTGATGCTTTGGTGCCTCTTGGCCCTTTGGCGCTTTGCGGCTCTTTGACGCTTTGGCGCTTCTTGGCGCTTTGAGACTTCGCGGCTCTGTGACGCTTTGGCACTTTGCGGCTCTTTGAGACATGCCATCTTGGAAAAAAAAGTGATTTTGTAGATTTTACTTTTTTCAAGCACCGATTGAAACATAGGTATAAAAGCTGTTTCGGAGAAAAACAAAGGGCCAGATTGTTTGTATTTGAGGGCCAGCGCTCACCTGCAGCCAGCGAACTTACGACTACCTGTTTAGTAATTTTTGTGGGTTGTTTAATGATGGTTTACCTTAGTAGGTGATTAACAAGCGTGGTTTGTAAGTCGCCGTTTCGCGGGTCATAACATCTTTGAGTGTGTTATAACTTATAACTTTGCTTATTGAGCATGTCATCATTGATGAAAAGGGTATATTCTAACTGGTGGAGGTTTGAATTCCATCGTCATACCTATATCAGATCTTATAAACCAGGCCCTGCGGAGTTTTGAAGCCGACCATCAATAGATTGGTTGAAGGAAAAATCTCCATCTTGACCAGAGTCTTAATCTTGTTTTTTGCTGTTGCGTTTGTTGTTTTTGGTAAGGGCAAGGACGAGCGAGAACTTTGCAGCGTATCATCTCAACAGGTCAGGAGTGGAGAGCCTATGGGATATTCTAGGCATAGCCCATTCTATATATGAAATCTATGGGCTTGAGTTCCAAGTAAAGAATTTAAAATCTATTGGCTGGATAGCCAATTATTTTACATATAGATTTTTGGGATAGCCTTGATCCAAACAATTTTTTTTCTTGGGCTGGATAGCCCTGACAAAAAAAAGGCTGAGCAGCCTTGAAAAAATAGATTTAAACAAAACTACAAAAATATCACATGAACACCCATGAACACCCATGAACACCCATGAACACATTCACATGAACACCCCTGAATTCACATGAACACACCTGAAAATCTATGAACCTGAAATATTTTTAAAAAAACAAATAAAAAAAAAACAATTTTTTTCTTCCGAGAAAAAATCATTGTATATTTATTTTTCTGTTTTTTTGCCAATATATACTTTGGGCTGGACAGCCCCTTGAGCCAAAACAATAAGTACCATTTGCAATAACTATTTTGGACTAGGTATTTGAGCCAGAACAAACACCAACACTTATTTTTTTGGCTGGATAGCCATCAATTTCTTGGGCTGGATAGCCCATTGAGCCACAAAAAAAAATACAACACATGTGATTTGATTTGGCCTCAACTTGAGCAATCTGCTTCAAAATCCAGAAAGCTTTTGGCCCCAAGAGAAAACAAAGACCACAGCCATAGCAATGAAGAGGCCAGCAGCAGCAGCAGGCTTCAAGAGGCCAGCTGCCAAGGCAGAGGAAGAGGATACACCTGAGGGTGCTCACCAGCCACTCACAGCTCAAGCAGTCAAGGACCACAACAAGTTTTGTGAGGAGGCAGCCCAAATGTCCAGTTCTCAGTTTGAGAAGGCATTGAGCTGCTTAGATGAGAAGGCTGCAATGAGGTTGTGGAAGGCTTTTGAAAAGCCCAGGAAAAGCTCTGGGGCCCAGGAGGAGTACAAAGCCACCACCAGTGAGTCAGTGGGAAGCCTTGCCAAGAAGCGAAAACTTCTGTTTGGCTGGGTGTGTGATGGGCAGACCACAGGTGAACACTACAAGGCAATGGTGGACAAGGTCTCTTTGAAGAAAAGTGAAGGAGTCACCAGCACCTGGCTCACAAAGGCCCAGGCACTGGCACACTGGGGGAAAGAAGAGTTGCAGGAGAGGGTGGCTTCTGGAAGTATAGTTGCCAGGAAGGATCCAGCAGATCCCAATTACTGGCAGTTCAGGGCCAACACTGAGCAGTCTCAGGTGAATGTGACCAGGGAACAAGCTTTCACTTTTGAGAAGAAGAACAAGAGCAACCTGAAGGAGCTGGAGCAGGTAATGAGGAGCAAGGGCTTAGAGAAGCTCACAGAAGCAGACTTCTGTGCCCCAAGTGAAGAGAGTGGTGAAGACAGTGATGGGCTGCCAGCTGGCCTCTCTAAGGCTTTGGGCACCAAGTCTGACAAGAGCAAGAAGGAGAAGAAGGAGAAAAAAGAGAAGAAAGAAGGCAAGAAGGACAAGTGGGAGGAGATGAGCACTGTGCAGGAGGAAGATGGCCAAGCACAACTCCTCAACAGGCTGATGGCTTTCAAGGTGGAGCTCACCAAGGACTTGGCAACCTTGGATGGCTTGTGCCACTCTAAGGACATGCCCAAGGCACTCCTGAAGGATGTTGCCAAGACCCAGAAGGAAGGCCAAGAGGTTTTGACCTTGGTGGGGAAGCTCCACAAAGATAAGGGCAAGAAGAAGGAGGTGGTCCCAGCCTTGCAGAAGGCCTTTGCTGTGCTGAAAAAGCTGAAAGCTAAGAAGCTGCTCGTGTCAAAAGCCTTGAAGGCTTAAACACTTTTTGAAGCAGAGCAGGGGTGCCCACCAAGTGTTGAACTGAACACACAAAATGTCTGTAGTTGAGATCATAAGTGGCACCCCTGGCCAAAGTTTTGCGATGGCAGACTGGCAAACTCAACCTCAAGCTGCTCTTGAAAGCAAACAGGTCAGCTGGGAAGCCCTTTGCCTTTGCTGGGCTGGACAGCCCTTGTTACCATTGTTGGGCTGGATAGCCCTTGAATTGGGCTGGACAGCTCGTGTTATCATTGTTGGGCTGGAGAGCCCTTGACATGGCAATTGGGCTGGACAGCCCTTGTTAAAGCTGAATGAAGTTGCCCCTTTAGCTGCTCAAAAGTTGTGGAGAAATGGACCCATGTCCTTTGTGGGTGCTGTTGCTCAAGAAGTTCAGCATAGGAAAGCTGTCAGCCATAGAAGTGCAGGAGCTTGCTTCAGCAGCAGTTAAGAGTGGGCTGGAGAGCCAGTGTGTGGGGAAGTTGGCTGAGCTTGGGGCTTGTGGGCATTCACCTGGCAATTGCCACAGAGACTTGGTGAGAAAGTATTTTCGCTTTCTAGAAGCTCCAGATCCCTGGGAGGTGTATGGCCCCCTGGCTGTGAAGAAGGGTGGCCATAGAGTAGAGCAGGTGACTGCCATTCACCTCCTGCTACCTCACCACTGGGTCCTTCAGGCTGAAGAGAACAACTTCTTGAAGAGTTTGTGCTGCAAGGATGAAGAATTAGTTGCTTTCTGGAAGAGCCAATCTTCATGCCCCCAGATGACAGCTGAGCTGAAGAAAGTGATTGAAACATCACAACCAAGCCAGCTTCCAGTGCCATACCTTTTGCATGGAGATGCAGCGCCCTTCACAGAGGTGGACAGCATCCAGGTGCTCAGCTTCAGGCTTGGCTTCCTTTCCTGCTTTGGGCTGGATAGCCCTTGCCTGCATGTCCACCTTGGCTGCTATGTTTTGCCTCATTGGGCTGGATAGCCCTTGGGCTGGATAGCCCTGGGCTGGATGCCATGTGCCCTGAAGGTGCTTGCTTTCCAGCAAGGCAGTGACCCAGAGCCAGATGCTAATCGCAGCTGTGCCCAAGGCTGCCATGACCAAGGAGACCCCCAAGAAGCTGATGGAAGTTTTGGTCTTGGAAAGTGCTGTGGGATGGTGTGGTGCCCAAAAAAGATGAGGCAGGGATGCCCACAGAGAAATACAAGGGGAAGAGAATGAGGAGGGGAGTGCTATGGTCAGTGAGTGGAGATTTAGAATGGTTTGCAGCTGAGTTTGGTTTCCCTTATGCTGCAGCCAACCTTCTCTGCCCCTATTGCAATGCAGACCAATGCAAAGAAGACAGCCCCAGGCCTTTCACAGATTTCAGGCAAACCGCAGCCTGGAGAGCCAGTGTGCTGTCACCGAGCAAATTCAAGGAGAAGTTTGGAGCACACCCACTCTTCAGAGCTCCATGTGTGACCCCTTTGTCCATTAGGCTGGACATTTTGCACATCCTGGACCTCGGTGTAGCAGCATATGCACATGGATCTTTGCTTTTTAGCATCATGGAGAAGTTGCCAGGAGCTTCCAGATTTTTGCCAGCAATAGCAGCTTCATTTTTTTTCGGCTGGATAGCCCCAATATAGTGTGTGCAAGCAAACAATTTTTGGCCAGCTGAGGAGCTGTCAGGCTAACCAACCTGAACAAGAAGATAGTGGAAGCCTATGACAAGCTGGGGGTGGCAGCCCAAAAGAGGATCAAGCACCTGTCTTTGTCAGACCTGGCTGAGAGTGCAGAAGAATACCCTTGCCTCAAGCACATCAAAGGAGCTAAAATTCGCTATTTTGCCCCAGTAGCTTTGGAGCTGGCCAAGGAGTACAGCATGGACAAGGCTGGGAAGCACAGGGAAGCATTGGCAAAGCAGTTGGTCAAGGCATACCAAGTCTTAGAGTGCAGCTGGCAAGAATGGCGGTTTGAAACTTTCAAGAAGGCAGTGGATGATTTCATGGCCCACTACAGCTGGCTGGCAGCCAATGCCTTGGAGGAAGGCTTGCACCTTTGGAGTTTAGTGCAGAAATCCCATGTTTTGCTCCATTTAGCAGAGCAAAGCAAATTCATGCACCCCAGCCTGAACTGGACATATGGGAGTGAATCTTTCATGGGCTGGATAGTCCAAATCGCTTCAAGCTGCACAAGTGGCACTCCAGCTGAGAAGCTTCCCTTGAAGGCCTTGCAAAAATTCAGGCTTCTGTTTCACCTTTACCTGAAAGGGTACATCTCGCTGGATGATGATGATGGGAGGTGAGCAAAAAAGAATTGCTTCAGTTCTGTCTTGGTAGGCTGGACAGCCTTTGCAGTCCTGCAGGAAGGAAGGTTGATAGGCTGGACAGCCTCTTGGATTCCACACAAGTTTTGAATGGTTGAGGCTGGAAAGCTTTCTCCACAGCCCTTTCTGGTTCTGGTAGCCCTGCCCAAAAAAGAGAAGCTCCTGTGCCATGGAAGCAGTGCCCAAGAGAAGGAAAGTGAGCTGGGTGAAGGCTGAGGAGACAGCTGACCCAGAGCTTTGGGCTGCAGGCTGGAGGCTGGACCCAAATGAGGATAGCCAAGTCATGTGCCCCCACCAGAAGAAGATGAGCAAGGAGAAGATGGGCAAGGAGATGGGCAAGGAGAAGAAAGCCTACAAAGAGAAGAAGAAAGGAAAGAACCTGAAGAAAATTAGGTGTACAAAGCAGGGCTGCTGTGGACTACCAAAGCTAGCCCCAGGGGAAAAAGGTTGCTCCCACTGGCTGCCTTGCCATGGGCTGGACAGCCCCAAGTTGTGGGCTGGAAGTGGGCACACAATTTCCCATTGGGCTGGACAGCCCCATCACCACCACATGGGCTGGACAGCCCCACCATGGGCTGGACAGCCCCATCATGGGCTAAGCCTCTAAGCCTCTAATGTCTGGAGGCAGCCTGTAGCCTCTAATGTCCGGAGGCAGCCTGTAAGCCTCTAAGCCTCTAAGTCTCTAATGTCCGGAGGCAGCCCGTAAGCCTCTAAGCCTCTAAACGCCTCTAAGCCTCTAAGCCTCTAAACGCCTCTAAGCCTCTAAGCCTCTAAACGCCTCTAAGCCTCTAAACGCCTCTAAGCCTCTAAACGCCTCTAAGCCTCTAAACGCCTCTAAGCCTCTAAACTCTAAACGCCTCTAAGCCTCTAAGCCTCTAAACGCCTCTAAGCCTCTAAACGCCTCTAAGCCTCTAAGCCTCTAAGCCTCTAAACGCCTCTAAGCCTCTAAACGCCTCTAGACGCCTCTAAGCCTCTAAACGCCTCTAAACGCCTCTAAACGCCTCTAAGCCTCTAAACGCCTCTAAGCCTCTAAACGCCTCTAAGCCTCTAAACGCCTCTAAGCCTCTAAGCCTCTAAACGTCTCTAAGCCTCTAAACGCCTCTAAGCCTCTAAGCCTCTAAACGCCTCTAAGCCTCTAAGCCTCTAAACGCCTCTAAGCCTCTAAACGCCTCTAAACGCCTCTAAGCCTCTAAGCCTCTAAACGCCTCTAAGCCTCTAAACGCCTCTGAGCCTCCAAGCCTCTAAACCTCTAAGCCTCTAAACGCCTCTAAACGCCTCTAAGCCTCTAAGCCTCTAAACGCCTCTAAGCCTCTAAGCCTCTAAACGCCTCTAAGCCTCTAAGCCTCTAAACGCCTCTAAACGCCTCTAAAAACGCCTCTAAGCCTCTAAGCCTCTAAGCCTCTAAACGCCTCTAAGCCTCTAAACGCCTCGAAGCCTCTAAACGCCTCTAAGCCTCTAAACGCTTCTAAGCTTCTTGACATCTCTCAGCCTCTTGTTGCCTGTCAGCTTCGAAACGTCTCTAAGACATGCCATTTTGAACAAAACAAACAATTTGAAATATCTTAAACTTCTCTTTCGCGACCTTTCGCGAAGCAAATTACTTTCGCGATCTTTCGCGACCCAGCATTTCTGTTTCGCGAAAGTGATGTAGTATAACTCCCTTACATAAACAATACATTGAGGTTTTTTCGTGGCTCAAATGATGATGATGATGATGATGATGCTGATGCTGATGATGATGATGATGGTGATGATGATGATGTTTATCTGATAGCCTTGTTGGTAGATGTTCCCTCACAGATGTGACAAGACTCTTAGCTTACTAGTACCCAATGCTGTTTTCAACATGAAATCTCTATAGAATTGCTGACACCAACGTCCACGATAAAATCGCAAACGTTGACGTTGGACAGGTACCCCTAAAAAATTCCAAGGGGGATCGTTAGAGTCTATTCTCTTCTGCTAGGCTAGCGGCCTGTCCTGTTCCGTTCGGATCCATCCTTTCCGTTACAAGAGTCTTCCGCTAAGAGTCTTCCGTTCGGGTCTATCCTCTTCCGTTGAAGCCCACCTTCTTCCGTCAGAGTCTGTCCTCTTCCGTCAGAGCCTGTCCTCTTTCGTTCAAGCCCTGTCTTGTTTCGTTCGACTCCTCACATTCGTTTGCAACCTCTCTCTTTCGTTAGACTCCTCCTGGCTTTCAATCGAAGTCCTTCTTTCGTTTCAATGTTTAGCGGGCCTGATCCCCCATACTCTGTTTCTCTCAGAGTATGGGGGATCAGGCCCGCTAAGGTTTGCCAAGCCTCAAAGCTGCAAAGCCTCTTTGGCGCTTCACGCCTCAAAGCTTCAAAGCCTCAAAGCTGCAAAGCCTCTTTGGCGCCTCACGCCTCAAAGCCTCAAAGCTCCAAAGCCTCTCTGGCGCCTCACGCCTCAAAGCCTCAAAGCCTCAAAGCTGCAAAGCCTCTTTGGCGCCTCACGCTTCAAAGCCTCAAAGCCTCAAAGCCTCAACGCTTGGATGCTTTTGCGCTTTGGCGCTTTGGCGCTTTGGCGCTTGGCGGCTCTTTCAGGCTTTGGCGCTTCTTGACGCTTTTCCGACGCCTCAAAGCCTCAAAGCCTCAAAGCCTGAACACTTGGATGCTTTGGCGCTTTAGCGCTTTGGCGCTTGGCGGTTCTTGCACACTTTGGCGCTTCTTGACGCTTTTCCGACGCCTCAAAGCCTCAAAGCCTCAAAGCCTGAACGCTTGGATGCTTTGGCGCTTTGGCGCTTTGGCGCTTTGGCGCTTTGGCGCTTTGGCGCTTGGCGCTCTTGATGCTTTGGTGCCTCTTGGCCCTTTGGCGCTTTGCGGCTCTTTGACGCTTTGGCGCTTTGGCGCTTGGCGCTCTTGATGCTTTGGTGCCTCTTGGCCCTTTGGCGCTTTGCGGCTCTTTGACGCTTTGGCGCTGCTTGGCGCTTTGAGACTTCGCGGCTCTGTGACGCTTTGGCACTTTGCAGCTCTTTGAGACATGCCATCTTGGGGGAAAAAAAGTGATTTTGTAGATTTTACTTTTTTTCAAGCACCGATTGAAACATAGGTATAAAAGCGGTTTCGGAGAAAAAACAAAGGGCCAGATTGTTTGTATTTGAGGGCCAGCGCTCACCTGCAGCCAGCGAACTTACGACTACCTGTTTAGTAATTTTTGTGGGTTGTTTAATGATGGTTTACCTTAGTAGGTGATTAACAAGCGTGGTTTGTAAGTCGCCGTTTCGCGGGTCATAACATCTTTGAGTGTGTTATAACTTTTAACTTTGCTTATTGAGCATGTCATCATTGATGAAAAGGGTATATTCTAACTGGTGGAGGTTTGAATTCCATCGTCATACCTATATCAGATCTTATAAACCAGGCCCTGCGGAGTTTTGAAGCCGACCATCAATAGATTGGTTGAAGGAAAAATCTCCATCTTGACCAGAGTCTTAATCTTGTTTTTGCTGTTGCGGTTTTTGTTTTTGTAAGGCAAGGACGAGAACTTGCAGCGTATCATCCAACATGTCTGAAGGTTGGGGACAAGACCTGACAGCGTAGCACCCAAGATGATTGAAAGTTAAGGACAGGTCTTACAGCGTGTTATCCAAGATGGTTGAAAGTTAAGGACAAGATCTTACACCGTACAACCCATAATGATTGAAAGTTAAGGACAAGGCCTTTCAGCATAGCATCAAACATGTTTGAAAGTTAAGGACAGAATCTTGCACCGTAACATCCAAGATGCTGGAAAGTTAAGGAGAGGATCTTGCAAAGTAGCATCAAGCATGTTTAGAACTTAAGGACAAGACCTGACACCGTTGCATCAAAGGTGTTTGAAGATTAAGGGCAAGGTCTTACAGCGTGGCATCCCAGATTCAAGATGTTTGTAATTCATGGACAAGATTTTAGAGCATATCATCCAAGATGTTCAAAGTTAAGGACAAGCGCTTCGAGCGCAGCGTCCAAGATGATTGAATGTCAAGGGCACGATCTTACACCGTAACACTCAAGATGATTGAATGTAAAGGATAAAGTCTTACTCCATAGCAACCAAAATCATACAAGATGATTGAAAGTTCAGTACAAGATCTTCTTGGGCAGCATCCAGATCTTCCAAGAACTTGTTATTATTTATCTTGTTCTCGTTTTCGTTCGTGTTCTTGTTGTTAATGTTGTTATCGCTGTTCTTGCTCTTGTTGTTTAACTATTGTGTTTTGTTATTGTTATTTTTGTTCTTGTTGTTGCTGCTGCTGTTGTTGTTGCTGATGTTGTGGTTCTTGTTTCTAATCTTGTGGTTATGGTTCTTTCTCTTGTTCTGGTTCTTGTTCTTGTTCGTCAAGGACAAGAACTTACAGCGTATCATCCAACATGTTTGAGGGTTAGGGACAAGACAAACAGAATCTTGGAGCGTAGCATCCGACATGTTTGAAGGTTAAGGACAAGCAAAGATTTGCAAGTCAAGGACAAAATCTTACACGGTAGCATCCCAGATGATTGCAAGATCAGGCTGCGATCTGACAGCGTAGCATCAAGGATGATCGAAAGTTAAGGACAAGATCTGACTCTGTAGCGCCCAAGATGTTTGAAAGCACAAGATCTTACGCCGAAGCACCAATGATGTTTGTAATTTATGGACAAGATCTTACATGCTTGCATCCAAGATGTTTGAAGGCTAAGGACAACAGCTTACAGCGTACCATCCAACACCCCCTTACAGCGTATCATCCAACATGTTTGCAAGTTAAGGACAAGGCTTACACAGTAGCATTCAAGAGGATTGAAAGTTCAGGGCACGATCTTACACCGTAGCATCAAAGGTGATTGAAAATTAAGGGTAAGATCTTACAGCGAAGCATCCAAGATGTTTGTAATTCATGGACAAGATTTTAGAGCATATCATCCAAGATGTTCAAAGTTAAGGACAAGCGCTTCGAGCGCAGCGTCCAAGATGATTGAATGTCAAGGGCACGATCTTACACCGTAACACTCAAGATGATTGAATGTAAAGGATAAAGTCTTACTCCATAGCAACCAAAATCATACAAGATGATTGAAAATTCAGTACAAGATCTTCTTGGGTAGCATCCAGATCTTCCAAGAACTTGCTATTATTTCTCTTGTTCTGGTTTTCGTTTTTGTTCTTGTTATTAAAGTTGTTATAGTTGTTTGTGCTCTTGTTTTTTATTAGCACTTCTTATTCTTGTTATTCTGATTGTTGTTGTTGTTGTTGGTGGTGTTGTTGTTGTTGTTGGTTGTTGTTGTTGTTGTTGTTGTTGTTGTTGTTGTTGTTGTTGTTGTTTTTGTTTTTGTCTTTGTCTTTGTTGTTGTTGTTTTTGTTGTTTTTGTTGTTGTTCCTGTTATTGCTATTGTTTTTGTTCTTGTTTTTGTTCTTCTTGTTGTTGTTGTTGTTGTTGTTTGTGTCTTTGTTGTTGTTGTTCTTGTTCTTGTTCTTGTCATTGTTATTGTTATTGTTTTTGTTTTTGTTCCTATTATTGCTATTGTTTTTGTTCTTGTTTTTGTTCTTGTTGTTGTTGTTGTTGCTGTTGTTGTTGTTGTTGTTGGTTGTCGTTGTGGTTGTGGTTGTGGCTGTGGTTGTTGTTGTGGTTGTGGTTGTGGTTGTTGTGGTTGTGGTTGTTGTGGTTGTGGTTGTTGCTGTTCTTGTTCTTGTTCTTGTTCTTGTTCTTGTTTAAAGTTGTTTTTGCAAGGTCTGTGTCGCATAGGCCGGGACTGTCTATCACACCGGGGGGGACATTGTAGATAATATCTATCAACCAAATAGGGAGGAAAATTGCCATTCGTTTAGTCGAATGCTACGTTTCAATCTTTTGGGGGTTGCCATAACATCTGCCATTGTTCTTCGGAATTCGCTACGAATTGTCTCGCAATATGCAAGCCCGTCCCCTTCTAAACACAGCCAGCCTTTGGTTGCAGACCTCTTCCGTAAGCAAGCCCGTCCCCTTCTAAGCACAGCCAGCCTTTCGTTGGCGGCTCTTTGACACTTCGGCGCTGTCCCGCTTCTTGAAGCTTTGACGCTTCTTGACGCTTCGTGGTGCTTCGACGCCTTGGCGCTTTGCGGCTCTTTGACGCTTCTTGACGCTCTGGCAACACAGCGGCGATGAACACAGGAGACGGCGGCTGCGTCTCAGAGCTTGCGGCTTTGCGGCTTTGCGGCTTTGCGGCTTTGCGGCTTCAGCGATCCATGGCGGTGGCAACGCAGCGGCGATGAACGCAGGAGGCGGCGCATGAGTCGCAGAGCTTGCGGCTCGGCGGCTTGGCGGCTTGGCGGCTTGGCGGCTTTGCGGCTTTGCGGCTTTGCCGCTTTGCGGCTTTGCGGCTTGCGCGTTCCATGGCAGCTTTGCGGCTTTGCGGCTTTGCAGCTTTGCGGCTTGCGCGTTCCATGGGGGCTTTGCGGCTTTGCGGCTTGAGCGTTCCATGGCGGCTTTGCGGCTTTGCGGCTTTGACGCTTTTCAGGGTGCGCGCGTGTACCCGAACCCGCGTGCAATGGTTTCTCTCTGCTTTTTTTTTCGTTTCAGGCCTCTCTTTCCTTCAAGTCCTGTCTTGTTCTTTCGACTCCTCTCATTCGTTTGCAACCTCTCCCTAACTTTCGTTGGACTCCTGCTGACTTTCGTTGGAAGTCCTTCTTTCGTTTCTGTATGCTCTTTTTTTTTCAGGCCTCTCTTTCGTTCCAGTCCTGCCTTGTTCGTTCGACTCCTCTCATTCGTTTTAAATCCTCTCTCTCTCGTTGGACTCCTGCTGACTTTCGTTCGAAGTCTTCTTTCGTTTCTCTTTGCTTTCTTTGCGTTTGAGACGTCTCTTTCGTTCAAGTCCTCTCTTGTTCGTTCTACTCCTCCTCTCGTTGGACTCCTGCTGACTTTATTGCGTTCAAGTCCTGTCTTGTTCGTTCGGCTCCTCTCATTCGTTCGAAACCTCTCCCTGTCGTTGGACTCCGGCTGACTTTCGTTCGAAGTCTTCTTTCGGTTCTCGCTGCTCTTTTTTCGTTTGAGACCTCTCTTTCGTTCAAGTCCTGTCTTGTTCGTTCGACTCCTCTCATTCGTTTGCAACCGCTCTCTTTCGTTGGACTCCTGCTGGCTTTCGTTTGAAGTCCTTCTTTCGTTTCTCTCTGCTCTTTTGTCGTTTCAGGCCTCTCTTTCGTTCAAGTCCTATCTTGTTCGTTCGACTCCTCTCATTCGTTTGAAATCTTCTCTCTTTCGTTGGACTCCTGCTGGCTTTCGTTCGAAGTCCTTCTTTCGTTTCTCTCTGCTCTTTTTTCGTTTCAGGCCTCTCTTTCGTTCAAGTCCTATCTTGTTCGTTCGACTCCTCTCATTCGTTTGAAAGCCTCTCTCTTTCGTGGGACTCCTGCTGACTTTCGTTGGAAGTCTTTCTTTCGTTTCTCTATGCTCTTTTTGTTCTTTTCAGGCCTCTCTTTCGTTCCAGTCCTGTCTTGTTCGTTCGAATCCTCTCATTCGTTTGAAATCCTCTCTCTCTCTCTTTGTTCAAGCCCTGTCTTGTTTCGTTCGACTCCTCACATTCGTTTGCAACCTCTCTCTTTCGTTGGACTCCTGCTGACTTTCGTTCGAAGTAATTCTTTCGTTTCTCTCTGCTCTTTTTTCGTTTGAGACCTCTCTTTCGTTCAAGTCCTGCCTTGTTCGTTCGACTCCTCTCATTCGTTTGAAATCCTCTCTCTTTCGTTGGACTCCTGCTGACTTTCGTTGGAAGTCTTTCTTTCGTTTCTCTATGCTCTTTTTTTTTCTTTTCACTTTTCAGGCCTCTCTTTCGTTCCAGTCCTGTCTTGTTCGTTCGACTCCTCTCCTTCGTTTGCAACCTCTCCCTTTCGTTGGACTCCTGCTGCCTTTCGTTCGAAGTAATTCTTTCGTTTCTCTCTGCTCGTTTTTCGTTTGAGACCTCTCTTTCGTTCAAGTCCTGCCTTGTTCGTTCGACTCCTCTCATTCGTTTGAAATCCTCTCTCTCTCGTTGGACTCCTGCTGACTTTCGTTCGAAGTCTTCTTTCGTTTCTCTTTGCTTTCTTTTCGTTTGAGACGTCTCTTTCGTTCAAGTGGCTTTTGTTCGAAGTCTTCTTTCGTTTCTCTCTACTCTTTTTCGTTTGAGAGCTCTCTTGCGTTCAAGTCCTGTCTTGTTCGTTCGGCTCCTCTCATTCGTTCGAAACCTCTCCCTGTCGTTGGACTCCGGCTGACTTTCGTTCGAAGTCTTCTTTCGGTTCTCGCTGCTCTTTTTTCGTTTGAGACCTCTCTTTCGTTCAAGTCCTGTCTTGTTCGTTCGACTCCTCTCATTCGTTTGCAACCGCTCTCTTTCGTTGGACTCCTGCTGGCTTTCGTTTGAAGTCCTTCTTTCGTTTCTCTCTGCTCTTTTGTCGTTTCAGGCCTCTCTTTCGTTCAAGTCCTATCTTGTTCGTTCGACTCCTCTCATTCGTTTGAAAGCCTCTCTCTTTCGTTGGACTCCTGCTGACTTTCGTTCGAAGTAATTCTTTCGTTTCTCTCTGCTCTTTTTTCGTTTGAGGAGACCTCTCTTTCGTTCAAGTTCTGCCTTGTTCGTTCGACTCCTCTCATTCGTTTGAAAGCCTCTCTCTTTCGTGGGACTCCTGCTGCCTTTCGTTCGAAGTAATTCTTTCGTTTCTCTCTGCTCGTTTTTCGTTTGAGACCTCTCTTTCGTTCAAGTCCTGTCTTGTTCGTTCGACTCCTCTCATTGGTTTGCAACCTCTCCCTTTCGTTGGACTCCTGCTGGCTTTCGTTGGAAGTACTTCTTTCGTTTCTCTCTGCTCTTTTTTCGTTTGAGAGCTCTCTTTCGTTCAAGTCCTGTCTTGTTCGTTCGACTCCTCTCGTTCGTTTGAAATCCTCGCTCTTTCGTTGGACTCCTCCAGACTTTCGTTCGAAGTCCTTCGTTCGTCTCTGTATGCTCTTCTTTCGTTTCAGGCATCTCTTTCGTTCAAGCCCTGGTTTGGTCTTAGGCGCGTAGGCGCTTATGCGCTTATGGACTGGTCTGGGGCGCTGAGCGCTTAGGCGCTTATGCGGCTTATACGCTGGTCTTAGGCGCTTAGGCGCTTATGCGGCTTATACGCTGGTCTTAGGCGCTTAGGCGCTTAGGCGCTTATGCGCTGGTCTTAGGCGCTTAGGCGCTTAGGCGCTTAGCGCTGCGCTGGTCTTAGGCGCTTAGGCGCTTAGGTGCTTATGCGCTGGTCTTAGGCGCTTAGGCGCTTAGAGGCTTAGAGGCTTATGCGCTTTTGCCCAGTCTCTTTCGCTTAGAGGCTTAGGCGCTTAGAGGCTTAGAGGCTTATGCGCTTTTGCCCAGTCTCTCTGCGCTTAGAGGCTTAGGCGCTTAGAGGCTTAGAGGCTTATGCGCTTTTGCCCAGTCTCTTTCGCTTAGAGGCTTAGGCGCTTAGAGGCTTAGAGGCTTATGCGCTTTTGCCCAGTCTCTCTGCGCTTAGAGGCTTGGGCGCTTAGAGGCTTAGAGGCTTATGCGCTCTTGCCCAGTCTCTTTGCGCTTAGAGGCTTAGGCGCTTAGAGGCTTAGAGGCTTATGCGCTTTTGCCCAGTCTCTTTGCGTTTAGAGGCTTAGGCGCTTAGAGGCCTAGAGGCTTATGCGCTTTTACCCAGTCTCTTTGCGTTTAGAGGCTTAGGCGCTTAGAGGCTTAGAGGCTTATGCGCTTTTGCCCAGTCTCTCTGCGCTTAGAGGCTTAGGCGGTTAGAGGCTTAGAGGCTTGTGCGCTCTTGCCCAGTCTCTCTGCGCTTAGAGGCTTAGGCGCTTAGAGGCTTAGAGGCTTATGCGCTTTTGCCCAGTCTCTTGGCGTTTAGAGGCTTAGGCGCTTAGAGGCTTAGAGGCTTATGCGCTTTTGCCCAGTCTCTTTGCGCTTAGAGGCTTGGGCGCTTAGAGGCTTGTGCGCTCTTGCCCAGTCTCTTTGCGCTTAGAGGCTTAGGCGCTTAGAGGCTTAGAGGCTTATGCGCTTTTACCCAGTCTCTTTGCGTTTAGAGGCTTAGGCGCTTAGAGGCTTAGAGGCTTATGCGCTTTTGCCCAGTCTCTTTGCGCTTAGAGGCTTAGGCGCTTGGAGGCTTATGCGCTTTTGCCCAGTCTCTTTGCGTTTAGAGGCTTAGGCGCTTAGAGGCTTAGAGGCTTGCGTGGTTTCTCTGAACCCCTTCTCCTACTGCAATGGGACAGCTCATGGGCTGGACAGCCCCAGCATGGGCTGGACAGCCCCCCCAAGAAAACAAAAAGCACAAGTACATGATATGCAACTTGGCATGAATATATGTTTAAGTGAAGCTGCATGAAAAATGATAAATTTAGATCAAAAACCAAACTTTTCTATTGAATTTTCACTTGAAATTTCTATTGAATTTTCCTTTTTTTCTATTGAAATTTCACTTGAATTTTGCGATTGAAAAAAACAAAATTCTATTGAAATTTGGGCATTTTCAAGTGGCGATTGAAAAAATCAAGTGCGATTGATTTTTTTCAAGTGAGGATGCTCTGGGATGGGGGTGGGAATTTGGATATCATCTGATCCTTGTGGACAGCCCAAGTCAATGTGAAGTTCCATGGGGGTGGTAGTTTCTGAATTGCGATAGTTTCTCAATCGCGATAGTTTCTGAATCGTAGTTGCTGAATCGTAGTTTCTGAATCGTGATAGTTTCTGAATCGCGATAGTTTCTGAATCGCGATAATTTCTGAATCTTGATAGTTTCTGAATCATAGTTTCTGAATCACGATACGGAGACTGATCGTCTGAAGTTAGGAGACTTTATGGAGTTAGACAAGATATATAGAAGTTACGCAATTTAGGTTAGAAGTTAACATGATTTAGCTGGACACCTTACAAGAAGTTATGTTAACTTTGGTAACTTAGTTGCTAACTTTCGATAAGTTTTCATAACTTTTGATAACTTTCCAGGGACTTTCCATAACTTTTTGAGAAATTTCATGTTGTTTCTTTAAGGGACATATGTTGATTGATTTAATGCGATCATACGGAAGCATCAAGATACTTCATAGCTACGTTTTAAAGATGAATCCTTTACAGGATCTGTCTTTTCAGACCGTATCCTTTTCAGGAACTTTCGTTGCAACAACCTCGGCCAAATTCTTTTCAGAATTTCATGCTCCTTTGCAGGAACCATCATTTCTGATAGTTTTCTTTTCAGACAATTGGCGCAGGCAAGCTTTTTTTTAAATCTCTTTTTCGGTTCCATTTTGTCACCATAAAAGGCATCACCAAGAGCCTTACCAGATCGTGAGCAATACCGGGTCTTGTGATAGCCAATGTGCTGGCTTGTAAACATCAGCTTGAACAATCACATATGATGCGAATTCTTTTCTGATGTTCTCGTTTAAGGAATGGCATACCTGGCCATATTCGTTTTATACATGGACTGAACTATAGCTAGTTTAGGCTGAACTATGGCTGAACTATACCCATTTGAATTTAGTAGAAAGAAAGCTGAACTATGGCTGAAGTATAGCTGGTTTAGGCTGAACTATAGCTAGTTGAGGCTGAACTATGGATGAACTATTGCTAGTTTAGGCTGAACTATAGCTAGTTGAGGCTGAACTATGGCTGAACTATGGCTGAACTATAGCAATTTGAATTTAAAAGGAAAAATGAACTATGGCTGAACTATAGCTAGTTTAGGCTGAACTATAGCTAGATTAGGCTGAACTATGGCTGAACTATACCCATTTGAATTTAGTAGAAGGAAAGCTGAACTATGGCTGAAGTATAGCTGGTTTAGGCTGAACTATGGCTGAACTATAGCTAGATTAGGCTGAACTATAGCTAGTTGAGGCTGAACTATGGCTGAACTATAGCAATTTGAATTTAAAAGGAAAAATGAACTATGGCTGAACTATAGCTAGTTTAGGCTGAACTATAGCTAGTTTAGGCTGAACTATGGCTGATCTATAGCCATTTGAATCTAAAAGGAAAACTGAACTATGGCTGAACTATAGCTAGTTTAGGCTGAACTATGGCTGAACTATAGCCATTTGAATTTAGAAGCAAGGCTGAACTATGGCTGAACTATAGCTAGTTTAGGCTGAACTATGGCTGAACAATAGCAATTTGAATTTAAAGGGAAAAATGAACTATGGCTGAACTATAGCAATTTGAATTTAAAAGGAAAATGAACTATGG
This sequence comes from Cladocopium goreaui, assembly GCA_947184155.2. NCBI lineage: Eukaryota > Dinophyceae > Suessiales > Symbiodiniaceae > Cladocopium > Cladocopium goreaui. Next base: position 790,133 of record CAMXCT020006589.1, read on the forward strand.
CTGAACTATAGCTAGTTTAGGCTGAACTATGGCTGAACTATAGCCATTTGAATTTAGAAGGGAAACTGACCTATGGCTGAACTATAGCTAGTTTAGGCTGAACTATAGCTAGTTTAGGCTGAACTATGGCTGAACTATATCTAGTTTAGGCTGAACTATGGTTGAACTATAGCAGTTTGAATTTAAAAGGAAAACTGAACTATGGCTGAAGTATAGCTAGTTTAGGCTGAACTATAGCTAGTTAAGGCTGAACTATGGCTGAACTATGAATTTAAATGGAAATCTGAACTATAGCGGAACTATGGCGGAAGTATAGCTAGTTTAGGCTGAACTATGGCTGAGCTATTCTTGCACTATGATTGACATATTGCTGGGGTTTCGCTGAATGAATTATTTCTCAGCTTTAACTTAATTCTGGTTCAAGTATACTCAATTTCCAAAACACAGCGATGAAATAACTAGATTTAAATTATCATTGAACCATAAACGAAGCCATGATTCACAAAGCCGACTTCTTTCTTTTAGCGCTTGCTTGAACACGACAGCTATGTCACCCCAAAAAAACAAATTGCAACACTGCGTCCTGTCTTCCAATTTCGGAAATTGTCATTTCTGACCATGTCTTTTTCAAGACTTGTCATTTCTGACTCTGTCCTTTGAAGACCACCTGTCACACTCCATTCATAACTTTTTATAACTCTTTGCTAACTTTCCATAACTTATGTTAACTTTCCGTAACTAGTTATGTTAACTTACCTAACTAGATATCAAAAATTAACATGAAGATAAGAAAGACACGCTAACTTCGATAAATAGAAACATTTCAAACAAATACTTACAACTTCACCTATGCTGCTACATGAAGTTATATCTTAGTTAGCCATACTTAAGAAACTTGGGATACTTACAAGTAGTTTACACCATGGTTGTAATCACTTTATACATACATTACATCTCTTCTAAGTTCCTAAACTTCTCTAACTTCAAACAATCAGTCTCCGTAGTTTCTGAATCGCGATAGTTTCTGAATAGCGACTGAATCGCGATAGTCTCTGAATCGTAGTTTCTGAATCGCGTTAGTTTCTGAAGTTTCTGAATCGGTGGAAATAGTTTCTGAATCGTAGTTTCTAAATCGCGTTAGTTTCTGAAGTTTCTGAATCGCGATAGTTTCTGAATCGTAGTTTCTGAATGAATCGCGATAGTTTCCGAATCGGGATAGTTTCTGAATCGCGATAGTTTCTGAATGGTATAGTATCTGAATCGTAGTTGCTGAATCGTAAGTTTCTGAATCGTGATAGTTTCTGAATCGCGATAGTTTTTCTGAATCGCGATAATTTCTGAATCTTGATAGTTTCTGAATCATAGTCAGTTTCTGAACCACGATAATTTCTGAATCGCGATAGTTTCTGAATAGCGTTAGTTTCTGAATCGCAATAGTTTCTGAATCGCGATGGTTTCTGAATCGTAGTTTCTGAATCGCTATATAGTTTCTGAATCGTAGTTTCTGAATCTCGAAGTTTCTGAATCGTATTTGCTGAACCGTGATAGTTGCTGAATCGCGATATAGTTTTGGAATCGCGATAGTTTCGGAATCGCGATAGTCTCTGAATCGCGATAGTTTCTGAATCGTAGTTTCTGAATCGCGTTAGTTTCTGAAGTTTCTGAATCGGTGGTATAGTTTCTGAATCGTAGTTTCTGAATGAATCGCCGATAGTTTCTGAATCGGCTTTGGATCCACTTCTCCAGGCCCCGAGTTGTTGGGCCTGCGCAGCCTGCTAAATCAACACAATCCTCGAGCTCCAGCACACCAGAAAACCCCCGATCGCAGTGGCAGAATTGCAAGGCAAGCTTGGCCCAGTCATTGAGGACCGATCCCTTGATACAAGGAACACGGTGAGTTGGCGAACGGAATGAAAGACATGGAAATCTGGAAATCCACCAAGAAATACTGTATCAACGAGTGAGATCCAAAGGTCGCGGGAAGTATCTATCTATATATAGCCTTCTTGTTTACATTGCAGGCAGTAGTTTGCATGGTAGCTAGCCTGATTTTCTTCACGTTTGATTCGGCAACTTTCCGGTCCCAAACAGTACGTTAATAATTCATGCTTCGGTTACGACCATGATGATGACTAATTAGATATGACTAGATCCTGAAGACTTTATGTGAAATTTACATGAGGCAAATTGAACCGAATTGAGGCAAGCTCTCCACATCCCTACCAATCCTACCACCGGAAGTGCTGGGACAAGGTGCCACGTAGCTGACCCGCTGCATCCTTGCTGGAAGTAGTCCATTGCCTCGGACTTTATTCTCCGCTGTGGATGCGCTAATGTTTGTTCACTGAATATCACTAGAACATACTGTGAACATACATACTAGAACCACCTAGAACCTACACATATATACATATGTATAGTTAATAGATAAAACCTGAAGCCAGGGGAGGAGGTACAAAATGTTGTACTGGAAACTCCTCAGCTGCAAATGTAAACTGATGACGATGATGGTGGGCAGCCATGGTGGGCACGAATGATAATGACAATTATATACAACTATGCTGATGATGATGATGAGGAGGAGGATAGGATGAGGATGAGGATGAGGATGAGGATGAGGTTGGGGATGATGATGATGATGATAATAATAATGATGATGAAATGAAATCAAATGAAACGAAACGAAGCGAATTGAAATGAACTGGAAATAGAAATGAAATGAAATGGGATGAAATGAAAATGAAAATGAAAATGAAAATGAAAATGAAAATGAAAATGAAAATGAAATGAAACGAAATGAAATGAAATGATTATTGAAGATGACGTCTCTATACTTGCGCACAACCCATGGTCCAGGAGGGTCCAGGGGGTTCCAGGGGGTTGAGGTGGACGAGGGCAGGATTGAACGCTATAACGCTGAGAGTTTCAGTGTTTTCAACCAAGCGTTTGAACTTACAGCACGGAAAGAAATCAGCAAAGTCCCTGAGAAAAATAGTCCCAAGCTACCCAACTCTTGAAGTTTTGTTTTCGCAGACTTGATCTCCTGTGGTCTTACTTTTTCGCTGCGAACATCATCTGGGAAGGACTCCAGCGCTCTCAGGAACTTATGCGTTTCGCGAGACGTGATCCGTGTAATTCCTCTCCACTTGTCATCTGTCCGGTTTAAATCCTTCATCTCCTCCTGCAGCTCCACATTTCTGCTGATCAAGCCCATGACTATGTCGAAGCAGGCCTGCAGCGAACTCTCGAGCGCTTCACCGACCCTGGACAAACACTATCTATAACATGAAAATGACAAGTACGTACACTTATTGTTCGTATTGTTACATGTGGATATGTATTGATGTAAGTATGTATGTAATGTAATGTTGTGTAATGTAATGTAATCTAATCTAATGTAATGTAATGTAATTAATGACATGCATGTAGTGTTACGTAATGTTTTGCTATGGCATGTAATGTATTGTAATGTAATGCAATGTAAGGTATGTAATGTATGTTATGTAATGTATCTAACGTATCTAATTATCTAATGTATGCAATCTATGCAACATATGTAGCTAATGTACTGTGTGTAATTATTGTACTGTATGTAATGTATGTATTGTATCTAATGTATCTAATGTATCTAATGTATGTACTGTATGTAATGTATGTCATGTATGTGATGTATGTCATGAATGTAATGTAAGTAATGTGAGTGATGTATGTAGTGTAGTGTAGTGTAGTGTAGTGTAGTGTAGTGTAGTGTAGTGTAGTGTAGTGTAGTGTAGTGTAGTGTAGTGTAATGTACGTATGTAATGGACTCAATCGCGCAATGACGTGATGAACATCACTTTCACACTTTCGAATTTCCAAGATCAATAAACAAAGAATCAAATTGGAACCCCCGAGCACTGACGGACGCGCCTGCTTCCTTTTTAATCACTGCTCAGGGCATGGGGAGAGCAGTTAAGTCTGGATCTATTGAATGCTGAAAAGCAAAAACTGAGAGATCATGGGTGGATAGAGCTCAGCAATTCATCGAACTTCACAGCTTATACGCAGAGTCTTTCGCAGAACAGGTTAAAGCAAGAAAGTTAATGAACCACAAAATAGAGCTCAGTCACAGACCCCATCAGACTGACGCACAGGCAAAATAGGTCAGGAAATGCGTCAGATTACTGACCAAAACATCTAATCCAAAAGCCGAGGAGGCCAAACCACACCCTGAGCCACGCGAAGTAACCCAGGGTGGGCGGGATGGGCTTTTCGAGAGAGATGATGCCTGGAGCTGATCACGTACTTCGCGCCAAAATGGCCAACGATCGGACTGGCATCCTTGGTGATCACTCCAGGTGTGAATCTGTCTGATCAATTAAATAAAGAAAAAATAAGAAATCAAAGTGTGAACATGCAACGTAAGAGTCCTACACCTATCCCAGACCTACCTAGCCGATGATATGTGAACGACTCAATCGCGCAATGACGTGATGAACATCACTTTCACACTTTCGAATTTCCAAGATCAATAAACAAAGAATCAAATTGGAACCCCCGAGCACTGACGGACGCGCCTGCTTCCTTTTTAATCACTGCTCAGGGCATGGGGAGAGCAGTTAAGTCTGGATCTATTGAATGCTGAAAAGCAAAAACTGAGAGATCATGGGTGGATAGAGCTCAGCAATTCATCGAACTTCACAGCTTATACGCAGAGTCTTTCGCAGACCAGGTTAAAGCAAGAAAGTTAATGAACCACAAAATAGAGCTCAGTCACAGACCCAGGCCCTCCACTCACTGAAAGAGCGACGGCGGCCACAAGACATTAACCGTCTCCCATCCAATGCTTTCGCCAATGAACATCTTGTCTCTTGACGGCCAATCAGCAGGATTGGCATCAGTTGAAATTCGATCGATAAACACTCGAACCCTCAACTGAAAAGCAAGGTCCCAAAAGACCGAAATGAGTTCACAAAGATCTTCGCGACTAGAGTATCCCTTGATAAGGGAGCCTTCGACTGCTTCAGAGTCAATGAGCAACAAAATGTCAGCTCCTCGCAGTCGATCGGCAAAAGTCTCTAGAGCCAAGACTGCAGCAATCATTTCAACTGGAACAATTTGAGTCTCACGCTGGAGCCAGCGTTTCTTGACTCGTTCAGGAATGACTGCTGTGAACTGTCTAGGCCTACCTATCCTACGATCAAAAAGAACAGCGCCAATGCGATCAGGCTCGCGCTGATTCGATCTCGGATCTGGTGTGAAACCGTCAGTGAAAACAACGGCATCCACGAGCTTCTCTGAAACAGTTTCAATTGGCCTAGGTGGTCCATGCAAAACGAGCCTACGCCAATGATTCAGAGCTTTCTTCAGAGCAGGGTCTAGTTTAAACTCATGACCTACAGGAAAACGCAGATACTGCCTCTCAGAAATAACTCTCAGAAAAGCACGACCGACTTTTCCCCAAAGTTGAGAAGAGCCAAACATCAGCTTCCCTTTGAGCTTGCCGGCAGAGCCTGGATCCAGAAGCCCTGAAGTAAGGATGGCGTCAATCTCATTGGCGATCTCCTCTTTGCGATCGGCTTTGATCTCCAGCTGCATGGCCGATAGGTTGTAGGTGACTCCCAAAATCGTAGGCGCCTCGGACAGTTGCAGCTTCTTCTGATCAAAACGAGCACCAAGCCAAAAATGGACGCTCTCGGCCACGAGGCGAGCGCTCTCCACCGTGGACTTCGGCTCGAACCCGTACTTGTCATCATAGAAGCTGAAGGCAACCAATCCAAACAACGACACCAGGAACTCGTTGATAGCAGCCGAACGGCGATTGTAGTTATAGACTGCCGAGACGAGCCCAAAGGAGTGGCCGACCATAATAAAGAAATTTGGAGCACCAGACTTGGGGTTCTTGAGGCAGATGACTGAGAACTTGCGGTGATCAGGACAAATAGCCACCTGTCGGTAAGCCTTCCGCTCGTCGAGCACCCAGCCTGCCAATTCTTCATCTGGCTTGATCGACTTCAACATCCTCAGGGCCGCCACATTGGTGTCCGTCGAGGGGAGCTGAAGCTTCTCAGTGATCTTTGTGACCTGGTTGATCATGTTTGTAGTGGCACTATCGCAACCCCTGACCTTGTTCTTTTGAACGACTTCAAATCTCTGGGTTGGGATCCAATCTTCACATCCAAGGATGTCAGAAACTTGAGCTTCATGCGAAAAAGGACCTAAGCACGAGCACTCATGCACATCCTCGAGTGAGGCCTCCCAAATTTTTTGAAGGTTCTCTGTGACAGGGACATGAGCGACCCGCTGAATGATCTTGCGTCTGATTGCCCAGGCCCTACCAAGCGCTTCCCGAACGGGGATATCCTTCTGAGGCTTATCATAGGCTGGCCAACGGCCTGTGCGAGCGATCTCGCCCACAATGGGAAAACCTTCCAAGAGCAGCTGAGGCAAAGCGCGGTCCACTGATTGGCACGCATCGAGCATGGCTGCATACAAGGCGACATGGCAAACCTGACCAAGAACTGGTGGTTCGTGATCCGCCCCGCCAAGAAGGAGCCGCCTCAAGGGAGCATCTGGCAACTGGCGAATGGCTTGCACAGATTGTGGCAGCAATTCGACTGCGATCTGTGACCAACGGCGGAGCAAATGCCCTCGATGTTGAACGACTTCATGCGCCGGTCGCCTGAGCTCACCTAAGGCTTTCTCTTCAGGGGCTGACAAAGGAGCCGCCAAAGTGAAAGGATGGATCACATGGAGAGCAGCCTCAATGGCTTGACCAGGTTCCATTTCGATGTGCAAGAGCGGTTTTGCTGCACCACGCTTGAGCTGATAACCGGCCCACTGCGCACGTTGGGCGGAGCTCATTTGTCGATGGCCCAGCCACGGCTTGCAGGATCCCAGTTGCCGCTTCCGGTCGGAAGCAGGCGTAACCAACTGAAAGGACGCCTGAAGATGTTGAAACGGATCCTGCCAGAGAGCATGCACCACCGAGGCGAACGCCGCACACAACGCCCAAGGGTAGACCTGCGTTGCTTTGGTCTTGAACACGCGCTTGCCCGTTTCTGGGTCGATGACCTTGCCCTTGAGCTTGATGTGGCCATGACCGCCAGGGCAAGTGATTGCCAAAGGATCGAAAAGTTCGTTGGAGCACTCCAGTCGAGTGGGCTTGCGAGAGGGAGCCCCAAAAGCGCATTGTTCGAGGTCAATGGCCAGAGCCCGAGCATGGAAAATCCAATTATCCATCAAATAAGTGACCCACATCAGGCTCAAAAGAGGATTTTCGATAGAAAAATCCCCACCATGATCGAAAACAATGACACAAGCCTCACAAGTATGACCTAAAAACAGGTTGCCAAGCTGAACCAAGCACCAATTGTCAAGACTCAGATCCGGCAATCCCATGGGGTACTCCAATGAGCGCAGAGGTGGTGGACCTCCGTCATCTTTGCGAGCAGAAGAAAAAGTGTTGCAAGGCGTGCCGCAGTGCAGGTAGAACACCACCCCTTCGCGCAGAACCCGCAGCACACGCTGCCACACTTGAGCATCGACCACATCTGAAGCTTCTCTGACCATTTCGGAGAGCACAATGTCAATGGGCGGCAGCACGGGGACTCCAGTGAGCTGAACAGCTTCCGTGATCCCTGCAGTGCCCGAAAAGAGCTCCAAAAAGAAACGCCCTTGTTTCCGCAAGGAGGGCAAATGTGACAAAATTGTGGCCCAAGACCCAGCAAAGGAACCTTCGACTGACGAAGGGCTCGAGCTGCACTCAGCAGAGCTGAGAGAGCCGTCATTGCTGCCTTTCGCTAGGCCCAGAACTGGGCGAGGAGCCGCAGCCCCCGCACGGGGGGTTGTTCAGTGGTTACCGTGCCAAGGGTGGTCTTTTCCACACTCGACACAGCTGTGTTTCTGCTTACACTGATCTCCAAAGCGGCACCCCAGCGAGCAGTTGAAAAAAGGGCAACGTTTGGGGCCACCATACTTGAACGAGGTGATTTTCTGCCACTCTGCCGGGGGCACGCGAGCATCACGAGACGGCTTCTTGCTGTCTGGCTTGTCACGATCAGAGTGCTTTGCTAGAACTGCTTTGGCCTGCTGAAGTTGAACTTTTTTGTCGAGCACGCCGATTGCGATTCTTCTTGGCCTTGGCTGTGCTTGGTGGAGAGGGTGGTGAGGTCGAACGAGCTCGCTTCTTGGGCGGTGTCGTAGGGGCGGATGTCGCCGCCTGCTTGAACTTGTCCAGTTCCGCACTCGAGCGAGCATCATTCCACAACTGTTTGTGGTTGGTGAGCACTTCCAAGAGGGCTGCAGAGAAGGTGCTGAACCTCTTCCGCTGGTCCGAGCTCACCCGATGGACTTTCTTCCTGATCAGCGAGTCCGCTGCCAGGAGCAGAGCAAGGCCGCGGTTCTCATGCCGCCACTCTTCCAGTTCGGCCAAATATTTGAGAGGGCCGGCCTTGAAGGAGAACTCACAAATGTTGAGGTACTCCAAGGTGATGAAGAACGCATGAAGCTTATCCATGACTTGGCTCTCGGAGCTGGCGGTCACGGGCTGGTCGATCGTCACCACGCGCAGCAGATCTTCCGCATTCTTGGAGAGCCCGGACTTCTGAGCGATCTGCTCATTGCGTGTCCTGATCTCACCCACCTCGTAGAAGTGAACAAAACCATGGACAAGATGATCTCTTTGGACTCTCTCAACGAACTTGCGGTGAGGCTTACGATGGATTGGAAGAACAACGTCAGGGTGCCTGGAGACGAACGTCTCCCTGAACTCGGCATGGTCTTCACCAGGGATCTCCGGCACCTTGGATGGATCTTCTTCCATCTTTGCTCTGCGAGCAGCAAAATGGTCCTGCATAGTAGAGCATGTCTTCCAAACCGCTGCCAGTGAGGTCAGAGCCAGTTCTTGAGCAGGTTGATCGGCTCCGAGCTGGGTGTGATCCGGTATCAGAGTCTTGATCGTCTGCTTGACCATAGCTATGGTGTCCCCCAGCATCGCGAACGTTTCGACGCTCCTGAGGCCTGAATCGGCCACGAGCTTGCACAGGTCTTCGGGGATCTTCTGACGCCCCAAGATTTGCCGCAGCGGGAGCTCAGGCACGGCATCAGCCGCATAGACCGTGCGATCGACCATCTTTCAAATGATCAATGAAATTGCTTCTTGAAAAGAAAAACTTGCAGAACACGCAAAATAAAAACAATACAGAAATGAAAGCCATGGCTTGCAGAACAAAATTCAGCTAAGGCGCAAAACGATCCTGGAGTGCGCACTGCAGTGAAGCACCTCGACACCACATCAGGGCGAACTTGGGCGCAGCGCTTGCAAAGCAGTGAAGGATCCGGCAAGACTGAGCCCGTCTCCGTGCACTCCTCGATCGTAAGGCGTCCACAGGCCACCACTGAGGTATCGCCCACCTGCGAGCAATGAAAACGAAAATCTTGATTTGCCCTGGAGCCATAGGTCTTGACGAAGAACTGGACTTCATCAAGAGCGGTCTCGGCGCCATCATCGAGCACCGCATCAGCTGGCACCTCGAACGGGTGGGAGTGGTCAACCATGTCCTTCACGAGCTGCTGAACCATCTGAGCTGGCACACTCGTGCGATTCCGCGTGTACTTCAAAACGAGCGGGCCCGGATTCTTCCAGTTTGCCTGCAGGCCGATCTCTTCTGTCGAGCGACCAGCATGCACCGCTGCGTCGAGAAGCGTCACACGAGCAGAGTGCGCCGTAATCCCGTGGAGCTTGGATTCTGCCAGCTTGATCGCCTGCTCCTCACCCTGGAAGTACTTCTTCAAGGCGAACTTGGCGAGATGGCGGAGCCATTGAACTGAACGGTGATAGGCCGCCGGAGCATCTCTGAATGCGTCGCGGGTATTCAAATCCCGCATCCAGTAGTCTCTGTCAAAAGACTCCAACTGGAAAATGCTCCAACCGGCGAGCAGCCATCCAGAATCCGCGAAGCCGACGTGGGGAACAACGAACTTAGTTCCCTTCCTCTTCCTCTCGACCTTTGTCTGCCATGCCACGCCGAACAGGCCTTCATCCGTGAGGATAAGCTCGTGCGGCTTCACATGAACAGCGTCGTCAAAACGCAAAGAGGCAAAGACCATGCAGAGCCACCACCAAACAAAAAGACGAGCCGCATCGGCCTCTTCATCATCGACCACGAACTGCTCCATGCACCCTATCACCTCGATCGGGATCGGGTTGGCCTCTTTCAGGGTGGTCGCCCTTTTCTGGACGATCTCTGCCTGGACGGCGAGCAATGCCGCGTGGGCCAAATCGGGGCAATCAATTGCTAGTTTGGAGGTGACCCATCTAATGGCTGTTCTGAGCGATGGAACTACTGTCGGACCACATTCGCGCTGGTCCAAAAACAGAGCATATTTCAAAATCTTATCAGAACTAAGGGGGAAAACAGGGATACCCTCACCTAGCAACCACTCTTCGAACCTTTCCCAGGTTGAAATGTGAGCTGCCATGGTTCTAGGTGCCCCTGATGAAAGAACTAACTGCCTAAGACGAGCCGTTTCAGCCGTCGAAAGACCCTCACTGTTGGCGGTGTCCACCAAAAGCTTGGAGCACGAGCCGGCCCTCCTGCCTATCTCTTCCAGCTTTGCCGCCCACTTCCAGCGAGCAGCTGTGTCCTGGTTGAGCAACGGCGTGACTGAGGGATCCGACTCCGTCTTCTTGAGGATCTTCCTAGGCTGTTGGGCAGGCCGCTCGAGCAGAGCTCTAACCGCCCGAGCTTGTCTAGCACTGGCAGTTTCTGCACTCAGAGCTGTTGTAACAGGATCACACATGCCAAAGCCGAGCTGGTTGGCTGTAGATTCAAAGAAAGCTTTCTCAATAGAACTAGCCAAACTCCAGTATTGCTCCAGCATGAACCCATTCGTGAGCAGTGCATCCCTCGAGTCTTCAGGAACCGACGAAGACCACTCATGAACTCTCACCACGAACTCACCAGCGGAGTGCACCTCCATTGCAGAGATCAGCGCCAGGTTCGAGTATGGCGAGCGCAAAATCGCCTGGGCAAACTCATCTGAGAAAATGGGGAGAGCTAGGATCTTAGACGCCCACCTATCCTGAGACTGAGCCATGGTCACACTGTCCGAGCGACGTGATGGCTTAGATCAAACAAAACATGGAATGGGTGGGGCACCTAAGAAGCCTAACAAAACCCAAGAGAAAGCCCAGCAAAAACGTACCTGATCATGCCGCAATGAAAGGTCCTACGAGCCTACGAGCACATGCAAGACATGAACGTGCCAATTAATTGAAGCTAAAGTAATTAACACGGTGAGCACTAAGTTACTATTCCAACAGATCAGACAGAGAAGGAAGGCTAACTTCGTGGGCGATCGCCCTATGCCGGTCAGCACAATCCTACGTCAAGTCCGATCTGGGATCCCACAACACCCCTCCCGCTGAGGTGATCGCCTGAGCCGGGTCGGAATGAGCACATGAACATGTGGATTATGGGACCCCTCGCAAGTAAACGATCGCTCAACTTGCTGACATTGAACATGGCAAATAAAAGAACATCACCTGCCGAAATGCAAACAAGTTGAACAAACCAAAAATTAAAAGGAAACCCTCTCATGCGCAACCCTCTTTTCAGTTGCACTTCCCGTGCCACTTCAAGCGGCTGACATGAGCACTGGTTTTCCTGCCGATCGGAAAGCAGTCTTGCTTAACATCCACCTGGAACATTCCAGCACCTTCCCCGTGAATTTCGATTGAACAAAATGAGAAAACCATCCTAAAATCAGCAGTCCGTGACTTCTTCGATCACCGGAGCAGGACCATAGCTGACAGGATGGCTTGGAACATAGTGAGGATCTTGGCTGTCACGAGCGCCTTGAACTCGATCAAGAAAGGTCTGAGGGGTCACAGCAGCCTCAGAAAGGTTCTCAGCTGCACGAGCCTCCAAAGAGCGCCTTTGAACCGAGATCGAGCCACCAGCCACTTCTTGCACCCCAGGAGCCTGGCCGGGCTTTGTGACAGACACTGCAGCTGTCCGACGTGGAGCCACAACCAACGCTGGATTTGAAGGTCCAGCAAGAGCACGCTGGCCGCAAGTCGCCTGAGCTGCAGGCACCACTGATGGACCACCATGCACAGGAGGGAGCACCAGCATGTCTTGCTCCAGCTGTTGATCATGACATTGCAGAGCCAAAGCCTCCACCGGCACAATCGCTTTGGGAGCCCTGAAGAGCGGCGCCTCACACGTCAAATGAACATTGGCTGGATGCGATTCCACCGCCACTGCACTGATCCTCGGGCCAGTTTCTTCCAGAGCTCCTGCCTCGATCGTTGCAGTCCAGTGGGCGTGAACACCTGCCAGTTGCGAGAGCTGAAGAGTCTGGTCTGGGCCCTCGATGCGTGCATGATGATCACGGCACCAATGAGCATTCTTGATGAGCGTAGGTCCTGATACCCGTGACACGACGAGCCACGTGGACGGGACCACAGCCTGTGAACAAGCAACATCCAGCTTGTCCCCAGACGATCGAAATCTGAACTCAAGCCTGTCGGCATCCATTCCGATCGAATCTGCAGAGGACAGAGCTGTCATGCGCACCTCAAAGTGACATAGTGGAAAATCGAGGGCTGCCACCATGCCACCTTCTGAGCACGCATACAAGCGGCCGCCCACTTCGAATGAAGTAGCCACAACTCGCCATCCTTGAAAGATCGTGACCACACAGGACGGCACAAAGAGCGTGTCCCTGAAGTTTGCGACCATCACGTCGTTGATGTAGTTGAGCTGGACCGACATGTCTTGGTCCGAGCGGTATCCACGGAGCTCGAGGTGCAAGAGCAAATCTCCTTCCACTTTGACCTTCACATCTACCCACGTGGATGACTCATTTGACATCATGGGCCATCTGAACGGTTGAAAGGCCTTGTGGTTGAGCACCGTGCTGGTGGCTTCGTCCCATCTGGCAGCAGGAAGCGTGCCATAGGACGTCATGGTTCCCACCAAAATGAACTTGAAGCCGTCGAGGATCCTCACGTAGAAGAGGTTCATGTGATAGCCCGTGCTCGGCGATCGAACCAACTGACTATCTGACAAGACATTCACCCCAGACTGAGCGTTGAGGAGGATCTCGTCAAGAAGCCACCCCTGAAATGGGGATTGGATCCTTTTGTCGCGGCTGTCAATCACCAGAACTGACCGCTCATTCTCACGAGCACCGAGCTGCTGAATGAAATTCGGGAGCTGAAAGTTCTGAGCATTCAGCCCTGGCATCTGCCCCCAGCGGATCCCTCTCTGTCCACGGCGTTTGGCCTGCGATTTCTGCTTGGCCAACCGTTGAGCCTGTTGCTGAGCATTGTCCCAAAGAGCTTTGGCTGCTTGCGTAGCCGGAGCTGCAGGCACTGTTGGGGGTGGATCAAACACCCCGGCCCAGAACTGGGGATCCTGTGGCGGCACATTCTGGGTCAGATCAGGGTCAGTCTCAGTCGCCGGAGCCGCTTGCTTGTCCTCAGGTCTAAAGCCAGGAGGAGGAGCCTTTGGTGTTGGGCACTGCATAGGCACCCCCTGACTGGCTGGTGGAGCCACATTGGCCTGTTCGTTGACCAAAACACTCCAAGACCCCTGAGATCCCACCATAGAGCCTACCATCGATGCGCTGTCTTCTGGGCGCACTCCTTCAGCTGAACGAGCTGCTGCCATGGCTTGCTGGCGCCGCAACGATGAAGGAGCAGGGTAAGCAGGGGGAAAACTCATGATCTAGAGCTATTACAGTGAACGAGCTCCCAGGCCCTCAGTTGATCTCCTTTTTCGAGAGAGATGATGCCTGGAGCTGATCACGTACTTCGCGCCAAAATGGCCAACGATCGGACTGGCATCCTTGGTGATCACTCCAGGTGTGAATCTGTCTGATCAAATAAATAAAGAAAAATAAGAAATCAAAGTGTGAACATGCAACGTAAGAGTCCTACACCTATCCCAGACCTACCTAGCCGATGATATGTGAACTATGTATGTAATTTAATGTAAGGTATGTTGTGTATGTAATTAATGTAATGTATGTAATGTATGTAGTGTAATTAATGTAATGTATGAGATGTAATGTATTGTAATGTATGTAATGTAATGTAATGTATAATGTAATGTAACGTAATGTAATGTAATGTATGCAATGTAATGTACTGTAATGTATGTAATGTATGTGATGTATGTAATGGATGTATTGTATGTGTTGTATGTATTGCATGTGCCAACCAGTGATTCCTGATGGTCACCTGTTGTATTCCTTGTTGGTTGACTGACTTCTCCGACGGACACTCGGCAAAGGCTTATAGCTCGAAATCTTTTTGCAGGACCTGCAGTGAGGGCTTGAGCCAAACAGGATATGTCGGCGAATATCGTTTCGACCTCCCGTGGGCTGGAACTTTGACACGCTTTGCATGTGGATGTGTTAGGTTACTATATATCCACTCGCACCCCCCACGCATGATTTCCATTTGGAGATTATACGCAGATTCGGTACCAAAGTTGAATTTAAGACAGAATTGCAGGCTTTACATCTGTGAATTAGATGAGCGGTCGATGCTCCCAGATGCTTGCCCTACTCTTCAACTACACTCGCTATCTACGCACTACTAGAATTTGGAAAATTGTGCGTTCCAGGAAGGATAAGCACGCTACCACATGCATTCCGCAGGATCAGTTAAATACACGGAGGGTGATCCAACGTCACCATTGGATTTCGTGCAAAACAAATATGTGATTGGCTAGAGATCTTACGCTCCCGCCTTGCACAGAAGAATGTGTGAGACCACTAGAGAGGATCAACACTCTCATTCTTGCAAACATCACGTAGACATCAGCGTGTCTAAAAAATATAAAGAAAAATGCCGGCTCAGAGTCCTCTCAAAAGACATCGTAGCTGAGTCAAAGGATTCAATGAGCTCTGATTGCATAGCGCATTCGCCATATACGCTCCAGACCTATGCAGAGATCGATATACCTATCGATGGTGACGATGTCCCGTGTAGGCATTCCGATCTCTGCCTCGATGGGATCCTCGGAAAGCACCAGTATCCCACGTCCTGCTCCTCTTCCTCTTGGTGGTGGGGCGGGCGGTCGTCTTGGTCCGGCTTTTGCAGCTGCAGTTGGTGGAGGCGGTGGAGGTACTGTAGCTGAAGATGTTGTGGTTGTGGTTGTCCTCAATGATGATGGGGCAGTAGATGGTGCAGGTGCTGCAGCTGGGGCGGCCTTGGCAGGTGCTGGTGTAGGTGCCCTTTGTCTGGCCGCGGAAGATTCCCTGATATTCTCAGGCATGGGGGTAAGGGGTATCTGCGATTGCGAGCACGTGCGCCTCAGTCAGTCTGAACACAGGACGTCGATACTTCCAGTGCTGGATCTCAGGAGGCCAAGCGTCGGTGGATAATCCACCCAGCATAGAGGTCCTTTGAGTTTAGCCTGAATGTATGCTTGGATCGCATCTGTGAGCTTGACGCTATGTCCAGGTAGGCAACTGTAGAAATCAGCCCACCTTGAAGCTTCGAATGACGCAGGCGAATTTCCCAAATCCTAGAAAAATGCTGCATCCCAATGTTGGTTCTTCACTTGGTTTCCTAGAAGCAATCCTCTGCCCTTGAACTTTCTGCCAGGATTGCCCTCGGGGAGCTGGTAATTCTTTTCCACACATATGCCATGCATTCTTGCCATGTGTACCTCTGTCTTGTCCTTCTTGGCTTCTGCTATGACTTCATCATACTCTCGAACCATTGAAAAATCAAAGACACCTTGATCACGGAGTCCTTTCCATTCTTTGAGCATGGCTTCTTTGGCTTTGGGATTCGATTCGATTTCGGCGCTTCCCACCGGCCGTGATACCATAGCATTGAACAGTTTAGCTCCAAGGCCTCCTTCTGGTACTTTGGTTCGATGATGTGGGTCAGCAGTGGATGCACAAGGCATTGAAGGAAATGCTAACAACCCATCATCGTCGAGATCGACGTTCTTGAAGTTGGTAACATTGACACATTTGCCATTCTTGATCACCGTTGTCTCGCTCGGCGTAGCCGAAGCGAGTCGAGTGATTCAGTGATTGCACCTGACGTAGTGTTACATAATGTTGGTTCCTGATTAGTGTGTGGCCCCCCCCCCATCCCTCCCCTAAACTATATCTGGACTCTCTTTCAAGTAGAAAAGCAAAAAAATCTTCCCAAAAGAAAAACATATCCTCGATTAAGTAAGGATTTCAATTGGCTACAATTGAAATCTAATTACTATTGTTTTTTTTGCCGATGAAGTTGTGGTACTTGTAGTACTTGTAGTACTTGTAGTACATGTAGTACTTGTAGTACTTGCAGTACTTGCAGTACTTGTAGTACTTGTAGTACTTGTAGTACATGTAGTACTTGTAGTACTTGTAGTACTTGTAGTACTTGTAGTAATTGTAGTACTTGTAGTACTTGTAGTACTTGTAGTACTTGTAGTACTTGTAGTACTTGTAGTACTTGTAGTACTTGTAGTACTTGTAGTACTTGTAGTACTTGTAGTACTTGTAGTACTTGTAGTATTTGTAGTACTTGTAGTACTTGTAGTACTTGTAGTACCTGTAGTACTTCTAGTACATGTAGTACTTGTAGTACTTGTAGTGCTTGTAGTACTTGTAGTACTTGTAGTACTTTTAGTACTTGTAGTACTTGTAGTACTTGTAGTACGTGTAGTACTTGTAGTACTTGTAGTACTTGTAGTACTTGTAGTGCTTGTAGTATTTGTAGTACTTGTGGTACTTGTAGTTTGGAAAGGCTTGCAGTTTGAATTTGGCAATTTTGGAAATGGCTTGCTTCCCTTCTGCAGGGGCTGCTCTGGCACAGCTTGCTGCAATAGGTTAACACCAGCAAACGAAACCTCAAAGTGAAAAATGGGCCCTCCTGTCCCAGGAACTTTGGAAACATTGGTGAAAAGCTGTTATTTAATAAGGGTTTAATAAGGGATTGGTTCTTTTGGGAAAGGCTTGCAGTTTGAATTTGGCAATTTTGGAAATGGCTTGCTTCCCTTCTTCAGGGGCTGCTCTGGCACAGCTTGCTGCAATAGTGAACCCAGCAAACAAACCTACTAAAGTGAAATGGGGCCTCTACTGGTCCAGGGCCTTGGAAATTGTGGGAAAGCTGTTCTTTAATAAGGGTTTAATAAGGGATTGGTTCTTTTGGGAAAGGCTTGCAGTTTGAATTTGGCAATTTTGGAAATGGCTTGCTTCCCTTCTGCAGGGGCTGCTCTGGCACAGCTTGCTGCAATAGTGAAACCAGCAAACAAACCTACTAAAGTGAAATGGGGCCTCTACTGGCCCAGGGCCTTGGAAAATTGTGGGGAAAGCTGTTCTTTAATAAGGGTTTAATAAGTGATTAAATGGTTCTTTTGGAAGGCTTGCAAGTTTGACTTTGCATTTTTGGAAATGGCCTTTGCTTCCTTCTTCAGGGGCTGCTCTGGCACAGCTTGCTGCAATAGTGACCCCAGCAAACAAACCTACTAAAGTGAAATGGACCCTCTCCTGGTCCAGGGCCTTGGAAAATTGTGGAAAAGCTGTTCTTTAATAAGGGTTTAATAAGGGATTGGCTCCTTCGGGAAAGGCTTGGAGTTTGAATTTGGCAATTGCCTTTGGAAAAGGCTTGCTACCCTTCTGGGCTTCCAGGGGCTGCTCTGGCACAGCTTGCTGCAATAGTGAACCCAGCAAACAAACCTACTAAAGTGAAATGGAGCCTCTCCTGGTCCAGGGCCTTGGGAAATTGTGGAAAAGCTGTTCTTTTAATAAGGGTTTAATAAGGGATTGGCTCCTTTGGGAAAGGCTTGGAGTTTGAATTTGGCAATTGCCTTTGGAAAAGGCTTGCTTCCCTTCTGGGCTTCCAGGGGCTGCTCTGGCACAGCTTGCTGCAATAGTGAACCCAGCAAACAACCTACTAAAGTGAAATGGAGCCTCTCCTGGTCCAGGGCCTTGGAAAATTGTGGAAAAGCTGTTCTTTAATAAGGGTTTAATAAGGGATTGGTTCTTTTGGGAAAGGCTTGGAGTTTGAATTTGGCAATTCCCTTCTGGGCTTCCAGGGGCTGCTCTGGCACAGCTTGCTGCAATAGTGAACCCAGCAACAAACCTACTAAAGTGAACTGGGCCTCTACTGGTCCAGGGCCTTGGAATTGTGGAAAGCTGTTTCTTTAATAAGGGTTGAATAAGGATTGGTTTCTTTTGGGAAAGCCTTTGCAGTTTTGAATTTTGGCAATTTGGGGGAAATTGGCTGCTCTCCCTCTGCAGGGGGCTGCTCTGGCACAGCTGCGCATAAGTGAACCCAGCAACACACCACTAAATGAAATAAATGGGGCCTCTACTGGTCGCAGGGCCTTGGAAAATTGGTGGGAAAGCTGGTTCTTTAATAAGGTTTAATAAGGGATTGGTTCTTTTGGGAAAGGCTTGGAGTTTGAATTTGGCAATTTTGGAAACGGCTTGCTTCCCTTCTGGGCTTCCAGGGGCTGCTCTGGCACAGCTTGCTGCAATAGTGAACCCAGCAAACAAACCTACTAAAGTGAAATGGAGCCTCTCCTGGCCCAGGGCCTTGGAAAATTGTGGGAAAGCTGTTCTTTAATAAGGGTTTAATAAGGGATTGGTTCTTCTGGGAAAGGCTTGCAGTTTGAATTTGGCAATTTTGGAAATGGCTTGCTTCCCTTCTTCAGGGGCTGCTCTGGCACAGCTTGCTGCAATAGTGAACCCAGCAAACAAACCTACTAAAGTGAAATGGGGCCTCTACTGGCCCAGGGCCTTGGAAAATTGTGGAAAAGCTGTTCTTTAATAAGGGTTTAATAAGGGATTGGTTCTTTTGGGAAAGGCTTGCAGTTTGAATTTGGCAATTTTGGAAATGGCTTGCTTCCCTTCTTCAGGGGCTGCTCTGGCACAGCTTGCTGCAATAGTGAACCCAGCAAACAAACCTACTAAAGTGAAATTGGGCCTCTACTGGTCCAGGGCCTTGGAAAATTGTGGGAAAGCTGTTCTTTAATAAGGGTTTAATAAGGGATTGGTTCTTTTGGGAAAGGCTTGCAGTTTGAATTTGGCAATTTTGGAAATGGCTTGCTTCCCTTCTTCAGGGGCTGCTCTGGCACAGCTTGCTGCAATAGTGAACCCAGCAAACAAACCTACTAAAGTGAAATGGGGCCTCTGCTTGTCCAGGGCCTTGGAAAATTGTGGAAAAGCTGTTCTTTAATAAGGGTTTAATAAGGGATTGGTTCTTTTGGGAAAGGCTTGCAGTTTGAATTTGGCAATTTTGGAAATGGCTTGCTTCCCTTGTGCAGGGGCTGCTCTGGCACAGCTTGCTGCAATAGTGAACCCAGCAAACAAACCTACTAAAGTGAAATGGGGCCTCTACTGGTCCAGGGCCTTGGAAAATTATGGAAAAGCTGTTCTTTAATAAGGGTTTAATAAGGGATTGGTTCTTTTGGGAAAGGCTTGCAGTTTGAATTTGGCAATTTTGGAAATGGCTTGCTTCCCTTCTTCAGGGGCTGCTCTGGCACAGCTTGCTGCAATAGTGAACCCAGCAAACAAACCTACTCAGATAGAGATGCATTTACAGGCTCAGATAGGGAGATGAGCAAAAAATTGACTGAGCTACAGCGTTTTTGAGAAAAAATGCCTCTCAGCAATTACAGTTTTTTTTGCAAAAAAAAGGGCTCTCCCAATTTTGTTTTGCCACAAAAGCGAACCCTCCAAACAATACATGAGTTTCAGAATAATTTGGAAAAATTTGCCACAATAGCGACCCTAGGTACTAATCAGGACTCAACATTAGTTCATCAGCTGGTTGGTGGTGACTGGAACCTATAAATGGCTGAATTCTGTGGTTTATGGTAGATATAACTACGTATAGTTAATGAATGCTGGTTGGTGGTTTGGAACCATGGAATTTTGAATGACTTTCCAGAAACAGTTGGGAATGGAACAAACATCCAAACTGACGAACTCCATGATTTTTCAGAGGGGTAGGTATACCACCAACCAGTCAGTTGCTTTTGGAACTGGACTGGAATCCACCGGAACTAGGATGAGCAAGTGGGTTCACTTACTATTTCCAGCCCACAACTTATATGGGTATGGATCAACACCTATTAATACCATTTTTAGGGGGATGAACATCCATTTACCATAGGATCCATGCATGGTATATATGCTAACATTGGGGGTATACTGATGGTAAATGTTACCATATATAGCATACATGGATCCTATGACCAAAATACTCGTACATGTGTATCATTTTGTATCGATGTTTCCATGATTTTCCATGATTTTCCACGTAAAGTACGCATTTCAATGTGGCGAAGATACATGAAGATACTGAGATTCGGCATGGATGATGTGTCAGGCAAGACTCGCAAGACTGTTTGCACTTCAAGATGTAGAGATGCATACACCATTGAATGTGTTTTCAAATGTTTTCAGGTTGTCAAGCATGTAATCTATATCAATCATGCTGGTTCGTCTGTGGGCGTGAGTGGTTGTGAGGTTTTATTGTCATGGACCGGCGAGCACGGATCATCGTTGTGGCATGCCTAGATTCAGGGTGTGCACCGGTGGCCATTGGTGCACGTTTGCTGCAGATGTCGGCTTTCATTGACAGTCTCATTGTATCACAGTGCATAATTTCCTTCTGGCACCCAAGATTGAAGGTTGGAAAGTAGCATATGTACAGCATATGTACAGCATATGTACAGCATATGTACAGCATATGTACAGCATATGTACAGCATATGTACAGCAGTATGAGTGTGAAAGTTGCTACTCAAAATGTCAACGGAGGTCGAGTGTCTACGTGACGGCAAAGCTTTGTCGAGACTGCGGGAGGCTTTGTGCGTCGCCGCGATGATGCCTTTGGATTGGAAGTGAATGGTTCACGCTTCAAAATAAACGAATAATGTTGCGTCCTGATTAGTGTGTGCCCCCCCCCCCCTAAACTATTTCTGGACTCTCTTTAAAGTAGAAAGTCAAAAATTTTCTTCCCAAAAGAAAAACATATCCTCAATTAAGTAAGGATTTCAATTGGCTACAATTGAAATCTAATTACTATTGTTTTTTTTTGCCGATGAAGTTGTGGTATTTGTAGTACTTGTAGTACTTGTAGTACTGTAGTACTTGTAGTACTTGTAGTACTTGTAGTACTTGTAGTACTTGTAGTACTTGTAGTACTTGTAGTACTTGTAGTACTTGTAGTACTTGTAGTACATGTAGTACTTGTAGTACTTGTAGTACATGTAGTACTTGTAGTACTTGTAGTACTTGTAGTACATGTAGTACTTGTAGTACTTGTAGTACTTGTAGTACTTGTAGTACTTGTAGTACTTGTAGTACATGTAGTACTTGTAGTACATGTAGTACTTGTAGTACATGTAGTACTTGTAGTACTTGTAGTACATGTAGTACTTGTAGTACATGTAGTACTTGTAGTACTTGTAGTACATGTAGTACTTGTAGTACTTGTAGTACTTGTAGTACTTGTAGTACTTGTAGTACTTGTAGTACTTATAGTACTTGTAGTACTTGTAGTACTTGTAGTACTTGTAGTACATGTAGTACTTGTAATTAGTACTTGTAATTAGTACTTGTAATTAGTACTTGTAATTACACATTCTTTAATAAGGGTTTAATAAGGGATTGGTTCTCTTGGGAAAGGCTTGGAGTTTGAATTTGGCAATTTTGGAAATGGCTTGCTTCCCTTCTGGGCTTGCAGGGGCTGCTCTGGCACAGCTTGCTGCAATAGTGAACCCAGTAAACAAACCTACTAAAGTGAAATGGGGCCTCTACTGGTCCAGGGCCTTGGAAAATTGTGGAAAAGCTGTTCTTTAATAAGGGTTTAATAAGGGATTGGTTCTTTTAGGAAAGGCTTGCAGTTTGAATTTGGCAATTTTGGAAATGGCTTGCTTCCCTTCTGCAGGGGCTGCTCTGGCACAGCTTGCTGCAATAGTGAACCCAGCAAACAAACCTACTAAAGTGAAATGGGGCCTCTACTGGTCCAGGGCCTTGGAAAATTGTGGAAAAGCTGTTCTTTAATAAGGGTTTAATAAGGGATTGGTTCTTTTGGGAAAGGCTTGCGGTTTGAATTTGGCAATTTTGGAAATGGCTTGCTTCCCTTCTGCAGGGGC
>CAMXCT020006589.1:818447-905947 GCA_947184155.2 Cladocopium goreaui
CTCCAAATTTTTAATTTCAATTTTGGAACACGGAGATAAATTGGAGCTGGCAGCTTAGGAACATTGGAAAGCATGTTGCAAACAGCAAGGCCGGGGCAAGGCTTATGATATGGTAACCTTTCTCAAATAAATTAATTTTTTAGATGCTATAGGTAGCCAAAATTATATATTCGATAATTTAAAGAACAAATAAAGTTGTTATCGAAAGCTGCTCCGAATAGTTGCTCCCCAAAGCTAAAGCTCTCCCAAAATTACTTTCTAAAACTACTTTCCAAAGCTGCGTTCTTCAAAGCAACTGTTCGTCAATGCTACTGCAGAGCCACAAAGCTCCCCTCAATTCTTCCTCAAAGTTATTTTCCAAAGTTGCTACCAAAAGTAACGTCCCAAAAAAGCTCCCCAAAACAACGCGCACAGGCTAAGGAAGTAAGCACATTATATGCGCGGTGGAAGGCGGGTTCAGTACGCGGGACGCCCCCTCCGAGCTATTGCGAAATTGCGGAACGGACCTACGGCGAATCAAACCAAAGGAGAATCGAGGGACCGTTATAAAATTACGACATAAGACCAAGACTAGAACCGCAACATAAACATCCCAAGAAAGGCTGCTTATTTTGGAATTTCCATTTTTCAAAATTTTAAAATAATCGAATTATTTCGGTGCTATTAACAAAGTCCTAAAAAGGTCGAGCAAAAAAGTATTCGCTACGTTTTCATATAGACTAAAGATGTATTCGTCCCAAAATCCAAAATAATAAATAAAATTATTTTATATTTTTTTTAGTATATCAATTAAACAATAATTAAATCGTAATTTTAGAATTCATAATTACGGGCCAATAATGTTTATTTAAATCTAATGTTCACGCTCCAAAATACACCTCTATAAAAATCTAGAAACCCTCAATTAACAGGTAAAAACATAAAAACAATTACTTTACTTCGTGTGATCCCCACCATAACATTTATACATTTTGTTACTGGCAAATCTTCTGGCATTCTATCTGACATATTTTCTGGCATTCGATCTGGCATCCTATCTGGCATATCTTCTGGCATTCTACCTGGCATATCTTTTGGCAGATGTTCTGGCATATCTTCTGGCAGATGTTCTGGCATATCTTCTGGCATATCTTCTGGCATTCTATCTGGCATTCTATCTGGCATATCTTCTGGCATATTATCTGGCAAATCTTCTGGCATTCCATCTGGCATTCTATCTAGTATATCTTCTGGCATATTATCTGGCAAATCTGCTGGTATTCTATCTGGCAAACATTCTGGCACTTTATCTGGCATATCTTCTGGCATTCTATCCGACATCCTATCTGGCATTCTATCTGGCATACCTTCTGGCATTCTATCTGGCATATCTTCTAACATTCTATCTAGCATATCTTCTGGCACTCTATGTGGCATATCTTTTGGCGTGGATAGTCGCGGTTGAGGTCCGGCAGGGAACACTGGGCGTGGATGGTCGTGGTTGAGGTCCGGCAGGGAACACTGGGCGGGGATACTCGCGGTTGAGGTCCGGCAGGGAACACTGGGCGTGGATGGTCGTGGTTAAGGTCCGGCAGGGAACACTGGGCGGGGATGGTCGTGGTTGAGGTCCGGCAGGGCACACTGACGTGGATGGTCGTGGTTAAGGTCCGGCAGGGAACACTGGGCGTGGATGGTCGTGGTTGAGGTCCGGCAGGGAACACTGGGCGTGGGTGGTCGTGGTTGAGGTCCGGCAGAGAACACTGTGGATCGCGGGTCGCAGTTGAGCAAGGACGACGAGGACGACGAGGATAACGAGGACGACAAGGACGACAAGGATGACAAGGAGGACGAGGAGGAGGAGGAGAGGAGGACGAGGCAGGAGGAGGCGGAGGAGGAGGAGGAGCAGGAGGAGGAGGAGGAGGCAACTGACATAAAATCTAACAACCCTCACCTGGCAGGTGGGGAAAAAACTAATATAATTCTAAAATAACATATATTTAGGTCAATGTTTGATGTTTTTTATTTCGCCTAAAAACACAACGCGCGCCCAAAAACAAAACGCAAGCCATAATCTAACACCAAAAACGCAACACCAAAACTTAAAAAAATACCACCAAAACACAAAAAAATAACGCCAAATCTGTGTCACAAAAAATCAATCAAAAACAAGAACCGCCCAAAAATAAAACGTCTTTCAGTAGACCAAGTATTGATTAACAAAACATTGATCCTAATAATGGTAATATTTAAATATATCAATTTTCCATGACAATACATATTAATTAATCAGATTATATTAAAATAATTAATATATATTAATGTTATCAAAAGCAAATTAATCTACGGACAAATTACTTTAATTGGTCCCCGTCATTACTTTACAACAATGAAAACCTACACCAAGTGTAAGTGCAAGTTTAGAAGGTAGAAGAACCATAAGAACCTTTGGATCCAAGATTTTGCGCAGTCCACCTTGGATATAAATTATCTTTGGAAGATCTTAGATGTATTTGTATTTGTTTATTGTTACAGAAACATGTTCGGGCGTCCAAAGGCCAGGCTCCTGGCTCCTGGCTCCAACAAACTTATCAGCAGCAGCGCGAGGGGTGGAGGAATTCCAATTTTCGGAAATGTCATGAAGGCTTTGTCCAACGCTTTAAAAAAACAACAAAGCTCTGCGTGGAGAACTCAAACTAGCAGGGTTCCAGGACAAGCCATGAATTGCAACATCATACAGATAGTTCAAGATAAAGATACCAAATGTTACCCATACTGTTCATATGAGTAACAGGTGTGCCAAAATGCGATTGCATGATGGTGGGGGTGCCCAGAAGATCCCAGAAGCCTTGTCTGAGATTTGTGTCAAAGCACGAATCAACTAGCCCCAAGATGCTCAGCGAAACATCAGTGGATTAATATGGATTAATCTTGATTCATGATTAATTATTGATCCACAAAAAGACCTTGCCTTTGGAAGAAAGTAGATGACCGACCAGCTTTGGCCCAGTATTCATTTCTTGAAGCCGATGCTTCAGACCAGCAGGATGGCCAAGGTCTGAGATCCGGCTACAAAATGCAGAACCGATTTCAAATGTGGGCCACAGCTGAACTTCGTTGTTCCGTTCCCGGGCATCATTTCGTCCACCAGTCCTTTCCGCATGTACATGACCACTTCGTGAAGCGCCGACCGCCAGCTGTTCGCCTGCATCGTCAACACATTTGCAGAAGCCTCCGCCATCTTGGAAATACAGGGCTCATGTGTTCGTCAATTTGCGATGATGCACACGACGCTGCACATTACATTTTGAACAAATGGATCCAACCTCTGCTTAACCACAGAAGCGGCTGCGTGCAATAGTTTTTGAGTTCCGCTTCAAGTCTCTGTCGAAAAAGAAACACACGGCCTCTGAAGCACTGTTGCCTGGCCCGACATACCGCCCTTGTCTGCAGGGCTTTCCACAATACACCAGGTGTACTATGGAAATTTAATGTGGACAATTGAACATGAAATCAAACGATGCTGTACATTAAAAGGATCGCATCTGTGGAAGATGCTGCATGACGACGCGATAGAAGAGCTTGGTGCGTCCTAGCAAAGCTCTGTCTGACGCACAAAAATTGGCGGATTTGCCACTGTAAATCTCTCATCTCCTGGGAACAAAGCCAAGTGTGCCTACTCACTCACGCGATTTTGTTGGGCTGGTGGGCAAAGGCGCAAGACCTCTTTCATTGCTTTGCCCTCCAAATAATTCTTCACGTCTTCCATGGTTTGTGTTGTAAACGTCTTCTGCTTGAAAATTGGGATCTTCAAAATTTTTTGGCCAATCTGCCGTCTCCGCATCACTGTCTTTTGTTTCTCATAGCGCCTAAAGAGGCCATCCTCATACTCAGTGACAAGCTCCGGCACATCCCCGTATTCTGGAATCCTAGGTTCCAAACTTTCCGGCTGATAATCTATTTCAACGATATTTGTAGCTATACAATCTGTTCCCGGTCCGTTCTCCTAATGAGGACATGCACAAAAGGGCATGCAATTGTCTGACCAAGAATCTCTTGTGTTTCATAGTGAGAAACCTCTTTGGCGGCATTGAATGATGCACCTGAAGCAGCTATAGCAACGTCGCAATGGCCATCAGATTCCGACATCCTCACAATGACCCTGTAGGAGTGCGCACTTCCTGTTCCGTCCTCCACT
Source organism: Cladocopium goreaui (assembly GCA_947184155.2). Taxonomy (NCBI): domain Eukaryota; class Dinophyceae; order Suessiales; family Symbiodiniaceae; genus Cladocopium; species Cladocopium goreaui. The sequence continues at coordinate 822,622 of CAMXCT020006589.1, forward strand.
TGGAAATCATCCCAAAACATTTGAAAACAGGAAGCCCCATCAAGCTCAAACGAAATGGCCTGAGCCACTTTATTTGGCACTCCCTTCGCTGTCAAACCCACATGGACTTTCTCCCTCAACAAGTCTTTGGGGACAACCATGCACTGGACAGCCATGAATTCATTCATCCCGACCATCTCCATCTGCGAAACCACCTGTGGAGCAACTGGCTTGGAGTCGATCGTCTTGTGGTATGCATATTGACTCAATTGCTGGCTGGGAGTTGGCCCAGCCGGAGCAAAGAGTCTCCTTGCGTACTTCCGTGCATACTTCTGGCAATGGCTGAATGCTGCTGCACCCATGCCTGTCATGAACCTGCCTCCAAGGTCGGGTCCTGCACCTTCAGAAAAGGCTCGGACTTGTGGCTGGGCGATGCTGCGTTGAAAGGGTTGGAGAGCCCGGAAGACACGAGACATTGCTTCAGGAGAGGGGGATGGCGAGATGGACTCTGGTGGCCAATCTTGAGCAAAACTGCAGGTGTGTGATTGGTGAAGAGAGGTTCCAAGAATGACTGCAATCATCTGTCAGTTAGGACTTGCATGGAATAGCCCCACAGGCAATGGTGTTAATCGCAGTAATTAGATATACGATCAACGCTTCAGAAAGCATTAGAGTCTGTAAAGTTATGTAAAGTTAACTGGATTCCAACATGGCCATCCATCAATCAAGGGTCACAAAGGACAATGCGCTCTACAGGTCACAATGAATCAGGCATATAGCTCATTTTGACCAGATTTTGCACTTCACCCATGACGCTGCGAAGCGTTTCGGCTGCTGAGCTTCCTGTCTGCTATAGGTCCTTTGTCTTGCACAAGCATCCTGAGGGTTGGTATCTGCCAATTCTTGTTTAGCCCATGGATAGCCAGACCCTTGATCATGGCCCTGCGAAGACAGAACCAATACGAGTTGGAAAAGGATGATTACGATGAAAAAGAAACATGTTCTATTGCAATGCTCACAGGTTTTTGAACTTATGTAGCCCTAAGCAAACCAACAACCATCGCAGCGTCTCCCCCTCTGAAGGCCTTGAGCTACCCCATGCTTGGAACCTGATGCAGCTCCCCGGGAGAAACCGACAAAGGCAAAGGCGGTGATTGCATCAAAAGCACACAGAAAGGTCAGTTTCAACTCCAAAAATGGTCAAGCAAATACAATATCCCAAGTCCCAAGGGATATCCGCGGAGAGTCCCAAGAATTAACTACCAGCTGGAAAATTGCAAAGAAAAACATCCGAAACAATATGAAACAATGAATGCTTGGAAACACCACCCATTTGCTCAAACAAAGATATCCCTGCCAACGAAGGTAAGCTGTGACCGTTACAGTATTTTAAAAATAAATTTGTCAAGAGATTATCATTGAATCCATGACAGCAAGTACCAAGTTCACTATTCCAGTAGTAGACAAGTCACCAATATCTTCTGGCTTCTTTTCTGCGACATTTTCACACTTGATCCATTCTTCACTCCTTTCCACTTGCCCCCGCCTCAACTGAGGGCCACGATTCCCAGTGAATCATTGATGATTCACCAAAGCCATGAGAGCTTCACAGCTGTCGGATCCCGTGGGGATCTTGCTGCAATTTTTGTTGATCCGACAGTGTTCCAAAACATCCAAATCCTGCCAGAGGGTTGCTGTAGTACTGCACTACCCACCGCGAATCTGCACAAGTTCTACCGTCAAGCATTCCTGGAAAAGTGTTCAGGTAAGGCTCAATCCAGCCAATGAGCTTCGAATTCACCGCAAATTCTGGCAACTAGACTGGAACGCCCGAGATTGACAGAAAACACAACAATGACCCACAGAAAACAATCAAAAGCAGTGCAAATTGTCCGATTCTCATGCGTACTAACATTTCTCATCATTCAGCACCTGATCACAAATACAACTCCATCTCATATCTGTCCATCTGCATACAAACATTGTTTCCGCATCACCGGATCCCTTTTTTCATTCTTTGGACATTGCATTCGACGGTGAATTTTCGGACCGCCACACCACACACGGTCGCTGTGGTCATGTCACTTGGGGGTCACTTGTACGCTCGGAAGTTCATCCACATTGAGGTCCCCTGACAGTCGATGCAGTGATGGATGCTTGCCAAAACCCAACAAGAACATTGGGGTTTAGGTTTGATCCAATATGTAAATAATTATTGCTTTAATCTAACAGAAATTGGGAAGAAATGGAAGAAAACACCAAATACCATCTTTCTCAGTCTCTGTCTTTTTTTTGCCTTCACAAGTCTTCTTCCTTGGTGACATGTGGACCTGCAAGTTAGTGCCACTCCGAGAAGTGGTGAAAATTCCATGATCAGAATGGACCATGTTAAGATCTTGAGATCTTCGCCAGCTGTTGAGATATGTTGTGATACCTTTGGTTCTAAACTTTCTAAACCATACCCGCATTGACACATTGACCCACATCTCAGCTTCATTCGGATTTGAAGATCATCGACGCCTTTGACAAGTTCAAGAGGATCGTGTCGCCATGATGAATCTGCCACTTGCCATCCTGCCACTGAACAGTGCAACTGTTGAAGACAATTCATACTGTCCACGCATATGTAGATGGATACCATATCCATAGTTCTTCATATCATAGCCACGATTATCGGATCTGCAATCTGTATAATAATTATATATATATATAATCTGGCATACTCATGTTTATATATCTATAAGCACCAACAACCATTCATCACTAAACCTCCAAAGCTTCGGTGAAAGCCCTTTGGATCCACACCTCCTCCTGTCGAATGCTTTCCTCCTTGCAGAGTCGGGAAACCATTGAAAAATACCTTGGAGAAACCTCCATGGATACACCCATACCATGAAAATACATAGAAACCTCCATGAAAAAACATAGAAACCTCCACGGAAAATATGGAAACCTCCATGGTAAATATAGAAACCTCCATGGAAAATATGGAAACCTCCATTGAAAATATGGAAACCTCCATGGTAATTGTGAAAATCACTGTACTTCAATTTTTTTGGGGGGAAATCATCACTGCTAAATCAAAGTGTGAAGCCCTGCTGGCACTGACCACAGGCTCCACCTACTCAGCTCCTCAGGGGGACCCTGCACTCGAAGGGGCAACGTGCTCAAATTCCTGGCGACCCAAAGGACTGGATTTTGGGATGGCCCAGCGAAACCCTCAACCCTTCTTGTGGTTGAATGGCAATAAACTTGCTATATTTTACAACATGGTATCTATTATGCTATATGATTCTTTATATGATGTTGTGTGATGTTTTATGATTCTTTACTATCTGAATGTGGGGATCATCACCCCAGGAATTGCAAAGCAAAACTGTGAAGGTATTTGGTGCGGCCAAGTGTCTTAGCTTTGATGAGTACTGTTTTTTGTTTGCTTCCCTGAACTCATAAGCTTCTAAGACTTGTGATTCCTGAAACATGCCAGGAAAGAAACATGCAACTGAAAACAACAGTGCAGGACCGGCTGCACCAAAATAGCTTTGATGAGTATATATTGTCTCAGTTTTCATGGCTCTTAAGCAAATCTTGATGGCAGCATATCAAACATCCACATATAATCACATCTAGAAGTAAAGTGAAGAAAAATCGATGATGGATTTTTGGGCGTGTTCTCCGTGTCACCCCACCACTTAGAAAGCGTTGGCCTCACAAAGAAACGTCGCTCTGCTGCTTCTGCGGCATCATCCACCTCCGCTTGCTGGTTGGTTGGTTGGTTGAGATGATTGAGTTGGTTGGTTGGTGGATGCTATGTGTGCATCAGTTGGAAAATACATTGCAAGCTGAGTCTGAACCCAAATGGGATTCGGCATGATTCACCCAATCCAGCAAGGCAAGGCCTCGATCATCAAATGCTCAGGTTCCAGAAACGTCAGATTCCTGGCGATGCGTTGGACGTGATCCAAAACGTCGATCAAATTTGAAGGAACATACCAAACAGACTGCGACATCATCTTGGCAGTTTCGAAACCCCAAAAAACCACAGCTATATATCTGGGTTCTATACCCATAGGATCCATGTATGCTATATATGGTAACATTTACCATCAATATACCTCAAATGTTAGCATATATACCATACATGGATCCTATGGGATATGGTTCTGTTGCTTAGGTACCGATTCCTCCTTCTATTCATTCATTCCGCGAATGACCCGCCAGAAAGGCGATTTGTCGGCCAAGATCCGACACCAGAAACCTGCAGGGTTGAAGCCACTGGTTAAGACATGTTGAACTTCAATAGAACTGTGCCCCAAATTCTTTGAAGCCACATGTTGGTTCAGAGAGTTAGGACATGTTAGGACATTATGATCATTATAGACATGTTAAGAAGGGTTCTTAGTGCTGATTTACCCTGCATTCCATTCATCCACGTCTTGGCAAAAGCCGAGGCCCAACCTCAAAGCCATGATGGAATATCAACCGTGCACCCCCAATGGCGACGTTTTATCGTTTCATCCCAGGCCTGCTTGTGCACTACCGAGGACCAAGGGGGGACAAGGCACCTCGCGCCATCCCCATGAGTGGCTGGTCACTGAGTGTACAGGTCAATTTTTTGGTCAAATTCTGGTATACCCAAACATATGAGATCATTTGCAAATATGGAAATGAGCACCTCCCATGAATTTCATAGGCTCATGGCAAACCCAAGGATGATCCCTTGTGATTTTCTTGACCCATAAAAAGTTAATGTAGCAAGCCCACAACCCCAATATATATATATATAATTATAATTATTATAAAATATATTTATATGCCATAAACGGCTCCAAGAAAAATGAAAATGAGAATGTTTCTTTTTCAGCAACAAAGATCAGGTTTTTTTTTGGTATTTCGCCATGGGGATTCCAAGGGTTTCATAAGGATTTCACCCATAAATCACAGGCCTCACATCCAGGAGCCGCCGCGCAGGCAGATTTCCGCGGGCCGTGCACCACTTGGAGTTTCTCGCGTTTGCCGCCCGCACGTACTGCTGTACCACCCACCTGGGGCTGTAGCGCCACGGAAACCTTTGGTGTGGAGACATTTTTAGGATCAGTGAAAATCAAATAAACCCAAAAAAATGATAGAACATGGGGATATTGAATAAGAATGAATAAGACATCTAAACTTCAAAAGTGAACATCTGTGGCATGAGAGGCCAATTTGGCCCTGTGAATCCAGGAAGCGCCTCAAGGATGAACACAGGCTCCACGTCGTCGCCAACGAAGGAGATCCCACCTGTCGTCGTTTTTCCACGGGGCAGAAATGGCACTGGCCATCCAGCCGGAGTAACAATAGGCCATCCATTGTACCAAAGAAACAGCATCAAACAGCTTCTGAGCATCAAACATATAAAACTATAGCTAGCTGCCACTTCAACTGGTCTTGTAAGTTGGAATCATTGAAATGATGCGATCAGTGGAAGGTGGGTCCCAACACCGCAGGTGCTTCGGAAGTGGGGTGCATCATCAATCTGTATGGAACAAGTGGGTCAGAAGTGCTGTTTGTACTTCAACTTGCTAAAGTATGCTAAAGCTGCTGCAGTATGACGGCTGCCAGAGCCAGCAAATTGATAGAACAGCCGCAGAAGTTAGAGACAGTCCAAGGCAAATAACAAAAGTAACAGACGCTGTTTCCAACATCTACCATCAATCTGAACACGGATACACATAATTACCTGTATTAACACATATTAATATAAATCATAAACATGTTCAATTTGAATATTGTACCTGTCATACATATCATAATATTACAGTATATACAAAAGTATAATATTATATAATTGTAATATATATATATATAACTGTATATAATCCCCAACCTTTAAGCTAGGGGGACCTACAAAATGAAATATTTCTTTTGTAGGTCCCCCCCCTCTAAACCATCCCCCCGGCAACCAGAACTTATAGTGAAATCCATTGTAAAAAGGATGTGAAATACATGGCTCACATGTCAATGAACTGTAATAGAAACCTGCACTCAAGACCTGCACTCAAGTCGGACATGATCATGTCTCATCTGGCTCAGCTTTTTTCCATCTTCGGAAAGTCCCCCCAAGAGACCCCACAATGTCCCCACATGGGCAGCTTGTTGCCACGCCCATCTTGGAAATTTAAAAAACTGATGAGCTGCCATGCGTCATCGTGCATCTGAGCTGTTCGGAAATATCATGATGTAATATGATGTATCATGGCACATCATTGGCTGCCCTGGTGCTATTCGATGAGTGAGATTGACTGAGAAAAACATAGAAAAACATGGCCCAGCTCCTATGCAGTCAGTCGCAAAAAGGGCAAGGCAGCGCTGTCAACATCTGCCGCAAACGTCTTCACACGTTGCTGTGAAGCATCTGGTCCAGGAAGCTGCCTGTTGGGCAAGCTGGGTGCCAGGAGCAGGGATACGGAGTACATCATCGGACACTCGATTGCGTGCAAAGTGGCACAGAACGTCCCAGGGAAAAAGCTCCTTGGCGATGCGTTTCATTGTATTTCAACAGGCTTCAACGTCTCAGCAATGAGATGCAATGAGCAAAGGCAATCCATTGCCAATAAGAAATCAAAAGCTGCAAGCTTTTTTGAATGACTTTGGGATGTCTTTCCAGCGTCGATTCCATTGCTAATGCACACATGATCACATGAATTCGTTGGCGCAAAATCTTATGTTTGGAGCTTACATCATCTTACTTCAGCCTGGGTTAACCAATTTCTGCAGATCATGAAGTCACGATTTTGTCATACCGGATGACACGGGATGTGGTGTGATGTCGTATCATGTGGTATGGCCAAGGGGCTGTGTTGCTTGCATGCTGTGGCATCAATGCCTTGACTTCCTTTTTGAACTCCTCCACGGACATTGAATGACTTCGCTGCATGGCCACCAAAGAGTAGGGATTCCAGCCTGTTGATGATGCCTGAGTCTGCACACCCTCCTTGAGGCCTCTCATTGCTGCCTGCTTTGGCTGCAAAGACTCCAGCTTGCAAGGGATTGCCTTGGCCATGGTTTTCGCCCAATCTGCAGGGGTGCGCTGAGTCAAGTAGCCTGACACGCCCATGGATGCATTGGACATGGAAGGTTTCTCATAAACTAGAATAGAAACAGCATCATTTCATGTCTGGCTGAACAGAAGCCGTGCTCAGTGGTACATGTCAAAATCATCCAAAATCCGCCCGCACCGAAGGTGCCGATGCGTTTTTTGTGTGCCTGCGTGAACCGTTAGCACTTGCATTATAGCTAATAAGCTTTAGCTTGGGGGGGGGGCATTTTTGCTCTAGAACCCTGTGTTTTTGCATGTTTTTCAAAAGGGGTCAAAATTCTTGATCTGGGCCAATATAGGCCAAAAATGGGTCAAGATAGGCCCAACATAGGCCCAACATGAGCTTAAGATAGGCTCACATGGGGCCAACATAGCCTCAAATGGTGCCAACATATCCTCATATGGGGCCAAGATAACCTCATACGGAGCTAAAAAGTGCCCAATAATAAGTGCTAAAAAAACGTTCAACATGGCCAAACATCCTCCAACATATGTGAATGTTATCCATTACACTTGGTGCGGGCGGTTTTCGTCGCGAAGCGACCGTGAATATTCCAAAATCACATCACGTTGGGTGGATATGGTTTCGCCATGTTTCGCCAAGAAACACCATTGCATGTAGCAGTGGAGGCTCCCAATCCTCTGGTGCCCAATGCAAATGCTATAAGGGGCTGATCCACAGAGCTGGATTGTTGGTCCCCAGTTTGCCCCACCAGCCGACCATAGCTCGAACTTGTGCAGGATCGTTTCTCGTGTGACCCAACGCCACCGTCCGTCACCAGGAGAAAGGTCACAAGTCACTTGGTCCAGGCGAATGACTTCAGCTTCAGAGGAATTGGCCTGATCAAGAACAAATTCCTTCAGCCACTTGTAGTAGCCCTCAGCTGGAGGACCATTCACATCCATCACGTGCACATGCTCTGCAAAGGCCCGGTACTCAGACGCATCCACCTGGCAGGCTGCTGGCGGCGTTTAACGTTTCCAAGGCTGGTCAAACAATGTGATATTGTGATATATTGTGTGATCACATGTACCCACACTGTTGGAATCCTCACGTGTGATGTTGCACCCTAGCGTGACGAAAGACCCCAGGAAACTTGAGGGCAACCAGGTAACCAGGGATGAACGAAAGGTAGAGTTGGGTGAAGGGAGGTGAGATTTTTTTCAGCGGGTTGGCAAGGCTGCGTCCGTATTATGTAAGCCTTTAGTAAACTGACAACACAGTCCACGGCCGTACATGGCCGTACGACAGCTGAAGTGCCATACAGAGAAAGGTTTGGAACGCTCCCAGCCAGAAATAGGCAACACCATATAGCACTACTGGAATGGAAGCCCCAAAACTGAAACCCAGACAGTCACCATGGCACAAGAACCACAAGGAGCACAAAACATCACAAAACTAGCATCATGGCCCCACCATGATTTGAACCCTGGCTGTTTTACCATGTTTTACCCCCCTCCCCCCACAATGTGACTTTGGGAAAGGATGGGAAGGGGATGGAGTTACCCGCGGTTATGGGTGCCGTCCGTAAGAACGGGTAATTGTTTGGTAGAGCGGGTGGAGCCAATTTTAAAGGGAAATCTATACATACGGCTGCCCTATCCGCGGCAGTGAACGCTTACCCGCGCTTATGCGTGCCGTCCATAAGAGCGGGTAATCCTGGGGTGCCAGATCTGTCCATCCAACTGTATACCAACTAAAGTACACTAACATACACCAGGATTACCCGCTCTTATGGACGGCACGCATAAGCGCGGGTAAGCGTTCACTGCCGCGGATAGGGCAGCCGTATGTATAGATTTCCCTTTAAAATTGGCTCCACCCGCCCTACCAAACAATTACCCGTTCTTACGGACGGCACCCATAACCGCGGGTAACTCCATCCCCTTCCCATCCTTTCCCAAAGTCACATTGTGGGGGGGGAGGGGGTAAAACATGGTAAAACAACCAGGGCTCAAATCATGGTGGGGCCATGATGCTAGTTTTGACGTGTTTTGTGCTCCTTGTGGTTCTTGTGCCATGGTGACTGTCTGGGTTTCAGTTTTGGGGCTTCCATTCCGGTAGTGCTATATGGTGTTGCCTATTTCTTGCTGGGAACGTTCCAAACCTTTCTCTGTATGGCACTTCAGCTGTCGTACGGCCATGTACGGCCGTGGACTGTGTTGTCAGTTTACTAAAGGCTTACATATACGGAAGCACCCTTGCCACCCCGCTGAAAAAATGGCTGCTGCGTCTCACCTCCCTTCACCCAACTCTACCTTTCGTTGAGCACATATAGTGCAATGGCGAACGGAGCCTTGCCTGCGAGTCCACTGGTGCCATGAGGGCCATGTCTTCCAGCATTGGAGCCTCAGTACTCATAAAATGCAAGTACACATATGTTGAATTATGTTGAGGGCTGGGAAGAAATGCAAATACTACACATAAGAATGCAATTCGAAAACCTGGTCATCTTGCCTGGTGTTTCACTGCGTTCACATGTGTCTTCCATGGGCGATGTCACCATCCACATTCTGCAACCAGGCAACGTCCGATGAGATCATAGCGGGGTCCGCCATTGCACCACTAGTCACCTGTCAAATGCGCAAAGCTGCAGGTTGGTGGGATTGCACGCAGGTGCATGCAAAAACAAAACGGTACAGTAATAAACATACTTCTTCCTGTGACCGAATTTAAACACGTACTACTCGTAGCAGAAAGCAAAGAAGCAGTACGAGCTGTAGTAGTAGCAGTAGTAGTAGCAGTAGTAGTTAGTACTTGCATTAGTACTACTACTACTACTACTACTACTCCTACTCCTACTCCTACTCAGTAGTAGTAGTAGTAGTAGTAGTGGTAGTGGTAGTGGTAGTGGTAGTGGTAGTGGTAGTAGAAGTAGTAGTAGTAGTAGTAGTACTAGTAGTACTAGTAGTACTAGTAGTACTAGTAGTAGTAGTAGTAGTAGTAGTAGTAGTAGTAATAGTCGAAGTAGCAGTACTAGTAGTTGCAGTAGTACTAGTACTAGCAGTACTAGTAGCAGTAGTAGCAGTAGCACATAGTAGTAGTAGTAGTGGTGGTGGTGGTGGTGGTAGTAGTAGTAGCATCTTGTCACTCAGAAGACACTCAGAAGTTCGGCAACAAAAACGATTCGCAATCTAATCACATCTTGTCACTGCAGCATGAAGAGTCCCGCAGCAAAGGACTCTGGAGGTTCCAAAACTCCACTTCCATCCTGCGCCGCAGTTGGGGGTGAAGCCGTGAAGCCAGGAGACTCTTTTCGGAAGCAGTCATTCGATATGACTCCAGCAAGTGCTTGGATATGGGTAGATTTATAATATCTTATAATGATTTGTGGATAGATTTGGGTACCTGCCATATCTGCCACAACTTCTGAACTGCACACGCCACACTTCAAGCCCTTTGGCCCATGGCATTGCTTCATAATGCTTGACAATGCTTCATATTGCAGGGGTATACTGTAGAGCTACGATGCAGGTGCTGGTAGAGGTACGGTAGAGGTACGGTAGAGGTACGGTAGAGGTACGGTAGAGAAAGAAAACTCTACCGTACCTCTACCGTACCTCTACCGTACATGATTACACATGATTTTACATGTACTTCTAACGTAGCCCTATGATCCCATCCTGTCATATTTTCAAGGAACTAAAAAATGCTTACGTTTGGACCTACCTGCTCACGTCTGCTCAAGTGGAAAACCATGTGATCCAAGATGCAACATCAGCGCGAGAAGGTGGCGATGGCAGGCCCAAGTTCTTCGCCACATTGTTCGCTTTGGCCCACGAATCTAAGGTCTTCTTATGCGCGGGATGATGCCAGTAGTCTCAGTGGCAGGGGCTTTGATATGTTGGGATTCTGGTTGTGAGGCGGTGTTCTGACTGACAGCAACCATGCATCATGATCATCTGAGACTGCGCATTTTGGACATTTCTGGGAAAATCTTCCAAGCATAGAATGAATTAGAATGACATGAAGACATGAAGACATGAAAAGAATCTCTGATCTTGCTCTCTTTGCGCTGAATGCAGCACAAACCGCAGTCCACGCGAGTGCTGCTCCAGCTACACTTCTTCGTCACCAGCCAGCCCATGGCTGCTCTCCAGGCTTTTGCATGTCACAGGTTGCATGTCATTGGTTCCTTTTGATTCAGCGATATTGATATGTATATATATATATTGATCTATCTTAGGGCTCAACTTGCCATATGTAGAATATTGCAAAATAGATTAAAATAAAACATATTCCAAGTTGGTCCTCTTGATGTCCAATGATGTCCAAGTAGGAGTTTTATGATGTTTTGTGGTGTCCGGGTCAATGCATGTCCAAATGTTTCAAGGTTCACTATCCCCTGGAACCTGCAGCGGGCGCCGGACAGGCGCACAACATCAAACAAGCCCCATTAAGCCCCATCAAATTGGATGATTATCCCAGAAAATATTATTATATTTTCTTAATATATGTTAAAATATAATATATTATAATATAATATAATAATATAAATATATATAAAAAATATATTAAAAAAATATAATATATTAATATATATATATACATAAATTACTGAAATATTTCTTTTCGTAGGTCCCCCCTCCAAAACAAGCATTAAGGGGTTGGGGATTATATATATATATACATTAAAATAATTATGATAAATTAATATAACTTCTACATACATGTTGATGTAAAAATGTCCAGCCGCCTGGCACATCAACTCCAAAGCCCTCTAGCGCCATGTCGCTGTCGACCCTCGCGACGGGTCTCACTTCCATCCATGGGGAAATCCATGGGAAATCCATGGGAAATCCAGGTTCCACATCGATTTTGCCACCGATTTTCGAAGCTGATGTTGACTAATCATGAAAAAAATGTGGGGTGTCAAGGATGAGGTAGCCTGCACATTTTCACATGTGTATGTGATGTGCCAATTTTCGAAAATCAAACCTGAAGTAACACAGAAATCAACGATGTAAAAACCTGATGAAACTTGTGGATCCACAAGTGTCATTCTTTGAGAATTGCTGGAGTTCTCTGTACACTTTTTAGCTCAGGTGTTCTCCGGTTTTCCCCAGCCTGTCATGTGGCGAAGTTGGTTCACCTGCAATTTCAACCAGCGAGCCACTCGTTGGCTGAGCCACGCGCCGCCGGCAACGCGCCTTCAAATGGTGCCATCTCATCCGGTGTCCTTTGGGACAGGCAGCTGGTATGAAGATGTTGCCCAAATTCAACAGATCTTCAAAAAATGCTGGCAAGTTTCATTTCAAGTTCCAATGGAAAGCACAGTGAACCTTCCACTGAACTGGTCATAACTGGTCTCCAGCAGTTTGCGCTCCTCTTCAGGATGGGTTCGCAGAAGGTCAGAAAGGACTCATAGACCACCTGTCAACGACAGCTGCTGACAGCTGCTGACTGCGGAGGATAGCTGAGGCAGCTGCGTCGGCATCTGTCAAGCCCGACCTGGGAAACGATGTTGGTCAAAATGGGAAACAAATCAGCCTTGGTCATTCCTTCAACAATAACAAACACTCAATATTCACAAAATGTATGACATTATCAAAAAACAGTGATTCCAGCCATTTCAGGACTTACAACTACTTAAATCATGTTAAATCAATCTACCCATTGCACCCCATTCCTTCCTCATTGAGCTACCACACTGCTCCAGGCTGAAGTAAAACTCCAAGAAAGGCGTTGCTTCCTCCTTCCCATCAACGATCACACGGCGCAGCAAGCCAATCTTGCTACCTCAGTAAATCCATTGGAAAATCCATTGGAGCCCCTATCAATTCGACTTAGTGGGTATGGAATGGATGTATATCACATTATCCACATGTTGCAGTTTCCCTCAATGGTAACTCAAACAAGTTGAAACATTCTTTGGTGTTGTGTTTCATCGTTTTGTGGTGCTTTAAATAGACAGGTTGGGGTATGGTTGGATTCCCAAGTCATTCCAGTTCTTCCCCCTGCTGAGCTTCCTGCCATGGTGCAGCTTTGCGCTCTGTCCACGTTCATCGAGCACCAAATCATCCACGGATGTTCCCACGGTGGCATAGTTGGTCAGGCGAACTGGCTGAGTTGGGTGTGTTTTCAGTGTTTGTGTGATTCTTTGTGCATCAAATTGGTCCATGCTCCAAAGGTTCGATTTGATTTTGGGCACAAATAGTTGATATCCATCCCAACTGTGTTTTCAAAACAGGCTGCAAATCGCTAAAGCTTGTAACCCGCCACAAACATGCTGGGCACAGGAGTGAGGTGTCTGACCATCATCGGACAATGCTGGCCATTCCAAAGCCTCAAGACTGGCAGTGTTGGTATGATTGGGTCAGATCATGACGTCATGATATGTCATGATGATCCTCATCATAACTCCTCCTCCTCCTCATCATCATCATCATCATCACCACTGTCACCATCATCATTCAAAGACTTGATGCAAACTCCCAGAGTTTGCATCGTCAACGCCTTGGGCCTTGGAGCGCCCGAAAAAAAATCGGATGGCACGACGTCGTCGCTGGGTCTCCATGCCCAAATCTGGAAATGCTCCCGTGAGACTTGATCGAAGAGGAAGTCCTCAGCGCCACAACATCTGCTGAAGTTCTACCCAACACCTTGGCACTCCCGTTATAGTCGATGTGAACTTGACATTCACATAACCTGAACGTGAAAAGCAAACCCTTCACAGAAATCCATGTTCAACAGGGCTACCTCACCAGCCCTTTCGTACCCACTGAGTGATGTGAATGCCTGAAGCTGCAACTGAGATGTCTGCGGGCAGCAAAGATTTCAGAAATTCCCTCTGAAAAATACGCCCAAAGCGCTGGGTGGGCCTCGGTTGGGTCATGAAATCTCTGCATGTGGGATCTAAATGCGATCAGTCACGTATCACAGCAGGTCATTGGATTCAGAAAAGCGAACTGGTTCGGAAATGTCAGGAAACCAAAAACAAGATATGTCCCGACTGCTGTCATCTTTGAGGCATTGGCACTGACTTGTTGTCTTCCCGCCGCTGTATTAGAGTCTTTTGATCCTCACGTTCTTCAGCCAGCGATTGCTGCAGGGAAACAACAGCCTCTGAACATTTTTTCTTTCTGAAAGCTAAATAAAACAGGTTAGGAAAAGATGACAAAGTCCAAGAAATTCAAAAGATCTTCAAACCCCCTGCCCCAGGCATCCTTGGACAACATCACTAACTTCTCCCCCTGTGCCATGACGCACCTCAGCAGATGCCCTAGTGGATAATGAAGAACTGGGTCTCTCAATGTTTTTTAGATAGGGGCTGCTAGGGGAAGGAATGATGAAGCACTCGCGGGATATGGTTCCCTATTGATCACCATACATTCTAAGTGTTTAATCTTAATTAAGAATTTGATTCATCCTCACTAATTTATCACTCATAATTAATCACAAATTCTGGGTGAGTAACCTCACCACTTAATCATCTTTAACTATCTTTAACTGGTGTTTAATCTTATTCTTTGGCCATGTAACAGCAGTTTTTTTTCACATGGCCATTTTGTGTCTTTCATCCACCACGAAAAAAATCGTTGGTCCCAACAGGTTCATCATCTGCTTGGTGCTGGGAGGCTGCGGGTTGAATCTGCAGAGGCGTCAGAGCTCTGATGTAACTACTTTGATACAATGATATACAATGGGATATATATATATAATTATATATATATACACATTATATCTACTATATATATATGTGTTGTCAAACCTCCAGCAGCACCTAACAACTCTCTGCCCTTTTCACGAGCATAGTGGCCGCCATCTAGCGATCTCAAACTGCAAAGGCTCAACGTTGAGACAAGGGGAAGATTGCCAGCTGCTCCACACAGGAAAAGCTGACCCAAGCAAGCTTCCAGAAAAGTCATACAACCAAAGTGAGCATTCCATGGGTGGCATGAGGGCGGGTGCCCAAACTGCACCGGTGTGAAAACACATCCAGAGTATGTGTTGTCAAACCTCCAGCAGCACCTAACAACTCTCTGCCCTTTTCACGAGCATAGTGGCCGCCATCTAGCGATCTCAAACTGCAAAGGCTCAACGTTGAGACAAGGGGAAGATTGCCAGCTGCTCCACACAGGAAAAGCTGACCCAAGCAAGCTTCCAGAAAAGTCATACAACCAAAGTGAGCATTCCACCTTTGCGAGTAGGCAGCAACGGTATCGTTCGCGCGCTCACAGCACCTAACCCGCTCAATGCTCGAGGATGGAAAGGTAGTAAGGAAACATGAGGCTAAAGGAGTGGATCAAAAGTTTGCAGCTGTCAGGCAGGTCAATCATCGTTATCTGTGTTGCGATCTCTTGCAGATAATGCTGTAGTGTCTCAATATTGCGAAGTCTTAGAATCCAAAGAATGTCAGCTATGGGAACACCTTGTCTGTAGAGTTCTACAGTTCCACCGGCTCGTAGGCCTCCAGGGGTAATGTTTGCACCAGTAGGCACTCGTAAACCTGAAAGCAGCTTATTCCACCGAGTTCTAAACATGCCAAAGGAGCCAGGGTAAATGAAAGCCTCAGAACTCAAGGCACCCAAAATAGACCACAGGAAACTGCACACGCCAGTAGGTTTAATCTTTGTGTGCTGCACTCTTCCCATACCACGTCTTCCAGGTTTGGGCTTTTGAATTCTGAAAAAGATTGGTCCACAGGCTTTGCCAAGGTCTTGAGGAAAAACAAGCTGACCTCTGCAAGCTTTGATCACTTCTCCAGGTCGGCAACATCCATAATAAGCTATGAGCAAGACGCAGCCGATCCTAGTCCAGCTCCAAGCAATGGCAAGAGACACCATGGCTTCCATCATCTTCAAGGGTACAGGTCGCCTGTGCTCCACCGGCTCAAGCTGTTCCCAACGTGCTATCGCATCCCAAGCGAGGCTGAGATGGCCCCGAAGACCAGGAAATTCGCGCTGTGCAAAAACCACCAGATGCCTAAAATTGAACAAAGCTTTCCCACATTCATACATATGTCTGCCGTATGAACTAAGCATGTTGCCCATGAGGACGGGCGAGGCCCACAAACTTCTAGCAACTGCTTCGCCTATCAAGCTGACTGTCCAAGCCCAGAACAAAGCCCATTGCCTGCTGCCGATGGCCTGCGTTTGCGGCCGAATGAGCTCCACATCATCCAGGGCACTGGCATTTCTGGGACGACCACGACTCGGTCGAGGTCCAGGGTTTTTGGCCTCGCCTATCCGCCGGTGATCATGCCGGCAAGTTAGGGATAAGCCAGCACTATTCTTGTAAATACCCAAATCGGAGAGAACAGCCCAAGCCAAAAAGGAGCACAACCTCTTGGGATACGGTTCAGCAATCTTGGTCCAGCAAGCCTTACGATTCTTTGGCTTCCCA
Organism: Cladocopium goreaui; assembly: GCA_947184155.2. Lineage (NCBI taxonomy): Eukaryota > Dinophyceae > Suessiales > Symbiodiniaceae > Cladocopium > Cladocopium goreaui. Next base: position 839,025 of record CAMXCT020006589.1, read on the forward strand.
CGTAGAATAATGTGCTTGTGGTCTCGGCTGCAAAGCCGCTTTACTCCAGCTAATCTTCCAGAGGTGAGGAACCTAGTTCTCTTTCGCCACGGAGCTCCAAAAGCGCAGAAATCCAGTCTGAAGAAACGACTAGCCGCTTTCTTCGGCAAAAACTTCAAAGATGGGTGGTCCCAAATAAAACTGCCATCAGGATTCTCAACCCAATAGCCTATGCAGAGGCTGATACACAAACGGATGATTGACCCGATCCACTTGGCATGAGAATTGCCTTGAGAAATCTTTTCAAACATGCTCTGCCTGATAGGTCTGATCCCTAAAGGCTCTGCTTTGCTTCTCACAGCTGGCGTAATGGCCCTAGAAAACGACGCGCAAATAGGGGCACAAGAAACGTGCAAGAAACAGCCGCCTCTGATCAACCTTTCAAGCTTTCGTCTTGTCGCTAGAGACAGCAAATCAAACTGTGGGCCGTCCTCGATGTCAATGGTCAGCACCCAAGGAGCACCAAGCCTGCTGCAAGCCTTGGCAAAGCCCTTTCGCCCTGAATAAAGATCAAGCAGACCAGGACAAGTCGGCGGCCATTGGAATCCACTACCAAAAATAAATGCCTCCTCACCAAAAGAAGTGAGATCATCAAAAATGTCTGAGGGCCAAAAATGAGTCTCATCACTGGAGCTAACTGTAGGAGGTTCACTTTCGATGAATTTCAAATTATGTCTTTTACTGAGCTTCTCTTGAACCCGTTTGTGGAGATTGTTCTTCTTGCGGATGGAGTGTTTGTCGAAGTGTCTATTCTCAGCACTGGGAAAAAGGTCTTGAAGGGGGGCATGACCAGAGATATAGTTGTCATCCAAACCATCATGTTTCAGCATGTCATCTAACATCTCATACGACCCTTGAGCAGCACAAAGCCACCATTCAGGCAGTTCAACATCTGGATGACGCAAAGATGCCCCTCGTGTAGGATCGTCTGCAGGATTATGTTTTGTATATACGTAACCAGGGCTGGAATACACACCTCTACCAAGGACATTGGGTAAGCTCTTTCGTAATTCCCTGTTCAAAGCGTGCGAAGCAGACCTGCCCTTGCAAATAGCACCCGCTGTAACCTGAGAATCGCCTCCAATGCAGACCCGTACATCCGAAGAATGGATCCCCACAATCTCCTCCGCCTTGAGGTAGGAGCGCAGCTCGCCAATATTGATATGCCTAGCTTTCCTTGCCCGCCGCTTCCAACGAAGTTTGTAGACAAGACCCCGAGCAGCAACCTCCCAGACAGGATGAGACGAATAGGGGACTTCACCTGAAGGCAACTCTTCCTCTGGATCTAGAACACCTTTACCTTTAAGGTTAGCTTTATAAGGGCTCAGAAGCTTAGTCCACGCAGACCTTGATAAACCATGCCTGTGCATTTCGGATCGGAGACCTGTAGGGAGTTCAGCAGCGCAAACAGCATCGCCCCAATTTGACGCATCCACCATGTAGACCTCGTTGGAAAAAGACGCCCTGAGGTTTGTGACCGCCAAAGGACAAAGAATACATAGAGACCACAGCTCATCCCGCAGCGCTGAAGAAAGTTGGACCACATCACCTTGATCCCGACCCGCCTGAGCAGCATAGACAAGATCCAGCAGGGACATCATTCTTCGCCTAAACCCAAATAAAGCCACAAATCCACCAGAGACCATCTCTAATAGACCTACTGTAGCAACGCCCAGGCAAGCAATTTTACTTGTGATCCAGCAGAGAGAACCAGCACGCACCACATTACCTCGAACGAGTCCACGAAGCCCGTCAACATCAGCACCCCAGAAGCTCGCATTCTCCGAGTTGGAAAACCCCTTGGTGGGGTGTGCTTCCAGCCCTACCTGCTTGTACATGTCATGCATAGCAGCTCTACGATGCTCCATGTCAATACCACGTATTTCCTCTACGCCAACCTTCTGCATAAGGATGAAGTCATCTATGATGATACCAGAGAGAGTGTTATGCCTGGGAGTGCGACCATGCAATGTGAGTAAATTGTTGGGGTCAACCGCACCAGAGATCAAGCCCATGCAAATGTGTGAGGTTTGTGCGTATTCACAAGCAGCAGAGTCTCCCATAGCCAGTGTATTCAAGCAGGCATAAACATACCTCTCACCCTTCAGCGCATCAGGAAAGCCAGCAAAGTTTCTCACAAGCTTGGTATCAATTTTCCAATCCAAAAAATTTCGAGATGCTCTGTCATATCCAATCTTGAATGTGTAAAAGAAATTGGAAAGATCGTCACCTGACATCAAAAGCTTTTCGTCATCTGAAAGGTGAATGCCCAACAACGCTGTAGCCGCACCCATGCTCAGTATATATTTGTCCGGTGTGTGCTGCAGCTGATTTGCCGGTCGACCATCCAAAATCAAACGATCCACATCTAAATTCTTTGGAACACAAAAAAGACCATTCCCGTGATGCGCAATAATTTCCGAGGGTTTCCTAAAAACCAAACGACCAGATTTGTTAAGCAAACGTAGCAACTTGATCTTCTCATCCAAAGAGGCATGAACACGAACCCTGGGAGGTTTGTCAACCAAAGAATCTGGATGGATGCCTTGACAAAAAGGCTCCTCAAATAGCTTCTTACATTCCGAATCCAAAAAAGGGGTTGGATCAAAAACAGGTTTGCCCTCCATCTTAATTCTGTCGGCCACAATACGCTGAGCTGTGCAAACGTTGCTCTTCTGCAAATGCCCTATGACTTTTCCACGCTCGGCGTTTGGTCGACAAAGCTCCACTTTCTGAGACATCTTTTGATATTTGCTAAGGCCCTGAACGACACTAGAGCTGAAGGCTTCCAGCTTCTTGAGGATCTCTTCCTGCCGCTCTTGTTTTGCGGCAGTGCGCCCCATATCAGAGGCAGAAAAGGCTTTTTGCTCGGCCCACGCTGAAACTAGCTCCTCAACTCTTCCAACCATAGATTTCTGCTGATCAGTCAGAGCGACAGGGCCGCACACTCTGTCGGGAGGCAACTGGTGCTGCCCAACATGCAAAAAACTCAAAAAGGAAATCTGCAAGTTGACGATGTGTCTAAAGCCAGCAGTACGCTCACCATTCTTCTTTTTGCTCAGATCAGCACCATGATACGGAAGAGGACACTGCCAGAGGTCAGCGTTAGGAGCCACATCACGCTGGCTCCTCGGCGACTTCGAACACTGTGCTCGATAGAAACGCCCAAATGGCGTTGATGAGGAAAAAATCTTGTGGGGCCAAGTGCACCACATGGAGCCAATATCAATTGGCGAAGCATCAAAACCAGGCACATTCCGCCCGACATGGACATCCTGGCCATCGTGAAAGGAGGAGGGATCATCATCCTCCGCAGCAGAGTGAGAAGCCTCACTCAAAGGACCAGCAGCATGGACTTTGACAGCTTTCCCTCCCGTGCCCCGACCCAATACCGCAGTAGGGCTACAAACCCCCCGCGCAGACGTAGAAGTGCCGGGCAAAGGCCAAGGAGTTGGGCCGTCAGTGTTCAATTGCTGCGATCCATCAGAGTTCCCTATGCTGCCGATTCTGGGGCAGGGTCGGATTCCTGCCCTTTCTTTCCTCCTCCTTTTCCTTTTTGCTTGGCTGCCGCCTTGGGGTAAGACTTGGGCTGCGGAATGCCCTTCCCTCCACTTGCAGCTGGCACTGGATTCTTCTGACCCAGTTTCTTTCTCATCTCCATGTAGGTATCCACATCCTTCAGATGATGGGCAAAGGCTTCGACCCATCTGCTGTCGAGGATCCTTGTGTAGGCCATTTCTGTCGGCTCTGGGATCACATGGCTGGCAAAGGAGGATATCGGCGCAGGAGGTTCCAGCGCAAACTCCTGCGCCAGAAGGAACGACCCTCGGTCGATGCTCTCCTGTTCGTACTGAGCCATAAGAAGATAGCAGCGACATAGAGCTTCGTCGGTCGCTCCTCCCCTGATGGCATCCATAATTCCTGCTAGGCCCCAGACCGAGCGCACTGTCCGTGGGTAGGACTGGATCTTCGATCTGTGCTCGGCCCATCCCCGAACTGAGAAGCCGCTCACCGCAGTGTTTGGTTGAACCGTTGAGAGAGCATAGTCCTCTTGCATGTTGGCTTCCATCACGGTCCATAGCTTCTTCGGATCCTCTTTGAAAGCCTTCTTCAAAGCTCGAATGACTGCCGCATGCTTTCGAGAAAGTCCTACTCCTCCATCTGCTGACCCAGACGCGCCGCTGAAGTCCATGGAATCCTCCAAAGGATCTGCCTTCTTCGAAGCAGAAAGCTTGCTGACTATCTTCGTCAGCTGAAGGAGAGCTGCCGTCATGGGATCGGCGACTGCATCTACGCCGTCGGGGTCTGACTCGGCCTCGGAGTCCTGCAGGTCGTTGTCTTGCTTCTTGGAGCTTGGGTCCAAAGCTGTCTGCTCGCCCAGCCGGGGCTTCCCTGTGATGGCCTTGCTCATCTGAGTCAGATGTTCGGAGGGCACACCCGCCTGTAAGGCTGCAGCCACCGCGCTCGGATCCAAACCTGGGTAGTTCAGCACGGGAGGGCTGGCTTTCTTGCCAACTGTTTTTGAGGATTGAACTTTCGCCTTTCCAGCCTTCTTGCCAGGCTTGGCTTGATCCTCTACCCCTGATGGAGCTTCTTGCGCTGTGACATAGCCAGATCCTCCGCGCTGTAGAGCCAGCAGCTCGTCCAGGCCCAGCTTGAGCTGGGAAAAGTTTTCTTCCAACACAGCCAGCCTTGAGCCTGCATCCATGGCCTCTGCATCCTCCTCTTCTAGGTCTTCTGGAGCCTTCAGCCCAAATTTCTCGTAAGCTGCAGCAGCAAGACCGTCCGCATAAGGGAAACATGCAGCCCTGGTGTCTTTGTCCTCAAAATTGTACAAATTCTGCAAATCCTCAGGAAAACTAATGCTAGGCAAAAGGTCTGCTTTCAGCCAGCCAAGCCAAACATGAACCGACAAACCGTCGGCAGCGTTCACTCGGTCTTCAGCTGTGCAAGCAGGGATTGATAAAGAAATAGGTTTGCTGAGACTACCTGTGTCCAGCAACCTTTTGGAGGCCTTCTTGTCCCAAACCGCTCCGGGGACACAGACAAGATGACCCAATCTGCCAACACCCAAAATCGCTATGTCAATTGGACCAGCACTACTGTCAAGGCACCCGACCTTATATCCCAGATTTGTGCCGTCCGCTGACACAATGAACTCTTCAAAGAAGAGCTCCTCTGCGATGGCTGTGTCAACAGCCATCCTATTGATCGAGGATCTCGGTTGGCCAATCCAGGTCTGCCTCTCTCACGGCAATCCTGGCTTCCCACTGACTTGCAAATCCTGCAAAAATCGAAGAACCAAAATTGTGAGGGTTGCCCGGCTCGCTGACCAAATTGCGAACTGGGGCAAACACACTGTAGACACGCACTGGGTTCAAAAAGAACTCGTCCTCAAAAGTGCGGATGACCACGTAGACTCGGTTGGGGAGTCGGATCAGACCGCGCCCGCTTTCACCCCTGGCCTCGCCGTTCAAACAGCGGTGGAAAAACTGACCAGTCAGCCTGGCAGCCCTCTCACGCTGCTCCTGGCTGTAGTCTGAGGCCAAGGCGGCCTTCGGGGCCGGATAGGCCTTTGGAGCAGTCCTAGGTGGACTGCCAAGGATCCCAGGGACGGAAGACCCTGGCCGAGCCTCACTCTGCAAATCAGCCAAATCACCCTCAAGCCGCTCAAGTCGTGCAGCTAGAGCCAGTAAATCAGCCCTCAAAACTTGGATCTCTCTCTGAAGCCGGCCCACCTCACTCATGAAATGACCCGGTACAGTTTAGGGCCCCGACCAACTCCAGTCAGTCTTGCAATCCGCGCCTTGATAGATAAAGTCGCCCACTGCTTGATGAGCACTAGAACTTCCAGCAAAGGCCAGAGCAGCAAGCCCACAATTAGGCCAGACCAAAAATTCAGAGGTATATCTCGTGGAGTTTCAGGACAGGTCAGCTCAGAGGTATCCGGTATCAAGTTTGCAGGGATGTTCAGATTGCTAGGGATATTCCAATCCTTTTCAGCAAAGAACCAATCTTTCAGCAAAAAGAGAACAGAGCTAGACAAGCTCCCCGTAGCGGCCGATAAGGCCAAAGGATGCCTGTCCATCCACGAACTTTGTGCCCAAACTGCACCGGTGTGAAAACACATCCAGAGTATATACATAATATCCTACACATGTTATTGATAATCATAATATGTCATCTTCCGATGAATCCAGATCATCCCAACACCCAAAATGTCCGTCATCCGGGCGGCTCCAATATCCACGCCAACTTCTTTGGATGGCGTACGTGCGGTACACCCCGACGCGCCAACAGCGAGCCTTTCGGTGTCTCGGTTGATGAGGACTGCCAGTTGTTGGAGATCAACGGATGGGTGATTCATTCATCAAAAAACGGGGATATATATATATACACATAGTATATATATATACACTGTGCTATATATAATGATAAAATGATAATATATATATATATATACACTATATATAACCTAACCAACTTTGTGTGGTATTTGGCTGTGTCTGAAAATGAGGCATAACTCCCAGAATAGCGGTTTTAATGGGGGAAAATGGTAATCCACCATGATTTTTTTGGGTTCACCACCAACCAAAAATAGTGACACACATTGACGCATTGACTTGTCAAACCCGTTGCATCCAAATTGTTTGACGCACATGTATATAATGACAATTGTCAAGTCATTGTGATGACTAGGTCATGTCACTGTGGTTTTCACTACAGGAGTCGCCAAACCATGGAACCTTATGCTGATAGCAACTTTCTATCTTATTTGGGACCCCCTAAATCAACCTGCCAATGGCCTCCATATGCCGGAGCGAGCTGGCCAAGCTGGCCACCTTGCATTGGGATCCCAAATGTAACCCAACCAAAATGGATAGGTCAAACAATTCTACTCGAATAGAGACCATTTGAATATCAATTGATGACAATTGCTTTTCTATCTTGTCTATCTTCTTGGGGGTTGTATACTACACACATTTATAAGCTTCCAAAGTGCGACAGTAACAACCATAAAGATTTGCATGATTATCTGGGAAGATGTAAGATATATTACTATGATACATGGGAAATATATTAGCATCATGATTGGGTGGAGTTGTCAATGACAATTAGGCAAACACCCATTGCGTGGCTGATGCTGTCAAAGTTTTTTACAGTATTGGTCTCAAAAGATGAAGATGGGAACACATAGAAAAACACTAGGTGAAACGCAAACCAGTTTACCAGCAAAACATGTGTCTCGAAGCCTTCTAGCAAATCATCCATCCAGTTTCCCATCGGCGTATTTGAAACTCAACAAAACACTCAAGAAATTGGTGTCTCCCATTTCAAATTGCCAATCAAGTTAGCCCGCCCTTGACCATTTTACCTGAATTTTCGTGGCCCAACATTTTCACCCACCCATTGGCCCTGCCTGAGTTGTATCTCTCCAATTCCGGCATAGGCACTGGGACTTGCCGCAAGGGTTGCACTGGTTGGCCCGTGAGGTACTGCAGCCGCAACTCGTCCTCTTGGGCTTGGGTCAAACCCATTTGTGGCACCCTGAAGGGAGCTGAAGCTGTAGCTTGGTTGGCAACTTGAGCTCGTTGCATCTGGGCCATCTGGGCACTTTGCATCATCTGTTGCTGTTGAAGTTGTTGAAGCTGTTGTTGTTGCAGCATCTGGGCATGCAACGCCTGTACTGCAGCTGTTTGTTGATAGCCCTGTGGGCCCTGTGGGCCGCCCTGGTGACCCCGGCTGGTATAGCCCTGGTGGCCGCGACTCGGTTGGGGTGGAGGGGGCGGCACATCAGGTTCTGGCGGTGGAGGTAGGACAGGGGAAGCCTGGCTAAGGGGGAGTCACCAAGAAATCTGGGGATGTGGGCAGAAAAACTTGGGATGTTCAAATTGGAAACCAAGGCTTCAACAAACAGAGGCTTTCATAATATGTTTAAGCAACCACCATTGGGTTGTGAGCAAGCAAAATCCCATCTGATACTCTGTGAGTAACAAATCCGTGCATATAACATCATATAACTGCTCAATATATGGGTGGGTCAAAACGTAGGGCCCACAACCCAACGATGAATATGTCTTGAATACGAATACGTGCATTTGTGCCCAAAATGGTTCCAACCAGGATTGCTTCCTATACCAAAATAGACCGTCAACTGATGGATTTTGGGTACTTTCATTCTGGACAGAACCCAAATGGCTATGTGCGGCTATCCCCACTCAGGCACTACAAATGTTGGTAACGTTCTTGTATTTGACCGTCCGAGTGGGAGATGAAATAAAGTTTGACCCAGACCCAAAATGTAACCCTGAGGACGTTTCACATGGCTATAGCTGGGAATTTAAAAAAAAAAACACAATTTTTCTCCAGATAGGTGATGTTCCAGTGCCCTGTTCCGGTTTCTGTCGGGCCCTGGCCCGCCTAAACACTTGGTCGATATTAGTGTGAAACTTGAAACCATCCAATTTTATCCAATTTTTGGAGGTGCCAAAAAAACACGTTGAACCAATTCATAGATACAATTTCGAAACATGAGACATTAATTAATATCAATTATACCATAGCCATAGCCATGACCATGATCCACCTCTCCCATGGCCTCTACTTGGATGTCACGCAATTCCCGCAGTCGCGCCACCACCTCTGAGAAGAAGGGCCGATGTTCCTCACGGCGGCTTTGGTGATGGGGATAGAATGGTGATATAGTGGAAACGTACTGGGAATATCATGGAGGTATAAACATCAAAGGTTCGGATGTTGGGATGCAAACCCAAAATATCATACGAGTCATATAATAGTCATAAATTGGAATGTAATATAATGTAATGATGAGTTGAATCAACAAATTGTATCAATTGTATCCCATCATATACTCTTGGGATATTGATATAATATATATATATATATTTATAAACACAATGGGATTCATGGCATATTTACCCAATAATGACCCATCCCGAGCTTTGTTGCTAGGTGATGACCCCCAAATGCTTGGCTCCCAGGATGCTTTACTGGCAGCTCCAAGGGCTCCTCTTGATACTCCGTGCATTTGAGCCCGAGATGGGCAAAGTTCAACGCCACTTCGTATGGAAACCCGGCCTGAACACGCTTCGGAAATCGCTTCGGAAATCGGCTGGACAAGCCAGCCGAACGCGGTGTGTCATTTTGGCATGTATTACTATACAATATGGAGGTTTCCTATTGTATCCAAAGTTGCCTGTAATCAATGGAAAAATAATTACTAGTTTGGGGTAGCCATATTTCAGGAAACCTACATATTGTCAAACGAGTGATGCCCGAGCACCTATCCAACAATATGAATATCTTAAGATAACCACCATGATCCTCACAAGAAGTGGCTGAGAAATAGTGGACCCCGAGATCTCACCCAGGCCATTGGTCGAATTTTCAGGAAACCTGCTTGGTGCGGAGGTCCCCCAGGAGTTTCAAAAACACCCATGGTTTGATGTCGATAAGGATTGGGGTGTTCACCGACAATGTCCAGCAATCATGTAATCATGTGAATGGGAAGATGATCCATTTAAACTATAATTTAAACCATTTATCCCATTCCGACATGAACCATGAAAAATGCCTCCATCTCATCTCATGAAAACTGGTTGCCAACGCTTGGTACGTAGATATTCCATGATATTCCATGATATTCCTAGTCTTGGTCATTTCACAATCTCCATTAAACCAAATAGTATAACTCCCTGCAAAAACCAATCTCCAGGGGTATCCTTAACGGCTCAAATAACAACATGGCAGTGGAACATGACCCATTCGTGGATGGTTTTCCTACTGGAATTTACAATCTCCATGTACAGGGCATTGCACAGCTAGCCAGGTTTGATTACCAACAGGTAATTCCATTAATCACAATTGAATCACCATCAATAATCACCATTAAACCACCATTAATCACCATTAAATCATCATTAAATCACCATTAAATCACCATTAAATCACCACTAATTCATCACCATTACTGGCCATGAATCGCCATCATCAATCACCGTCATTCATCGAAGGCTATTCCCAAGATGTTACGGAGGTTTCGGGAGGTCATGAGGGTATAAAAAAATCATCCAGTCATGGGGAGCCAATTGTACTTTGAAACTTGAAACAACCATGGTGACGACTATGGATCCAAACGATAAGTTTACAAAACCCCATGATATTCCCATGATATTCCTATGGAGATTCACCAATATTTCATGGAAATTCTCATGAACTCCCCACAGATCTTCCATATTCCTATGGTATTCCTATGGTATTCCTATGGTATTCCTATGATATTCCCATGAATTCTCCCCAGATCTTCCAACCCCACCAGATGCATGGCCTTCTTGTCCAGCGCCTGCACGGCTGTGCGCACGTTGTAGCCCAAGGCGGTCACCAGGAACTCGTACTGATCGCTGCCATCGGGCGCCTGGCAACGCCGAAAAACCGGAAGGGCTGTTGTTGGGGTGGGAAGAACCGGACAAACCATGGGGTTTTCCTGACTGTTTTACCAAAAATGGTGGGGAAACCATAGGTTTTTTAATGTTTTTTAAATGTGTTTATTGCCAAAATGGTGGGGAAACAGTTTTTTTAAAGCTTAATTTTGTTATGTGTTTTATTACCAATGGTGGAGAAACCATAGGTTTTTGGATGATTTTCCACGGATTGTGAGAATCCCCAATATATACAGGACAGTTTATAACCCCATCTAATAATCCAACAGGGGGTTTTGAACACTGCTCATATGTTTTGACCAATGCTGGGAATATTGTCATGGAAAAACCACCGGTGATCCACTTTTTGGTGAAGTTGATGCCTGGGTCACTGGGTCACATATGGTCACATCCTGATTTTTTTGGTCACAATGTCAACCGATGGTCCACCAAATAATGAGATTGCTTCTACTAACATCTTATAGATAGCATCCAATGGGTCACCATTCCTTACATTTTGTTAAACATTGTGAATGACAACCCCAAAAAAATGTATGAGAACCTCCCGGGCGGAAGATGGTACAGCACGTACAGCACCATCATTGATGCCCCTTCCCTTGATTCCGCTTGTATATCCACTGTAATCCATTCAACAGCTCCACTAGAAGTTTGCGAACCTGAAGAATCAGCACTTCCACCATTAAACAACTTGGAAGTTCAAGTAATTTTTTCACTTCACAACCCCCAAGCCGTGGAAGAGTCCGACCCTAGACATGCCATGCTAGACCAGTGCCATTGGGATGGCCATAATCCCATGATCCATGGCCTGAAACTTGGAGGCCGGTGGGCGAGCAGTTAACAACTCCAAGAGGACGATGCCGAAACTGTAGACCTGCCATCGACACCCCGACCGACAAGCAACGGGAGATTCCTGGGACCCAGAAATGGTGAAATGGTGATTTGATGGTGATTCAATGGTGGTTTAATGGTGGTTTAATGTGATTTAATGGATGGAAATGGGGAGGAAATTGGATTGAAATGGTGAAATGGAATGAACTAAGATGATATTAAGTGATTTTTTTTGGACCAAAACCGTTCATCTTTTGGCCCTTTTTTCGGGGAGTTCATCGTTTGAGCCTCGTTTTTTTTGCATGAAGCACATGAGGGAACCAGGACCCCGTGGTTTCTAGCATCATTGTACCCATTCACATGGCACTTCTTGGGGTATCCTCCAGGCGTATCCCCATCACCAATTAATTGTTGCTGCATTCCCGGAATTTCTTTGTGAGTATTTTCACATGTGCAATCATATGCAGGTTTGTTGAAATTGATGGACACCTCTTAATATCTCTTAATCAGCGTTTTAATTCAACCTCACACATAGCTTGATATTTGGGGGCCCCAAAGAACTTGAGGCTCAATCATAATTTCCCTGTAAAAATAACATATGTTCAAACACCCAAATAGATGATAATAACATAAGTAAGTTGGTTCTAGACTGTTGTATGTCCAGTTATATCCCCATCTAACAGTTAAAAACAACATGTGTTATATCAGTTCTATCCCATTATCTCCCCATGATCCATGTTTTTCTCCATTCTCTCCCCCATTTTTCATGGATAAGTCACCCTGATGCCATCTGCCATTCGCATCCATTCGCCTCGCTGCGTTCAGTCACCACAGAGTTGCTGACATAGTGGGGACAAGCGTAACCCACTGTGCCAGCAGCCTGGCTCCCGTGCCCAGACTTGGGAAGAACAATGGTGATAAATATACGTTAATTCATATGTTAATTAATATGTGATTAATAAATGTTAATATTCAACATCATTCTTAATATATGAGTGGCGGACAAAATTAGTTCCTACCCGCAATGGACATGGACAAAGTGGGTGGTCCCCTATCGTTTGTGCATGTTTTCGCACAAATTTAAACCTTCCATGTCCACTCCCCACTACTTTAGTCTTCCGCTAATTTTGTCGGTTACTCATATGTTCATATATATATATAAATACGTTAATTAATATGTTATTAATATATGTTAATATTCATTATATCAATATGAAGTCCTTAAAACTTAAAACATGGATTGAAATTGGGGACTGGTATGGTTTGATATTCCCATTTCAATCCGTTGGGATGGCTGAATCTTCACAAAAAAAAACGTGATCTTGAGATGTGAAAGACTGGTGCTTAGTGGCGTAGTGGGGGAATGGGATGATTCTTCATAGTTATGAATATTATTAATGGATGAATAGGGTGATTGTCCATAGTTATATTATATAGTTGTCATGGATCATTCCTCCATTTCCCCACCAAATGGGGTATTCAGGATGGCGCCTGCTGGACTTTCGTCTCTTTGGCATGTGAACAGCAAGCAAGTCCCTGAGGATATGGAGATTCACATCGACCACACCGGACGGGAGGGACTGCCGTGCGATCAATGCTTCAGGATGAAAAATATGCCGTTTGCCCAACCAAACTGATCGTTTGGGCAGTTTGAGGAACAGGCGAAGTCGGCCATTTTTGCTGTTCCATTGCGATCCTCGTGTCGCACAGCGACTGGAGGACTGGGCACCCCTTCGAGGTACAGTACAAGGTCAATTTCTAGCCCCTGATGTGAAATAGCCGCCAGAGAAAGCCTGGTTTAGTATCAGTAAATCTATGTAAAGCTATGATCTAATCGAATCTATTCATTGTGGGGGTCCTTGATTTTGGGGCAATTCTGTGTAATCACATCTACAATCATATACAGTATCATATAGAATATCACGGGGGATCACCATGATGAACCACAGCTGCAAGCATCAGGCCATGGTCAACGCTGAGAGCCATGCCAGCAGGATGTTCGGGCACTTGATGTCTCGATGAAAGACCTGACTCACTGGTGAGATTAACACAGAACAAAAAGGAAGGAAGGATCCATTTCGGCAGCTACAGCTGGAACATCCAATGAAAACCAATCCGCCATTTGGTTTGCTGAATCCTGCAATCTGCTTCCAACCTGCGACATCTGCCTGCCATGTTTAACAAAGTGATGAAAGGTGCCTTGGGTGTCGAGTTGTGCAGGTGCGATAGACCTGGCAATCACTGGCAGATCTGCGGCTGTCTCCGTATACCACCATTTTACGGTCATTTTTTTTAAGGGCAACAATGATAATTACTGGGAACTATCGTGGATATGAACGTACTTACCATTCCAAACAATGGCAATGTGAGTTGATATAGTCAACATGAATCAACAAATATTGGGAAGTTCCAGGTATTTTTCGAGCGAATTTCAGCCGGAAGCACCACAAGATGCGTCGTAGGCCGCACTGATGCGAAGCTTCCAGGGGAAGGGCACCTGAGTTTTCTCGGTTAAAGGCGATGGTGCCATGGTTTGCCAAAGGAGAGCAAGGAACATGGCTTGGGAATCTAGGGCAAAGATAGACAAAGATATTGAAACTTTGGAACTTTGGAAGGATGCTGCAAAAACCAACTCATCCAATCACGTTCCAGTCCACTTTCATGGAATTGGGTATGGGTCTACAGGGAATACAGAGAGAACCCCAGAGCATGACGCTGACGAAACATGGCAACTCCATCTGCTGTCAACAGGTCTCAAAGCTTCACCCCGATCCATCTTATTGCTTCATATCTCATGAATTCTCATCACATGTATCCATATCCATATGTTCAAGTTGGTTGTAGCATGTTGTAGCTCCCATCTCCAACTTTCTGCCCATGTTTCAAGTGCCATCCCATCCCCATTCCGAAAAATCTCAGTTTCGCACATTCTCGGTGGCGCATTTCTGCAAGCGATGGAAGACGTCGCCCCCCCCGAGGAGTTCGTAGACCAAGAGTCGCTCCGGGCCGTTCTTGGCGAATCCCATGAGGATCACTAAATTGGGATGGCGAAACTTGCTGAGCACGCGCACCTCTTCCTGCAATGGGATGGGATGATTGGATGATACGTATGGTATATATATATATATATAATACGTATATATATATATAATATGTGTATAATGATTATATATTTATATATGATGATTATATATGTATATATGATGATATGTGTAATTAATGGTATATGATGGAAAATAATGGTATAAATGCTACGCCGCTACGCAACGATACATTCTATACATAATATATAAATAACTGAATAACCAATGAAACTGGTTTTATTCATCAAAGTCTTAAGCAACAAACATGGAGGTATCAACCAATATAAAGATAAACCTGGTAATGTGGGTTGAGTTCAGCAAAAATATTGGGGGTTCAACATGATTCAACCAATAAGGATGGTGATATGACTGATCATCGTGCAAATAACTGTGTGGTGGTAATCATGGGTGTCATGCCATGCCAACCTCCGAAGGAGGAAGGACTGATGACTGGATGATCATCATGAATTATCACATCCAATCCCATCCATAATCATCACACCTGTCCCATGATATCACATGAAATCCGTGATAATCATCGAATATTCGTCAAAACATCATCGAATATCATTCTAGTCAATCATTCAGAATAAACAACTTGTATTTATTTCTGTATTTCTGATGTTTCTTGGGGGAAAATGATCAACCAATTTGTGCTCCAGCTGAGCCTCAAAGCCTGCTTGGTCAGGCAAACCCAACACCTTCGGCCAGTTTTTTCCGTCTGGACTGGTTGGTTCAGAACGGGATTCCCGTACTGACCGGTGTCCTTTTGGAAAAAATAAAGGGCTCGCTTTGGTATACCATTCATTATCATTTACCTATTGATTGTTACATAGGAGACCTCTCTACTAATATCTACTAATCAACCAGCCAGTGGGAAAAGGCAATCTATATATTCCCCGAATGGATTGTGATCATCCCCAATTTACACACATAATCACACATATATCATATATCATAATATAAACAGTATGTGTATATATATATGGTACTGTGGATAGAAGAAATCCTGCACCAGTTGATAGGAGGTTTATCCCATTATTTATAGGGTTTCAACCATCCTTTTGGTGGTGCAGGAGTTCGCAACCATCCACAGTAGTATCATCCCGAAGTAATCATCCACCAACGGGTCTCTGAACGCTGCTCAAGATGGTGATGATGCGTTGAAGAAAAGAGGCAGAACTAAGCAACTCAATGTGTGGGCCACGATTGAGCCAATCAAAAGAACGTGGATGATCTGGGTGGTTTGAATCACCAAAACAAATAACAACATCCAAGCGGAGATGAATTCAGCCATCCAGCTGTGCACTGCCCAGAGCTGTCAGAAAGATCCACACCTTGATGGCAACTTCAGTGCCATCATGCTGAATCCCCTTGAAAACTCCTCCGAAAGATCCGACACCTGAGAGTCTTTTCACAGGCTTATCCACTGGCCAATGGTTAACGTTTGCGATGTGATTCTCCAACATCTGCCTTGTTTAATACCCCCAAGACTTCAGGGCCAGCTGAGGATGCTTCATACAATTTCATCCTCCGTTGAACTCCGTTGTGTCTGAAAATCTCTGAACACATGGTCTCTATACACACCATTTTAGGAGATTCTAGGCCATTTTCATACATTTTCCTAGGGAAAATATGGGAAAATGATGATGAATCAGCTGATTTTTGGGTCCCCCATCCTCAACCAACAGGACCGAGGAACCGAGACGATTGTCCTCATGGAAATTCTGCGTTGCCTCAATGGACAGCGGGATGAAACCATTGGGGGATATCATGAGCATCAGAAAATCCCATGGGTTCTGATCATTATTGTACCTTTCGTTGGTATATGGTAATCAATAGTATTCTACCCATTGTGATTTAATTATGCAATTGTACTGTCATGATCATTTTTTCCAATTTTTGGATTATTATGATCCGTAGTATGATCAGTTTATGATTATTGGAAAAAGCATATGATCATTATTCACCAATGAAATAGTATGCTACACTGGAATTTTCTGATTGGAAATAATGATCATGGTGATTAGCATAATAGTCATTTTATTGATGATTAGTGTAAATAATGATCCTGATTAATATCATGATTATGATCATTTTTGCCCTGTGATTTGTCAGGATCATTATTTACACCATTTTTTGCCATAGCAATTTTAGGGGCATCTGAGATGCCACGATATGCCAAGTGACTTCTTGCAACTGGTTGTAGGAATATTCCAAGCTCAACTCTTTCAGTTCGGCCGTCATGGCGTGCAGCCATAGGCAATAACAAGTCTTGCTGATTTGGGTTGTGGCTTGCTTTAGCTTGTTGCATCGTTGCATCCCTTCTCAATTAAACTCTGGGTCTGTCATGAACTTGGAGCCCTGATTCAAACAGATGCTCAATTCTTGGAATGTACTGTTGTGATGTTATATCACATATTATCACATATTATCACATATTATCACATATTATCACATATTATCACATAAAAACTTCAAAAGAAGTGGTAGATGGGTAAGCCGCATACCTTTTCACGATTTTGTTTCCTTTTGCACACATTCATATTGATCGTGAAAGTACCTGTGACGCGGCGTTGACAGAAGTGTAACGGCTGACTCCTGGGCGAAGTGGTGACCCGCCACCAGTCGCATCGCATGCATCGCATCCAGGTGTGGCACTTTTCGAACAGCTGTGTGAAACATCAAGCATCGAATCTATGTCTATGCACAAAGCTTGGAGGATTTCTTTCCTTCAAAAACCAACAACTTCCTTAACTTCCTCTGAAATTTCGATGAATTTCCATAGCTTGGTTCATCTGAAATCTTAGATCTTAAGCTTTGAAGGAGAAGAATGTTCTTCCAGCCTCCCCACCGGCGATCATTGACATACCTCGGAAGCGTCATCCACATCAGAAGGTTTTTTTCCCTGAAAGTTAAAGAACTTTAGAAACCTCAAACTTCCAAACAAATCTGCTCCATGCACAAATTTCAGGTCCATGGATTTTGCTAGCGAAAGTTTCAGCTCCAAATCATCTTGAATCAGCCGCGACTTGCTCAGCTGTGTACCGAAGATGCTCGCGGACCTGATTTCGTCAAAATTTTCTCCCATGGAAAAGCCAGGATCAGTCAGCTAAAAACACAAGGTGGCGACACGATTTTGGATGATGAACCATGAAAGGAAAATCTCTAAAAAACTGTCTTTGATATGAAAAATGTCATGAAGGCCAAAGTTTTCTTCAAAATCCATGGCATTCTTGATGCTATTCATCACTTTCATGGAGATTCCAGGAGTCCTTGTACGGCCCCCGGCGGTAATGATCCTCAGAGAAGAAGTTGCTGATGCGTGGCATTGGAGTCACACGTGCCTCAGGGTGTCTCCCATAGAGGGTGTTGTTGAGGGGGATCAAAATAACCAACATATATCAAAAATGATGAAAGGCTAGTGCAAAACCCATAAAAACATCAAGTCAGATCTAGTGCACCAATGTGCACCATGGATTTAAGCGGAATTCATGGATATATCCCCCAAACTGATGCTATTTTCTTTCAAAGTAATCCCTCCACAGCCCAGTCATTGGTGGTGTAACGCCCTCATCTGTTGCATCATACGGCCTCGAAGTCATCGAGGTCAGCACAAACATTCGACATCACCTCAGCCATCAAGGCCCGGTTGATCCAAAGTGTCACAGCGGAGCGATCTAGCGGAGCGAGCTGACGCGCCTGTGAAGGCTCTCCATCAAAATGAAGTGGCCTCAATGCACAAAGGCAGATTCCGAGTGGAATCTAACTATGGAACCTTCAATCTTCTTCGACATCATTCGGCCACACATTTCAGGAACTTCCAAATCAAATACAATCAAATCATATAAAACCCAGATTTCACTGACCTGTCTGAAACTTTGGAACTTCAAACATCCACACAACATCCACATGACATCAAAGGCCCATCGAGGCAAAGACCAGAGCTGTGGTGCTGAAGCACTCAACCTACGAACAAAACTCAGCCCGTGATTCTCAGCTTTTGTTACAAGCCCCAAGATTTATAGATGTCAAATATATTGAAATAATGCTGAATCACTTGTAGATATGTTTGAAGGTCACTATACAACAACATACATCTGATAAACCATCATTCACCCCAATGAAAGATGCCCGTGGTGCGTAAGCGTGATGACCTTGTCCTGCTATGGTCCAGCCAAACGCTGCTTGGCTCAGAACAGGTTTTTCCCAAAAATAGGTCGGTTCGTCGTCCCCAATTAACCATAATATAGGCTAAATCAACCGCATAATAACCATAAACCAGATAATTACAGGATGAATATACATCAACAAACTAGGCAAAGGTGAAGAAAGACAATAAATAGGCTATCATCAATAAACCAGGTATAGGTGAAGAAACCAAATAAATCACAGGTTGATAGACCATGATAGACCCCTTATTTCATAACGAATCAACCCAGAGTCAACTGATCCTTCCCGCTACGGATGCGGCACCTCAACGATCTCACTGAACTCACAGCCGAGGCAAATCCCTGCAGGCCGATCCAAGATGACTTTTGTAATTATTTATAGTAATATAAGTATAGTATGAGATGAAACAACAAAAGTAATACAAAAGTCATACAAAAGTAATACAAAAGTAATACAAAAGTAATATTACTATAGTAATATACGATCTTATATATACTAATATTACTTATTTATAGTGATATAAGATGATATAAGACGATAAAAGTAATATTAGTATGTATATCAAGTAACATCAAATCATCTAATGATTACAAGATTTCATAGATCTTCATTCATAGTATCCCATGGCATCCCATGGCGCACCTTCTTACTCGCCTTGGGCGAAGCCGGTTGGGATTCCACCATGACGTTGTAGACCATGGACCGCCGTGGGGGTGGCAAACTCTCCTGCGCCTCGGAAATCGCGGTCGGGATTTTGGCTGATCAGACTACACCATGATAAAAACCATCAAAAAGCATTGGAAAACGCAAGGAACTATCCATGATAGTCCCATTTTTTGATGATTGAATCAAGTTAAATCCCACTACACTGTAACACAACCATTCAAATCTGGGAATTCCACCAAAAAAAACATGTAAAACATCATAATCATGGGAAATAATCCATCAAAAACCATCAAAAACAATCAAACACCCTCAAAAACCCTCAAAAACAATCAAAACCCATCAAAACCCATCAAAATCCATCAAAAACCATCAAAAATCATCAAAATCCATCAAAAACCATCAAAATCCATCACAAACCCCGGTTTTGTCTGATGGTTTTTGGCTTCCCCACCTTGGGCGACGTGGGATGGCGCGTATGCTCCGTCCGCGCGAAGCTGCCCGTGACCCTCGCGGGGTCCATCTGGGTGACCTTTGGAGAGAAGTCCTGGCGGTGGAAGTCACCTCCATGGGGAGAAAATGATGAGAAAAAACGATGGATATCATATAATGATGATATGGATATCCGAAAATGATGAGAAAATGATGAGAAAATATGATATGGATATTTTTCCGGAGATGTTTTTTGTTTGATTGATGATTTTTGAATGGGTTCTTGACGATTGTTTTGGATGTTGTATCATTGGGTCTATGGGTTTCTGTTGTTGGGATTTGGAATGGAGATGAATGAAGGTGAATGAATTTTGGGGTTCATTGTCATTGACGTTTAATGGGTTTCGTTGGACTGTATTAATTTTTAAGTAGTTTTATGGTGGTTGATGATGATTGATGATGATTGATGATGATTATGTAATCAATGTAATCATGATTGATTCACAGTATCTGTTTCTTCCATTGGTTGCAATGGTATGAATAGTTGAACCACACAATCATGAGGTTCTCTGAGCAGCTTGTAGCACCTTTGGGTACTTTGGCCCAGCCCCACTTAAAGATCAACCAGAAAACTAGCCCAGACATCAGCCCCACATCACAGGACATTCTGAGAAAACATGTTAAGATATGCCAAGATACATTGAGATGTGTTAAGACTGTTAAGATATGTTAAGATGTGTGAAGATATGTTGCGATATTTTAAGATATGTTAAGACGTGTTAAGATGTGTACTGTTCAGTGTCAATTTGATGTGATGTGTGCTTCTATTGTTCTTGAACCAAAGGAAAATGAGGACGACAACGCTGCACCATACAACACCTTCAGTTGGCATGGTCTTTCACGCCCCAGACGGTACGTCTCAATTTTCCCGTTCCACAACCCCAGGTTGGTTGCAAAATTCAACCAGTCCACCATTGCACATCACCCCACCCCAAAGTCCCACATTTATCATATGGAAATCGAGTAAAAAAATCATGGCTCCTCCTCCAAGAGCGTGATCTTCTGCGGAGGCGCCGGAGGCGCCATGGTCCGCAAGAACTGTGCCTGACGAAGTGATGTCAATTTTTTAAGGGCTTGTTTTAATGGGAGACAAATGATAATTACTTGGGATATATTATATTGATTTATATTCTTCAAGTTTATAATTTCTATAATTAACCTAATTAACCAATTGTTTGAGTACAAGGGAACTGTTTGATAGGGAAAAATGAAATGAGTGGGTCTAAAATTAATCATCTTTAACCATTTTGTGGAAGTATAATGGGATACGATATCGTAGGGATAAAATGAGATGTGTAAGCAAGAATCAGATATGATATGGGGGTGTCTGCCAATGAAGACTTTCCTTCATTTTATGGCCGCAACAAACATGTGAT
This sequence comes from Cladocopium goreaui, assembly GCA_947184155.2. Taxonomy (NCBI): domain Eukaryota; class Dinophyceae; order Suessiales; family Symbiodiniaceae; genus Cladocopium; species Cladocopium goreaui. The sequence goes on from CAMXCT020006589.1 coordinate 860,139, forward strand.
GAACTAATGAATCTGGAAATACCAATCTTCTGACAAACCCATATCTGGGAATGCTTTGAGGGAGTCTACGACTAAATGGCCTTCCCCCGATGTGGGTACGTTGAAATCTCAACTGCTTGATGACCAATTAGAGTCAAATCACTTCAAGTTTCACCGTCAACATGTCACATGTCCATAAACTGAAACGGAACGCGATTTGACAATTTTACACTTCCAAGAAAAATAAGGTACTTCAGACTCAACATCAAAAAAACAACTTACCATTTGGTTATTTAACAGTTCGCCATGGAAAGATCGACCCATTTTTGAGAACGGTAAACCCGGTAAACCATCTATTTCTATGGGCCATCTATACCATGGCGAACTGTTAAATAACCCATTTACAACTGGGCCATCTATAACTGGGCCATGTATACTTACCATTCAAACTTACCATGTTAAATAACCAGAGGGTATATCATATTAAATCCCATTAAACCACCATAAAATCCCATTCAAATCCCATAAAATCCCGTAAGTTTGAATCCTCTGCCTTTAACGGATCCCCACCTTGGAATGCTCCGCCAGGAGGTCTTCATTGGTGCGTGTGCCGATCCGTTGCAGGCGATGTTTGGACACAGGGATGGAACCCTTCATCACCGTGGCGCCCTGGCGGTACATTGGACCCCAGTGGTAGATGGCAAAATGTATTTTTCTTGTAGATCTGGAGAAAAAAAATGGAAAAATGTTGAGAGGTGTTCTAAAATAATCTTCAAGTTTTTCTTTGATTCTTGACACACTATATATGAATTATATGAATATCCCATGAATCCATCATGATCATCATGTTTCATCATTTTTCCCCATGGCACCGGGGCACCTTTTTGATCGCCTTTTCTCGGGATGGCCCGCGATGTCGTCGAGGTGTTGGAGCAACCGGTGGGGGAGGCCTCGTTCGACTCGCGGTGGAGATTTTAGGGGCTTAGATGATGTTGAATAATATGTTTTTTGGGGGGTTTAATGATTGATGATTGATGATTGATGTTAATTGATGTTAATTGATGTTAATTAAATAATGTTAATTGATGTGTTAATTGATGTTAATTGATATTAATTTACCATACTTAAGAGCAAAACATGAGGAACTCACATGTTTTGGTCGTGGGTTGAATGCTGAAAACGTGGAGGTCGCGAGGGTGATAAGCGCTGGACCAACCCGGCTCAACACTCCTGATCTGTTGCACTGGACATGAGTTTGAGGTACTGGTGGTGGGGGTTGAAACAAGGTCAAACTTCAAAACCTTGAAATCTCATGAAATCCACCAACAAAAGTTTAGGACATATTCCATGGAAATTTTGCCAAAGGGTATGTGGTTGAGCATGTGAAGGTGACTTCAGACAAGCTGTCCTGGTGGTGGCTGCTCTAAACTCAGTGCCTCGGTACCAATTCATCTTATCCAAATAGCATATCCAAAGAAAATGATGGGAAAAATCCTTGCTCATCATATCATATCATATCCATTCATATCCTAAAAAACATGTTTTTTTTCTGTGACCCACATATTGTTCATGGTCCATATCGTTGGTCCCATGAGGTGCCAGCTCAACTCATGGCCGAAGCCCGGGAAGAGCGTCTCCAGCGCAAATTCACTGTCCGCCTGGGGACATTCCCATGACGGATCCATGTATGGATATGTATGGATAATCATGATCCATATTATATAATGGATATCAGCTATATCATATAATGGATCCATGTATGGATATAATGTTATCATATACATTATTATATAGGATCCATGGTGCTGGTGTATATTGATATAATAACATTGGATAATGATGATATGGATATCCTATATATATATATTACCCATATGATGGATCATATATTAATGCTAACATTATTTGGGGGTATATTGATGGGATCCATGGCACACCATTAATATAGCAGCACCATGGATCCGTCATGGGATTGTCATCCACCATGAACACATCGTGTCCACATCCGTCAATTTCAATTTCAATCTGTAACAAATCCATCCATTTTTGGTTTCACAGTTTTACCCCACTAGGTCTTTCGAATTTGTTTGGGCAAAATCAGGGCGAAATCATGATTTTATCAATTTTTGCAATGAATTTTCCACCTTTTTGCCATGACATTTGCCACTTTTTCTCCATGTTTTCCGGTACAAGACACATCCAAAAAAGCCACCCTACCACTCCTCGGAGCCCCACATGAACGAGGCCCCTAAAGTCCGTGAGCTGTGTCACATCTTTGGGTCTCCACAAGGAACGGGGCAAGGAGAGCTCCTGGTAATGCCACTTTATTTTGGGATATCTTCACTTGGAATATATGGAACTACAATAAACATGTATGGATATGGAATTTTTATGGAATTTATATGGATTCCGATTCCAAGTCTACTAATCCTCAATCATCGCCACCACTTCTGGGTGTGACGCAACTCGTGGAAATTTGGATCAGGCAGTTCCAAGTGAAAGAGACCCAAGGGTTTATATGGAATATATGGAATTTATATGGAACTGCCATATCCTAAAACATCCTAAAACAATGGAATTAGAACGGAAAACAAGACTTCAATACGTCTATAGGCATGGTGTCTATGTTGCATTTTTTTGATGGTGTTCTGAATGGCTCTGCTAAGGTAATGGTGTTGTTAGTGGTGTTCTAAATGGGTTTATTTCTTTTGCAACTTTTGCGAATTGTTAATGCTGTTCGAAATTGTAAACTATTCTTTCCCAATTATTTTGGAATATTTCACTACTTCTTCCTGTTTCCCCATCGATTCCCTGTCGTTTCCCTACTATCTCCTTAATTGTTCCCTCTTGTTTCCCTCTTATTTCCCTATTGATCCCTATTATGTCTCTATTCTTTTCTTATTCTTTCTCTATTGTTTCCCCCTTGTTTCCCCTATTATATTCCTATTATATTCCTATTATCTCCTTAATTGTCCCCCGTGTTTCCCTAGCGCCTGCCATGCAAGACCACATCTGAACTTCAAAAAAAGGGCCGAGACCGTCAGTTTTAAACAATTTTGATTGGAAACGTGCTTCGCCTGACAGCTGCGTGCACGTTTTCGACATTTTAACTTCCAGAAGTGGTCCAATGAGCTTCGCACCACAGCCACGTGCGCTTTTTCAACATGTCAACTTCGACAAAGTGTTTCGAAAATGGTGCGCTCTATCAGTATTGGCTTGGAAATGTGCTTCGCGGAACAATGGCGTGCACTTTCTCAACATCTCAACTTCCAAAAGTGCTCCGAACATGAGGTTTTTTTAATGCATTTTGACTTCAAAATGGACTTCGCACCACAGTGGCATGCAATTTTCCGTCTCTCACACGACCAGATGGCTCCGCTCCCGCCGCTATCCGGAGCCACAAAATATTGGAAAAACACAGTTTCGCGACTTTTCTACCTTTTCGGGCACCTTGATCTTCTTTCTACCGAGTCTTTCTCTTCTGACTCTTTCTCTTCTCTGACTGCTCTCACCACTGTTGCTGCATCTGTCCAAATTTCGGTTATTTCCCCATGTCGCTATTATTTCCCCATTCTTGCCCTATTATTCCCTAATATTTCGTATGTCCCTATTATTTCCCCATTATTTTCCTATTATGTCCCTATTATTTCCCCATTACTTCTTTATTATGTTTCTTCCCGTATTCCATTTCCGTCTTATTTCCATATGTCGTTTTGATTTCGCCGTTATTTCGTCACTAATTCCTGCCATGGTGTTTCTCCCATAGTAAGCAAATGCCTGACAAACCTCACCAAATAACGCTAATATCATACATGATGATCAAAGTCCCATCGGAAATGCAGGAGATTTGACGGTCAAAAAACGTTTGAAGTCTAGCCCACTTCAAAATTCATTGCAAATCCACTCACTGCCACAATTGCTATGACCTCTTGGATCCTTGTTTTCATTTAGAATTTCTTGGGCCTGTAAACCATCCCTGAGATTTCTTTTACCAAAATTTGATGGATCATCTCATCTCTATAAACCACACCAAAAATGAAGGATTATTGTTGGGTTTACCGTAAAACCACACTGATCGTAACCAAAGAAGAACTTGGGATATGACCCCTGAAACTGCAGATACCGAGAGTAAGCGGATGATGGCAGGGCCATCATCAAGTCCTTGAAGGCTTAAAATCCATTTACCTTTGGATAATCAGATGTGACATCCCCGATCGAAATGGAGGTTTCAATGGGAAAATCATCTATAAACATCTATAAACTTCATTTAAATGATGACTCTTCATGGCACCAGGAAAAAAATGCACCACTTCTCCTCGCTTCTCTGCGAGCAGTTGTTAGGCAACGGCTCGCGCCGTCTATCCTGCGCTGGATCGAAGTGTGGAACTAGAACTTCATGTCAAAATTGATGTCATAATCTGATAGGATCTTATATTCACTCATATCATATTATCATAAATAAATAAATAAATAAACAAATATATATGATATGTATAAATCCACTAGGTTACCAATATGTTTCAAACTTGCCTTTTTCATAGTTTCAAAGGTCAAAAAAAAGGGAAAGAAACCTAACCCAGCTCCAGCAAAATCACCAAATCTCCTGCTGCACGGGCTGTCCAGACATTGCCATCAAGCGATCCGTGTGCGCCTGCCGCTCTTGTAGATCTGCACGGATGTCCGCGCGACGCTCCTGACGCATTGAGCTTGGAGGTCAGAAACTTGGCTTGATTTTGGTCCTCTATTCTACCAGTTGCCTGCTCAGATCCACTGATATCTTCAATTCATGTCAATTCGGGATTTCTGCCAAATCGATGTGGGTTTCTCTTCAGAAAACCATTTTACCTCCCTCAAACTGACGTAGTTGGGAGTGGACATGAAGAATCAACCACTTTAACATACTTTAACCATAGACGATCATGTGACGTGGATTGCATCCTAATCATATCATATCATTCATTGGTGGGCTTTACATGGGTTTTACACCCATATTCATCAAAAAACGGTGAGCCACATTGATTTTTCCCTATTTCAAGCGACCTCCAACTCCAACCACTCCCCCACCTGTTCGACCTGCTTATAGACCACCTTCCAGGTCTCTTCGTTTTGGATGCGCTTCGCAATCTGCCGAATCCCCTGACGATCGCGCCGCAGAACCAGATCCGTATAGACCTGGCTCCAGGGGTGTCGCTGGAAATAACCCAACAAAAAAAGGCTTTTTCAATGGGGAACATGGTGATCAACTATGAGATTTTGAGGTATACGGTATACCCGATTTTCAACCAAAACCCATGTGACTTCAGGTGGTGTTCCAAGATGTTTTTTCTGAACACCAGATTTCATCCAGACCTTCTGCAGCTCCTTCTGTGGTTTCTCGCCCATACTGGACTCAAAGGTCTCGTTGGTCCAATGTACCTTCCACCGGGAACCGAAGGGAAACGGAGCTCGGGAAGCTTCATCTAGGTTTGTCTGCAAAGAGGGTATTAAAACCCCAAGAAACAGTGAGTTTTTTTGTGCGAAAAATATGAGATCATGATAACCATCAAATTTTGGGGTAGCCAATTTTCAGACAAAGCCATCTTTACATCGCGATGTTCAGAATGTTTTTATTCAAATGTGTATCCCAACATAAGAACTACTCTCGCATACATTTGCGTCGCAAAATCATTTCTGGTTAGTGGTGCGATTATTAGTATTGTTAGTAAAATACTAGTCACACTTTACATCATCAATCGTCCCAGTTAAGATGGACATATTTCCACCAGAGATGGCACACATAATTTGAAACTATGTCAATGCTTTTTAGTATCATACATCATTCCGAAACAAACAGAACGATATCACTATATAATCATATATGACATGTTTTCATTCTCACTATCAATTCAGAATCAAGTAGAGACAATCATCAAACAAATAATCATAATTTATATCAATTTATATATATATAATATATTAATATATATATAATGACAATAGATCACTATTACACCAACAGAAATTAATCCAACCCATCCATCAGATATATAGGGGCACCTCCCGTCTGGCGCGATGATGCGGCGCCCAAGTGGGTTGGGACTCCAACATGCTGCGATTGATCTTGCGATTGGCAAAACGATCCAACCTGCCAGTGGATGTGGTGAAAATGGTGGTTTAATGGGATTTAATATGATTTAATGGGATTTCATGGGATATACCCTCTGGTAATTTAACATAGCTACTGAAAATGGCCATAGAAATAGTGGATTTACCCATTAAAAATAGTGATTTTCCATAGCTATGTGGCTGTTTACCAGAGGGTATGTGGTGAAACTTAAGTTGGATTTGAACATCCACATAATCCACTTTCCATCCATCTTCCAGTTTGGAAGGAAACTGTGGATGGTTGGAAAGTGGAAACACTTGTTTCACAAACTGGTGGTTTCATCGATCATCAGTGGAACAAAACTGCTGGTTTCGTCGTTGCTTTAACCAACAGGATGACCTCAGGCGCCGACGTCTGTGCACGCACGGTGTTGACGAAGAGTTTCTTCGCTTCCCAATCGGCCTGCGAAGCGATGAAGCGATGAGAATCCCGTCGAAAAGCCACAGTTGGTGGATAGATTTCCCTAATATTAACATAATATAGGAAAGCCATGGAAAACCCACTGTTCTTGGTTAATATGGATGATAAATGATGATAATCAGATAATCATAAAATAATAATCTCTAATAATCCAGGTAGTATCATGCCCTATAATTATCAATCAGGGAAATCAGGGAATGTTTAGACGGAGAAGTTGAATCAAGATCTGCAGCCCCACCTGTTCCTCATCAAAGCGATCTAATCGCTCCATCCTGGCATCGGGATCATCCTTTGTCAACTGGGATCATCATCCCATGATGATATTCCCATAATGATCACTCGTCAATTGGGATCACAATAGATGATATTCCCATTCACAATAGATAACACATAACATAGACCCGGGCAAGCCGGCGGCGGAAGTTTCCCAAACATAAATGACCTATAGTTCAAAGACAACCTGTCCCGACCGTGTCCTTCCCTCGACACTCCACACCTCACACTGCACACTGCACTCTTCGCACTCCAAACTTCAAAACACTTCACACTCCACACACTTCTCACTGCTTCCTTCACACTCCAAACCTCACACTTCACACTTCACACTGCACACTTCACACTTCACAGTCCACACTTCACACTTCACACTTCACAGTCCACACTTCACACTTCACACTTCACAGTCCACACTTCTCACTTCGCACTTCACACTTCACACTTCACACTCCACATTTCACACTTCTCAATTCACACTTCTCACTTCTCACTGCTTCCTTCACACTCCAAACTTCACACTTCTCACTTCGCACTTCACACTCCACACTTCACAGTCCACACTTCACACTTCTCACTTCTCACTGCTTCCTTCACACTCCAAACTTCACACTTCTCACTTCGCACTTCACACTCCACACTTCACAGTCCACACTTCACACTTCTCACTTCTCACTGCTTCCTTCCCACTCCAAACTTCACACTCCAAACTTCACACTTCTCACTTCGCACTTCACACTCCACACTTCACTCACACTTCACACTTCACAGTCCACACTTCACACTTCTCACTGCTTCCTTCACACTCCAAACCTCACACTTCAGACTTCACACTTCACACTGCGCTCTTCGCACTCCACACTTAAACTTCACACTCCACACTTCACACTTCTCACTTCCCACTGCTTGCTTCACACTGCACACTTCACGCTGCACTCTTCACGCCCCACACTTCACACTGCTCTAAACCTACGTGCAACCAAAAAACACTAGCACCAAAATGGAGAAAATCTGCTAACAAATCCATTTCGCAGCCTTCATGCAGCCAGTCCAAGACGATGTACGAGATCCAGCTGCAAAAGACATTGCGCATGCAGCCAAAGCAAGAAGCAACCTTGACGCAGCCATTCCAATGCGATCTGCGGAGACTGAGTTGCAAAACACAAGAGAACTACGCGCAATGGCATCGGAAATTGTAGCTCCAAAACCGGATCTCGACGCCAGAGCGAAAAAAAGACGATTTTGAAGCACTTTTTAAAAGGATTTTTAGAAGGAAAATCACTAGCGCCAAAATGGAGAAAATCTGCTGCCAAATCACTGTCGCAGCCTTCATGCAGCCACTCCAATACGATTTACGAAGTCCAGCTGCAAAAGACAATAGTATTACGCATGCAGCCACAGCATGAAGCAACCTTGACACAGCCATTACAATGCGATCTGCGGAGACTGAGTTGCAAACACAATAGAACTACGCGCAACGGCATCGGAAATTGTAGCTCCAAAACCGGATCTCGACGCCAGAGCGAAAAAAAGACGATTTTGAAGCACTTTTTAAAAGGATTTTTAGAAGGAAAATCACTAGCGCCAAAATGGAGAAAATCTGCTGACAAATCATTGTCGCAGCCTTCATGCAGCCACTCCAATACGATTTACGAGATGCAGCTGCAAAAGACAATAGTATTACGAATGCAGCCACAGCACGAAGCAACCTTGACGCAGCCATTACAATGCGATCTGCAGAGACTGAGTTGCAAAACACAATAGAACTACGCGCAACGGCGTCAGAAATTGTAGCTCCAAAACCGGATCTCGACGCCAGAGCGAAAAAAAGACGATTTTGAAGCACTTTTTAAAAAGGATTTTTAGAAGGAAAATCACTAGCGCCAAAATGGAGAAAATCTGCTGACAAATCACTGTCGCAGCCTTCATGCAGCCACTCCAATACGATTTACGAAGTCCAGCTGCAAAAGACAATAGTATTACGCATGCAGCCACAGCATGAAGCAACCTTGACGCAGCCATTACAATGTGAGTTGTGCAAAACACAATAGAACTACGCGCAACGGCGTCGGAAATTGTAGCTTCAAAACCGGATCTCGACGCCAGAGCGAAAAAAAGAAGATTTTGAAGCACTTGTTACAAGGATTTTTAGAAGGAAATTCACTAGCGCCAAAATGGAGAAAAAAACGCTTTTGGTGCGAGACTTCCTTCAAAACTCCATCGGCAACTCATCCACCAGCACCACTTGCAATCCCATTTACATTGCGGGAACGATCCTACAGTTGCAAATCACAATGGAATTCTCTCGACCGCACATGCACGAAAAACACTTGAAACCCCATTTACAATGCGGAACCGATCCGACCATGATCCGACCATGGTCCGAGAATGATCCGAGCATGATCCGACCACACACGAGACCGTCTCGCAACCGTCGCACCGCAGAGGTAGATCATCGAGGTTCGGGGACGGACTTTGTATGGAAAAACATAGGCTTTCGTCCATCTGCTATCTCTCAAAAACGCATTTCGTGCGAGACTTCCTTCAAAACTCCATCGGCAACTCCTCCACCAGCACCACTTGCAATCCCATTACAGTGAGGGAACGATCCTAGAGTTGCAAATCACAATGGAATTCCATCGGCAACTCATCCACCAGCACCACTTGCAACCCCATTTACATTGCGGGAACGATCCTACAGTTGCAAATCACAATGGAATTCTGTCGACCACTAATGCACGAAAAACACTTGAAACCCCATTTACAATGCGGAACCGATCCGACCATGATCCGACCATGGTCCGAGAATGATCCGACCACACACGAGACCGTCTCGCAACCGTCGCACCGCAGAGGTAGATCATCGAGGTTCGGGGACGGACTTTGTATGGAAAAACATAGGCTTTCGTGCATCTGCTATCTCTCACAAACGCATTTCGTGCGAGACTTCCTTCAAAACTCCATCGGCAACTCCTCCACCAGCACCACTTGCAAGCCCATTTACAGTGAGGGAACGATCCTAGAGTTGCAAATCACAATGGAATTCCATCGGCAACTCATCCACCAGCACCACTTGCAACCCCATTTACAATGCGGGAACGATTCTACAGTTGCAAATCACAATGGAATTCTGTCGACCACACATGCACGAAAAACAGTTGAAACCCCATTTACAATGCGGAACCGATCCGACCATGATCCGACCATGATCCGAGCATATCCGACCATGATCCGACCACACACGAGACCGTCTCGCACCCGTCGCACCGCAGAGGTAGATCATCGAGGTTCGGGGACGGACTTTGTATGGAAAAACATAGGCTTTCGTGCATCTGCTATCTCTCAAAAACGCATTTCGTGCGAGACTTCCATCAAAACTCCATCGGCAACTCCTCCACCAGCACCACTTGCAATCCCATTTACAGTGAGGGAACAATTTCTTTGACTAACTCGTTCCCTAACGAACTCTTTCTTTGCTAACTCTTTCTTTGCTCTTTCTTTGACTAACTCTTTCTTTGCTAACTCTTTCTTTGACTACCTCATATATCCTGACTAACTCTTTCTTTGACTAACTCTTTCCCTCACTAACTCTTTCTCTGACTAACTCTTTCCCTGACTAACTGTTTCTTTGCTAACTCTTTCTTTGACTAACTCTTTCCCTCACTAACTCTTTCTTTGACTAACTCTTTCTTTGACTAACTCTTTCCCTGACGAACTCTTTCTTTGCTAACTCTTTCTTTGACTACCTCATATATCCTGACTAACTCTGTCTTTGACTAACTCTTTCTTTGACTAACTCTTTCTTTGACTAACTTTTTCTTTGACTAACTCTTTCTTTGACTAACTCTTTCTTTGACTAACTCTTTCCCTGACGAACTCTTTCTTTGCTAACTCTTTCTGTGACTAACTCTTTCCCTCACTAACTCTTTCTTTGACTAACTCTTTCCCTGACTAACTGTTTCTTTGCTAACTCTTTCCCTCACTAACTCTTTCTTTGACTAACTCTTTCCCTCACTAACTATTTCTTTGACTAACTCTTTCCCTCACTAACTCTTTCTTTGACTAACTCTTTCCCTGACTAACTGTTTCTTTGACTAACTCTTTCTTTGACTAACTCTTTCCCTGACGAACTCTTTCTTTGCTAACTCTTTCTTTGACTAACTCTTTCCCTGACATTCTAAAAGTCCGTAACACGGAAGTTTCTCCCCCTAAACTTCCTTTGATCATAATAGATTATATTATGATATTCCCATAATGATCACTATAATAAGTGAATATATCATTCACTTGTCAATTGGGATCATCCCAGTCAACTGATCAGTCTATGTGTCTATAATGGGATCATCCCAGTCTTTGTAGATAGACAACTCAGACAACCCATATTGGGATCAACACATCGTTTGTTCGCTGAGATTGACATATGTCAAATGTGTTCATATCACTTATATTTGCTAATCATGTTTATTTGGTTCGCATGAGTCTCATACTTATTGACCCAACTACCGACCAGTCAACAGAAAAAAATATGCAACCAAGCATGCCAAGAGTTCATCTCGGCATCTGTTGCCATCTTTGGCCCGTGCCAATCCTGCAAACGCTGCAACACCAGAAGCTGGAGAATGTCCCTTCCCAATCAACAAGAAATATTCTCCACTTCTGCCCTTCCCGGTGGGTCAGTTTTTCTGCAGCAAAACCCCTTCCATGATTTTTCCATGATTTTCACATATTAATGTTCTCATACAGCTTTTCTTAGGTCAACATCCTGTCCTGCCAAGTGTTGACTCCAGCACAGGCAGGGACATCCCAGATGTTCACTTTGGTCTGCGGGAAGTAGCTCTGGTTCTTCAACAGATGTCCAGTCTTCGTTCTCCAACCGAGGCCACCCACATCCGGCACCATGTGCTGCTTGCGGAAACGCACCAAGCCCAAGTGAGAACGCTCCTGGACAAGAAACAGTGCAAAAGATGTTTTTTTAGATCTGGTATGATCTGGTTCATATTGAAAGAGAACATTTCAAAAAAAAACATTCGGAAAGAATGGCTCACAGCTTTCAAATTGCATACCTTCTCTATAAATTCATCAAACTTCAAGATCAAATCAGAAGAAACGCCATGATCGACACCGATTTATCCAAAAAGGATCAACAAGGTGGGGTTAACCATTGAAAAACGGGATATGCTGCCATCAATATCTGGATTTAAAAACAGATCACCTCACACTTTCCATGGTCACCCGTGGTCTCCCGACCTCCCGGTTCTGATGTGGCTTGAAAGCGTGCTCCGCAGCATGGCGGATCACGGGTTCTGAGAAGCTCTTGGTGCCCAAGGCGTTCAGTTTCTGCACCGCGGATCCCATGCTTTGCCTAACCGAAGGGAACCGAAAACCAGCGAAACAGTGGGGATGAAAGCCGAAAAAATCGAGGTCTAAGGATGGTTCACCATGGTTCACCTGATTTTTTGTTGAGGATTTCACCAAGAGAAAGTGGGAAGTTGCAGTAAGACAAGATGGAGATGGGACGAGTGAAAACCAGGAGTGATTCAAGGGACATTTCAACTTAATGGCCATGGGATATGGCCTGGCATGGCTCAAAAATGAGGAAGATGGTATAGGGAATGACATCAACATGTCGCTATTTTCATCCATTTTCTGCATATGTGGGTGACAAACATCTTGAGTCATGGCCAAATAATTGGTCTCAACCGTCAAGTACAAGTGCTGAGGAAGCTGTCAAAAATGTTCCAGTCTCATTTGAAATAATGCCCATCTTGTCTGGTCTGGAATATCATATAGACTGGCATTTCCACATCACTATGTTCACCCAAAATCAACATGATCATGTATTTCCACACGTGGTGAATCAGATCTACTTACACCTTTCTTCGGTAGGTCAAGTGTGTTGACCCAGTCCCAGACTAGTACTAGATCCCTCCATCAAGACAAAAGCAAGAGATCCAGACGTCATTTCTTAGAAATTAGGGCTTGGTCATTATCCTAATTCAACATCACCCAACCATTGTGGATATATAATCTCATATGTAATCTCCAAGAGAAGCTTGAAGGTGAAGTCCAAAATCCCCAAAAAACATTGACTCCGGATAACTCAGATATTTTTTTATCCCTGGATTCTGGCCGTTTCCCAATAAATTCCATCCAGCTGCTCCAAGCCCACATTGTCCACCATACGAGCCCCATCATCCTGCTCCATCATTGCACGCAACATGGCCAACAAAAATCTCGCACTTGCCCTTGGGGCACTCAAAAAATAGATCGCCCTGTAGAAACTACATGTTCTTCCCCTTGAGCCAGGAGGATTCAATGGATTCAATGGATTCACTGCAGCATCCACCATGGAAAAAGTGGATGATTCTTGAAATGTTGTCGAATCCAAACTTTGTGAAGGCGAAGTGCAGCGACATGTGCAGTCTTTTCTACACCAGGGCGACCTAGATCTTTGGTCATCAAAAGTTCAACAGCCCTGCGGCCCTGCATCAGGAGCGGGTGGGGTGAAGCCCCGTTCAAAAGTTTCGCTTTGCCATGCTATGCCAGAAAATTCTCCGGGCCAATGAAGGCCAGGATGATATCAGCACATCTGATCCTTGGAATCCTTGGAATTTGGTGGATTCTCAGCTGACCTGGTGGATCTTCCAGAACCTTGCCAGCTCAAACATTAGGACCACTCGAAGAGGGAGGATTTCCTTCATGCCCTGCGTCTGGGCGGAACTGCCTCTGCAACCTGCAAGGATGTTGAGCCAGAAATTGGCTCGAACTGGACAATTCCAGAGAGATTGTAAGGAATTTACGAACATAACCCTGTGGCATCAGCTTCTTCAACCTCTCAGCCTGACCCCGGTGCTCAAGAACCAGCACTGTGCTTCGATTCTTCAACCACACGCTTGGTCATACTTAAGGATGTTGGATTTTTTAGGTTCTCATTTCGATTACGTTGGATTCTTTTGGACCATTGCAACTTGCCGGCAACTCATCCAGTTTGCATTTCTAGAATTCGAGTTATCATTGACACCGGTTACCGTTGTCCGCTAAGAAGTCTTCAAGCCCTCTGCTATGTTCCACCGCTCCAACTTCCCCGCCTGATCTGCTGCACGTTTCAGCCCTGATCATCTCAATGGACAGTCACCATGGATAGAAGTTATGACCCAAAAAAAAGGTTTGGGAATGGTTGGGAGATGTTTTCAAGAAGTTTTGAAACCCATCTAATTGGAAAAATCGTCCAGCACTAAGCTTGAAGCAGATGTTGTGGAAGTTTCTTCTCTGTTTGGTCTCAATAAAGCCTGACAGCCGCAACCCCTGCAACTTTGAAAACATTGCACTGAAACTCTTAACTTGCAAATGGGTCTTTGCAAAGATGGAAAAATCTGAATAAATTGTCCAAATGCTTCATAATGGGGAACATGAAGATATCAATGGTTCATCACCCCCCCCGTTTCTATGGATATGGTATTGATGGATGTTCGGAGCAGCAAAACAACTAGACGACGGTTGGCCCGAGAGCGAAAAAGATGTGTTTCAAGCAGCTCTGAGTATGGTAGTCGTAAAAAATAGTCGGTGATAGGTTGGTGAATTTTATATGAGCTATGGAGGGGTAAGTTGTGAAAAGTAAGATTGATTAAGAAGAGGATACATGTGACAACCCATGCATATGCACTGTGCTGCTTGGTAAAGGGCATCATATGACACGTGTCTTGCAACCACAGAGAGACATAGATAGAGAGAAAGGGAGAGAGAGAGAGAGAGAGATAGAGAGAGAGAGAGGGAGAGAGAGAGAGAGAGAGAGAAAGAGGGAGAGAGAGAGAGAGCAGGGTCTTCTGTTGTTAGTATTGAGACACTATATTGCAAGACAATATATTAAAGATGTATTTTAGGCAGGCGAGACAAGTAGTATCAAGACAATATATTACAAGTACAAAACACTGGTTTGCATCCTATCCTTCGTATTGTTTTTCACACGCAGACGCTTTTGCACACAGACGCTTTTACACACAGACGCATTTACACACAGACGCTTTACACACAGAAGCGTTTACACACAGACGCTTTTCCACACAGAAGCTTTTACACACAGAAGGTTTTACACGCAGACACTAGACACTTTTACACACATAGGCTTTTACACACAGACGCCTTTACACACAGACACTAGACACTTTTACACGCATAGGCTTTTACACACAGACGCTTTTACACGCAGATGTTTTTAGACACACACACTTTCACACACAGAAGCTGTTACACACAGAAGCTTTTACACACAATCACTTTCACACACAGAGGCTTTTACACAGAGGCTTTTACACACAGACGCTTTTACGCACAGAAGCTTTTACACACAGACTCCTTTACACACAGACGCTTTTACACACAAACACTTTCACAGACGCGTTTACACACAGACACTTTTACACACAGACGCTTTTACACACAGACACTTTTACACGCAGACGCTTTTATACACAGGCGCTTTTACAGGCAGATGCTTTTACACACAAACACTTTCACAGTCGCTTTTACACACAGACACTTTTACACACAGACGCTTTTACACACAGACACTTTTACACACAGACGCTTTTACACACAGACGCTTTTACACACAGAAGCTTTTACACACAGACGCTTTTACACACAGAAGCTTTTACACACAGACTCCTTTACACACAGACCCTTTTACACACAGACGCTTTTACACACAGAAGCTTTTACACACAGAAGCTTTTACACACAGACGCTTTTACACACAGACGCTTTTACACACAGACGCTTGTTACACATAGGCTCTTTTACACACAGACACTTTTACACACAGACGCTTTTACACACAGACGCTTTTACACACAGACGCTTTTACACACAGACGCTTTTACACACAGACTCTTTTACACACAGACGCTTTTACACACAGACGCTTTTACACACAGAAGCTTTTACACACAGACTCCTTTACACACAGACGCTTTTACACACAGAAGCTTTTACACACAGACGCTTTTACACAAAGACACTTTTACACACAGACACTTTTACACACAACACTTTCACATACAGAGGCTTTTACACACAGAAGCTTTTACACACAGGCGCTTTTACACACAGACGCTTTTACACACAGACGATTTTACACACAGACGCTTTTACACACAGACACTTTTACACAGACGCTTTTACACACAGACGCTTTTACACACAGAGGCTTTTACACACAAACGCCTTTACACACAGACGCTTTTACACACAGAAGCTTTTACACACAGGCTCCTTTACACACAACAGTTTCACACACAGAGGCTTTTACACACAGAAGCTTTTACACACAGAGGCTTTTATACACAGAAGCTTTTACACACAG
This sequence comes from Cladocopium goreaui, assembly GCA_947184155.2. Lineage (NCBI taxonomy): Eukaryota > Dinophyceae > Suessiales > Symbiodiniaceae > Cladocopium > Cladocopium goreaui. The sequence continues at coordinate 876,317 of CAMXCT020006589.1, forward strand.
AGGCTTTTACACACAGAAGCTTTTACACACAGGCGCTTTTACACACAGACGCTTTTACACACAGACGCTTTTACACACAGACGATTTTACACACAGACGCTTTTATACACAGGCGCTTTTACAGGCAGATGCTTTTACACACAAACACTTTTACACACAGACACTTTTACACACAGACACTTTTACACACAACACTTTCACACACAGAGGCTTTTACACACAGAAGCTTTTACACACAGAGACTTTTACACGCAAGTGCTTTTACGCACAGAAGCTTTTATACACAGACGCTTTTACACACAGAAGATTTTACACAGACGCTTTTACACACAGACGCTTTTACACACAGAGGCTTTTACACACAAACGCTTTTACACACAGACGCTTTTACACACAGAAGCTTTTACACACAGACTCCTTTACACACAGACGCTTTTACACACAGACGCTTTTACACACAGGCACTTTTACACAAACGAAAGCGTCCATCGCAATTTTACCTCAGTTTTTAACGTCCAACGTCCATTTCGTGCGTAAGGGTTGCGAATAACAAAGTAAAGTCGCAATTTTTCCCCAGTTTTTGACGTCCAACGTCCATTTCGTGCGTAAGGGTTGCGATTGACAAACTAAAGTCGCAATTTTTCCTCAGTTTTTGACGTCCAACGTCCATTTCGTGTGTAAGGGTTGCGATTGACAACTCAAAGTCGCAATTTTTCCTCAGTTTTTAACGTCCAACGTCCATTTCGTGCGTAAGGGTTGCGCGGGACACCTCAAAGTTGCAACTTTTCCTCAGTTTTTGACGTCCAACGTCCATTTCGTGCGTAAGGGTTGCGTCCATTTCGTGCGAAAGGGTTGCGCGCGACCAATAAAAGTTGCAATTTTTCCTCAGTTTTTGGCGTCCAACGTCCATTTCGTGCGAAGGGGTTGCCGGCGACGCTTCAAAATCGCAATTTTACCTAGGTTTTGGACGTCCAACGTCCATTTCGTGCGAAAGGGTTGCGTTTCGTGGCGCTCCGGCGGCACCGCCCCCGCCTTAAGAGAGAATAGAAGAAGAGCGAGAGGAGATCTGCAGATGTGAAGGTGTGAAGATGTAGATCGGGCAGATGTGAGAGTGTGAAGATCTAGATCTGCAGGTGTGAGGGTGTGAAGATCTAGATCTGCAGGTGTGAGGGTATGAAGATCTAGATCTGCAGATGTGAGGGTGTGAAGATCTAGATCTGCAGATGTGAAGGTGTGAAGATCTAGATCGGCAGATGTGAGGGTGTGAAGATGTAGATCGGCAGATGTGAGGGTGTGAAGATCTAGATCTGCAGGTGTGAGGGTGTGAAGATCTAGATCTGCAGGTGTGAGGGTAAGAAGATCTAGATCTGCAGAGAAGGAGTGCAGATCTAGATCAGGTGTGAGGGTGAAGATCTAGAAGCAGATCTAGATCCGCAGATGTGAAGGAGTGAAGATCTAGATCAGCAGATGTGAAGGAGTGAAGATCTAGATCAGCAGATGTGAAGGAGTGAAGATCTAGATCAGCAGATGTGAAGGAGTGAAGATCTAGATCTGCAGGTGTGAGGGTATGAAGATCTAGATCAGCAGGTGTGAAGGAGTGAAGATCTAGATCCGCAGATGTGAAGGAGTGAAGATCTAGATCAGCAGATGTGAAGGAGTGAAGATCTAGATCCGCAGATGTGAAGGAGTGAAGATCTAGATCAGCAGATGTGAAGGAGTGAAGATCTAGATCCGCAGATGTGAAGGAGTGAAGATCTAGATCAGCAGATGTGAAGGAGTGAAGATCTAGATCAGCAGATGTGAAGGAGTGAAGATCTAGTATAACGGCTGCTTTTTTACGAAGAACCCTTCGCAGGCGCTCTCGGGAAAAATGTTTGGGAGCCCTGATGGGACACAGCCCACATCTGAGCAGCTCACATCCAGTTCTTCTTGCAGCTGCTGTTGAGATAACCTGGCATTTTGGAGCAAAATCTGGTCCCAAGGCTTGGAAATTTTGATCCATACACCCACGGTCCAGCAAGACATGATCCAACACCAGCTGTCACCTCAAGTCTCGTAGATTCTCTTCACCTCCACACCGGTCATTGACGGTCGTTTGTAGAGTTGATGTGGATGCGGAGGCCAGAAATACCTGACCCCATCCTGGGAGCCCAGGCACATCTGCAGTTCTTCAATTGCCTCTGATGGCCTAGAGCCCAGCTGCATCAAATCATCTCCAAAGTGCCAGCAGCTGTTGCATACTGTTCCACCAGTGGGACATAAAGAAATGGAGAAATTCTAGCTGCTCTCAATGGCCCATCAAATATGGCTGCAGAAAATTAAATGCTGCAAAGCTGAGTTTGGCACAGCTGCTGAAGACGTTGAGTCTGCGCAAATAATTGAGAAAGTCTCCAATTTCCACCCGACCCTAACCCCATGCAGGAATAGGACAAGAGGTGCAACAACAAGTCCTGATGTGCCAACACCGCCGAAGATCCCTACCTGCACCTGCACTTCTTCCTCCAATTGCTCCAATTCCATCCTCACCAGCGCGGTTCGGAAGGCCTGCCACGACAAAATCCAGTGAAACTCACAACATTGGGACTGTTGGTTCCCTGCACCTCTTCCCACCGTCTTTGTGCCTGGCCAAACTGACTGGCTGACAGAAGTGATTGACTTGAATCATTTGAAGAGCAAATTTCAATGAGTAGATTTCAATCTCAAAGTCAAACTGTTCAAGAATAGTTGAAACTTTTCTTTCCTAGATTGTCATGGGATGTCAAACCTTTGATCTTCATGAATTTACACATCCCCCATGTATTTCAAACATATTCCAACATCAGTCCTCGGCTCGCTCAAGCTCAGTTTCCTGGCGGACGTGGTACTTTCAAGAGCAAACCGCCATGAAAACTTATCAGACATGATGAAAATTGAGACTTCGATGTCATGAATTCATTTTAATAAACAATACTGAACACCATGGACGATCTCCAAATCACCAGTGCCTGCCCGGTTGATGCTGTACTGGGCGGGCTAACTGAGGCATCCGTCCTGATGTTTGCTGTGTACCATGCTAAAATCATGAGGTCCGGGAAAAATTGACCCATATTTTGCACGAACAACTATAACTAGAAGATCTACCTTATATTGAGGAAGGAAGCAAATACATTTAAATCAAAATGTCACCACAATGAGCCCATTGACCATGAACGACTGAGCCAAACTGGCTTTGTATCAGGGATATCGGTAGGGATTTGACCAAGAAGGAGTCGGGATTTTACCATGTATAAAGGCACTGTAGAGTGGGGGGGCCAGACTCACAGCAATAGCAGTTGCGAGCCAATGCCTTGCACCCGGAAGATGGAAAATGATCAGAATAAGGAAAAATATACAGGATTATAGAAGTACTTGCATGAAACTTTGGAATTCCTAAGCCAGTACGTTGCCCCTGCAAGAGTGGACACATCAATGCCTGGATGACATACTAGAAAGACACATGTGCTTGGTGATAACTCCATAAATTATCATAACTTGAAGTTGTAGACATGGATGGTTAGAATTCAAAATGACCAATGTTTTGATGGGCCCATCGTCAACACCTTTTGTTGACTCGGGCGCACCTTGTGGACTCAGCATTGAAGCGGTGAAGGGCTTCCTGATCCATGGCTGCAAGGGCTTCCAACAGAACCCTGTTTGAATTGAACTGGATCAGAACTGGTTGGTGGTTATGGTCCAATAATGTCCAATATTCAATTTTTTGCTGGATTTATTACTGGATTTATGAAATATTATTACTGGATTTAACCACCAATATTCAATATATCTGAATTGATCCCATGGCATTGTTTGACGTCCAAATCTCTCAAATGCCCAAACTGGAAATTGCCTCCAAGCGTTTTCGCCATTTTTCCAAACCTTGCAAGGCAAATCGTCTTGCGGACGCTTGGCAACCAATGACCCGAAATGACATGTCCAAAGGAGGCAGAGATGCTCTCTGAAATCCAAGTCATTTTTCAAAATTGGTGATTCCTGGTATATTAGTAATGCTGGCTGTAAAACGCAACCTTTCCTCCAATTGTATTCTACGATCAGTAAACTGGGATTTAAAGAAACCAAAACATCCAGATATCTACATCTGCCGTGCATCAATATGAAAAAACAATCAACTGTTCTTCTGCAGGCCTGATGATGTCTCAGTGTCATGTCGGTCCACTGCCATGGCAGGTACATATGCATGTCATGACGTTTGTGTTGCTGTTGTTGATAATCACGGGCCTCACGGGATACTTCGCTGCAACTCACTGAGTTATTTGCTGCCTATGGGAAACTATCCTCCAGCATGTTCCAGCCCGAAGGGGTGCCATTTCAATGAGTGTTTGCAGCAATACTGAGGCGAAAAAGATTAGAAGAAGAACACGTCCAAAGCACTGTTCCTAGGCAGGCTGCCCTGGTGAAACAAACAAAATGCGGTCATTGCGTAATCTGCGGCCCAAACTGCTATGATTAAGTTTGTTCGAATCTTTTGGCTGCTCGCCTTCATGGAAATTGAATCATTTTATTATCCTCTCTCCAATTAGGGTGGTGGGGTTGGCGGCTGGGATTTTGTAGATACAAAGTGAAAAAGTGAGTGAGGGGCTCTACAAAATCACATGGGTCAAATCAGACCCTGCATTCACAAAATCCCAGCAACCCCATTTTTTCAGTGCACTTTTGGGTGGGATCCTCACAAATTGATTGATGACCCCAGGATGCTGGCACCCCAGGATGCTGGCAAGGTTTGTTCAATTGAAACCAAACCATTGGAAAAAAAACACATATTTTATAATACTTCTCTGAGTGCTGTTGAAAAAATACAAAAAATGCAATTATCTTGTCCAAGTATTGAAATTTGAGGGGTGTAGAATGTTTTTTTTGCCTCAGGTTTTGGATTTTTTTTTTGGCTTTCTTTCCCGATACCATTTGCCTTGTATTTGCAACAGTTTGATAGTAGAACCTGTCAGTTTGCATGGCATTTGCTACATTTTGGCATGGTCACTTTGCATTTTGCATGGTATTTGCTACACTTGGCCATGTTTGCCTTCCATTTTGCATGGTATTTGTCATATTTTGGCATTTCAACCTCTCATTTGCATGGTATTTGCTACATTTTGCTGCTTCTCTCTTGAGGGTTCTTTAGGCTTTCATTTACCAGTAGGGTTTCATTTAAGGTTTCATTTATATAGGGTTTCATTTAGGGTTTCAAAGAGCTTCATTTGAGGTTTCATTTAGGGTTTCATTTCAGGTTTCTTTAGGATTTCATTTCGGGTTTCTTTAGGGTTTCATTCAGGAGTTCATTTAAGCTTTCTTTAGGGCTTCATTCCAGGGTTTCTTATCAGGATTTCTTTTCACGATGTCTAAACGTTCAAGTGGGTTCCTTTAGGGTTCCTTTAGGGTTTCATTTAGGGTGTCCTTTAGGGTTTCTTTAGGGTTCATTTAGGGCTTCATGTAGGGTTTCTTATCAGGATTTCTTTAGGGTTTCTTTGGGTTTCACCTAGGGTCTCTCTATGGTTTCATTTAGGATACAAACAGGACAGAATAAAGCAAAAGAAAATGAAAAACAAAGAGACAGTAAAGACAGGAAGCAAAGAAGCAAAGGAGCAGGAAGTGGAGCAGCAAAAACACATGACTGAAGAAAAGCAAAAGTAGTAGAAGTAGAAAGGCACAGAAGTACAAAAGCAGAGAAGCAGGAAAACAGAGAAGCAGAAAAGCAAAGAAGCAGGAAAAGCAGAGAAGCAGAAAAGCAGAGAAGCAGAAAAGCAGAGAAGCAGAAAAGCAGAGAAGCAGGAAAAGCAGAGAAGCAGAAAAGCAGAGAAGCAGAAAAGCAGAGAAGCGGAAAAGCAGAGAAGCAGAAAAGCAGAAAATCAGAGAAACGGGAAAGCATAGAACCAGGAACCCCCCAAAAAAAAACAAGACCTGCCGCGAAAAAAAAAACAAAAATAAATAGCCCTCCGCCCTACAAGTTTTTTAAAAGAGCGGAGCCCAAAAATGTAGCTAAAATGTGTTATTTTCAAATTGTGTCGGAATAGAAGATAAGATATGTTCTTTTCAAATCTTGTCAAAAAATAGTCAAGGTTGAGCCCCCTGAACAATTATTTTTTTTACTGCGGCCCGGGGTTGAAGATAGAATATGTTCTTTTCAAATCTTGTTACAAAGTATTCAAGTTTGAGCCCCATTAAAAACTATAATTTTGAGTGGGGCCCAAACATGAAGATAAAATCTGTTCTTTTCAAACCTGGTGAAAGTCGAGAAAATATGTTCCCTTTGTGTGGCCCAGAGTTGAAGATAACACATGTTCTCTTCAAATCTTGTCGAAAAGTATTCAAGTTTGAGCTCCGCTAACAATTACATTTTTTGTGTGGCCCAAGGTTGAAGGTAACATCTATTCCTTTAAAATATTGTCAGAAAATATTCAAGTTTGAGCCCCATTAAAAATTATTATTTTTAGTGGGGCCCAAGGTCGAAGATAAACCATGGTATTTTCATGTATTTTCAATTGTCGCCGGAATATTTAAATTTGAGCCCCGGAGAAAATAGATGAAAATAGTATGTTTTGTGGGGACGAATCCCCGCACATGTCATGGGAATAACTTTAATATACTTTAATTCTTATGATGTATCATCTATGTCATGAAGCTTGAGATTCCTGCAGGTTGATCTTGTCGATTCATGCCACTTGATGTCATGCTCCATGCGGTTCACAGAGATGTTCTGCACATCACCAACATATCACCAATCCCAACAAGCAACAGGTAGAAATGCCGATTTTTCAGGTCGATTCCGCCTGGCGGACTTCCAGGTCACAGGGCCCTTGCGTGTGACTGGATCTCCACCTGAGCTGTACATGGCATCCGATGAGACCGGGCAAAATGACCAGGGTGAAATGGAAAATATTCGATGCAAAGTGAAAGTGGGCCATCACTTAAAACTCAACTTGAGACTTTGTGCAAGGCCCGTGCACCAACTGTGCACACGGGAAGCAAGGAGTACCAAGCTACCCATTGCCTCGTATAACACCATCCCAAGGCAACCACTGATTCCAGTCCCGGGTGAAAAAGCCACACTGCCGGCACGCATTGCTGATCCGACTGCGGCCTGATGCTTGGTTGTGATGGGCTTGGAGGTCGAAACAGTTTTCGTTGATCACAGGCCCACACCGACATTGGGGACACATGCGAGCATTTGGGTATTGCCGCCTCAGGAAGTCCGTGGAAGCTCTTTCCTCTCGATGGGCGGCTTGCTGGCGTTCCAACTGCTGTTGCGCGTGCAAGACCTGCACTAGGTGGCGCACCACAAATTACTTCAAATGACAACATAGTTTGCCAGCTTGAGCACAAATCCTAGAACAGTCTGATTGACCTTCAAGACGGTCATGATTCCAATCCCTATAGATGTTTGGTTTTTTTGTCATTTTAACGCATTGAAATCTTGAAACCTGCCTCCTCTTGAAACCTCTGGTTGAAATGTTGCCAGAGACGGTTTTCGGTGGTAGCATCCTGTGCAGCCCTGTATCCCACAAAAACGTCATTCGGCAGGGCCCTAGCCAAGGCTTGGTCCGTGTAGTGAGCCGCGCATGGGTCTTGGAATGCTGGGTTGGCATGCACGCATGGAACCAGCCCGCTCCTAGTGCGATGATCTTCCAGCATGGTGTCGCTGGCACTCACACGCTCCAGAAAGCTAGTGACCATTTGCGGGCTGCAATCGGCACAAACGAAGTGCTGATTGGGGCAGGTCAAGCTGCCGCTCTGCTCTGCGGAGGCTTCGTCAAAGCACAGCTCGCAGGTCATGTTGGCAGCGGCTGCGCGTTCTGCTTCTGCGGCTTGCTGCAGGCGCAAACGCCGCAGTTCCGCCGCCATCTCCTCCACTTCCGCTCTCAAAGCTGAAGCTTCGGACGCGCCGCTGCTCGCAGCTTCACGGGCTTGCCGCAGCAAAGGCATCAGTCGAATCCTCTTGGAGAAACGCTGCACACTGGCAGCTGCCATGGCCGAGAGTTTCTTCATGATCTCCTCATCTGGGCCAGTCGCTGGTAGCCGCTGATCGCCGTTCCGGGCAATCTGCTCCTCATCTGCTTCTTCAATCATCTCCGAAAAGTCGTCATCAAACTCCGTTTTGCCCGTGATCAGCTGCAAAATCGTGACACCGATGGAATAGACCTCCGACTTCTCGTTGAAGTTGCCTTTCCATATAGGGGGTCTACTGCAACGACGAGCAGAAAAACAATCTTAAGATCAAAACAAAATTCGTATCTGTCTGACTACAATGCCCTTTGACTTTGACTGTGACAATTATTGAGGCTAAAGAATAGGCAGGTTTGGGACTGCTCTGGAGATTGTTCCGGGTGTGACAACTCCAGGACCAGATGGACCCAGATCGACCAAGCCACCTCCCTCCACGTATCGTTTGCACATAAAGCCAGGAGTCCCTGCTGGGCCCGCGCCCTGTGTGAGCTGCATGGTCATTCGGCTCTGCCCTGGTCGGTCTTGGGGCAAAAAGCGCGACAGGCCGCAGTCGCCCAGTTTCGGCACAAACGATGCGGTCAACATGACGTTGCCCGGCTTGATGTCCCGGTGATAGCAGGGCCCCTGGGGATTGTGGTGATGTAAGAAGCTCACCGCCACCAGCAAACCGGCCACGATGCTACTTCGGCGTCCCCAGCTGAGCTGCTGAGCTTTCTGGTCGTTCATCAAATGTGCGTCCAAGCTGCCTTGCGGCTGAAACTCATAGACCAAGACGGCACCATCTCTGTGAAGACAATGTCCCAGCAGGGGTATGATGTTGGGATGGATGAAGTTGGTTAGGACCTAAGCCCCCGCATGGTAAGTTGGCTTGGCCGTGTCTTCGGTTGGAAAAAGAAACTGATTCTGAATGCTTTTGTATGCCTGAGTGAAAAAGACGCAGCAAAGCTGCAAGCATAGGAAACCTCAAACCCGTAAGCACTAACCACTTGCGATTTAGCTCCTGGTTACAACAAGTTCAAAAAACATCTTCCTAAAGACGGCATCTTTGAAGAATCGCTGAGTCAGCTAAGTGAAAGACTCGTATTTCAGCCGTCGTCATCCTTTCCAGGTATTCTCGCTGCTGTGCATCTTGGCATTCCAAACGCTTTGCTGCGAACTCTACGGCGTTGTCAGGGTCTACTCCACGGTAAACTGTGCCGTATGCACCTGCACCAAGGACCCTGGCTGCTGCGAAGTGCTGGGTGCATCTGGCGATATAGCTGTAGTCCGAGAAGTTCGGAGCTGGCGCTGGCGGTTGAGCTGGTGGGGCTGGTGGGGCTGGTGCTGCCTTCGCTGCCGCCTTGGCAGCTGCTTTCGCTGCTGCTTGGGGATGAGACGGTTGCGGGCCAGGTGCAGCGGGTGGGGCAGCTTGAGGTGCTGGAAATCCACGATCTTCGGACTCAGAGAGGGCGATCGCCAGCTGAAGGTCCTCTTCTTCTCTGGACCTCTCCGCTACTGCGCGATTTTCAACAGGAGACTGGGTATGGTGTGGTATAGTTGATCCGTTTTAATATCTAAAATGCTATAAAAGAATGCAAGGCTTTCAGGCTTTCAGATCTTTCAGACTACGCGCACAAGAAGAATATAGAAGAATCCAGGTGTTGTGAAAGACTGGTTTGCCCAAACACCCCCGACCAAATATGACCAAATCACAAACAAACCGCCAATTGCCCGCCTTAAAATATGGTGAATAAATTCAATTGTGGACCATTTCAATCCATTTCACACCAGAAAACTCCCAAGACATCACACGCGATGTAAAGACTGCATCGAACAAAGGATGGCTGCGCCGCCTGGAAGTGGGGAAGCCCAGTGGGTTCCCACGTGGCTCACCCTGTGCATCCGGCCGAGCCTGAAGGGCGTCAGATTGGAAGCTGCTTAGGAAAGTTTGTACCCTACAGCCTCTAGCAATTCCCTTCTCCAGTCAGCCCGTTCTAAGTGAACCCTCACTTATTTCTGACAATGGGCAATTTCCCATTATCACACCTATAGTTTCTGTTTATGCTGCAGGGATGTGAAAGTACAAGAGGAAGTTTGTCGTCCAGCCACTGATCCATTGCCCGGAACATAATAGTTCGATCCCTTCAACACATTCCCCATGCTCTTTCTTTAATGAACCAACATTTAAAATCATGTTAAAGTACTAACTTTTACTGACACGCTAAACAAAGAATCCTCGATTCCGACTCGATTCCCCAAATGATTTATCTTTTCTGCGAGTGAAACATGCTGCAACCCCTCATCCAAGGTGTGAAAGTGGCCGCCGCCAGCGTCTCCCCACCTGCTGCGCTGCAGCTTCCCCGGCACCATGCTGGTTCCGCTCCTCGGCTGCCGGTGATGTCTTGGGGTATCCGCCGACCCCTGCCGCCAGCAGGGGGAGCGCGTTAGAGGAGGCCTTACTAGCAACAAGGGGCGAAAAGAGAAACTTCGCGCGCCCGGTCCTCAGGGCCCTGCTGTTTGGCTGTGGCGGAGGCGCAGTTTGAGGTCAGACAGCTAGTTTTCGTGTAGGTTCAGAAAGTAACGTTAGGCAGTGGAGGCCGTGGCCTGCAGGCCGGGTCCGTCCTTCTGGGCCCAGCTGTTTCGATGTGGCGAGGGCGCCGTTTGTGAGCCTTGGCGGCTGGAAGACAGCTAGTTTTCTTGTAGGTTCAGAAAGCAACGTTAGGCACTGGGGGCCGTGGCCCGCAGGCCCGGTCCGTCCTTCTGGGCCCTGCTGTTTCGCTGTGGCGAGGGCGCCGTTTGTGAGCCTTGTTGGCGGCTGGAAGACAGCTAGTTTTCTTGTAGGTGGGTTCAGTAAGCGTGCGTTCCATTGGTGCTGAATAAATATGGCACTTAAGCCGTTCAAGAATGCAAGCAGCAGAAGACCGGGCAAAGGTAAACCTTAAGCTGGAAACTTCCATCAGTTATGCACTGCACGCACCAGCGGTCGGTGTGACATAGCTTTCCGTTGGGATGACGATGGGTTACTTGAATTCGGCCGGAAGCCTGTGTTGAGTGCACCACCGTGCCGCATGTTGGACATGTGTGCGAATATGCGCGGCCTGCAACCAGGCCATTAGCAACGCGATTTTTTTTTCCGCAGCCATCACCGCGGCGGTGATCGACTTGCCCTGCTATGCTGACTTCGAGGCCAGGTTCGGTGTATAGAGACAGACACCCAAGATATAGAAATCCGCCCGCACCGAAGGTGCTGGGGCATGATCGTCCGGATGGCACTCGTAAAAGGTTACAGGTTTACCTGGGGGGGGGTGGCATTTTTCGGCCAAAACCTCCTGTTTTTGATAGGTCGTGACGCTCGCCTTCAAAAAACACTGTAAAAAACAGTACGGAAGACACCTGTTCGTGAACGCGCCCGTCCAAAATCGGCAAGCGAAAAGTGAAAAAACCTCGTGTTTTTCAACTTTTTGACCTCAATTTTTTGGTTTGCAACATCTTTTTTTGCGGTTCCGCAGGTGGCCTGGCGCGGAGGCGGATTTTTGAATTTTTGGACCCGTTTTCGGACTGATTTTCGTCGTTTTGTGATAGCAGAAACACTGGTTTTTACAGTGTTTTCCTGTTTTCTGCATGCTTGACGGCTAGCTTCAAAACTTCCAAAAAACTCGTAAATTACGCTGTTTTATGTTACGGTGTGAATGAAAACATCGTAAATACCAGTGTTTTTTGACGTTGGTTAAAAAACACTGTGAATTACAGTGTTTTTGGCCACCTGACCCTCAAAAACCATGGTATTTGCAGTGGTTTGTGCTTCTCACCGCGCAAAAACACTGTAAAGACTTCTCGGCTGCAGCGCAATTTCTTCAGCGGTCAGGTGTCTCGTGTGCAAATGGCCACGTCTTGGCTCTGCGACCTGCACCAGCCAAATGAGCAATGTGAAAGCAGAGCCCACTCAAATCCTCCAATTGCTTGGCAAAAGAAGGGTGGGGCAGATTGCCCAGCAAGATGCCAGGGTGGGATGCTTGAGCAATCCACACACGCATGGATCTTTCAAATGGAGAAGATCAGGTTTCCATGCGCTCGATGTACTGCGATGTAAGTTCACTTCTGAAGCACTTCACATGCGGGAAGTCTCAAGAACCATTCAGCAAGTTTCAGCATCTATTCATGCAGAAGCAAACATCGACAGGATGACAGGTGTGGAGTGAATACCGTCAATTCAAAATTTTCAACAGCTTTCAGTCTTCTTGTGTGAACACTTCCAGACTTCTCGGCTGCAGCGCAATTTCTTCAGCGGTCAGGTGTCTCGTGTGCAAATGGCCACGTCTTGGCTCTGCGACCTGCACCAGCCAAATGAGCAATGTGAAAGCAGAGCCCACTCAAATCCTCCAAATCATTTCCAAAATCAAGAATGTTGTCCAGACATGGGATTAATAAGAGAAGGAATTATAGTGCCACCGGGCAGTCAAAGAGTAAGCCAATGCCTCACTGAGCTTGACTGGATATGATTGTGCAATAGCAGTCCAGTTACGATTACCAGGGCCTGTGCCAGTTAATTGGAAATGGGGTCTGCCAGTGCGACTGCACATACCATGTCCGCTGCACTTGTGCTGCAACCGATGCAAATCATCAAGCTCAATATTGCCACAGCAAAATCTTGTGCGCTTACGCCAACGCGTGCCAAACTGACAAAAATCGGAAATGACTCTGAACATGTGGTTGTGAGCAAAGCCGATGGAAATAAGGTAGATACCAACATTTAGAGCTAGCAGAGTTTTCCAAAATCCATGGGATGCGATGTCTGTCCAGCAATCGAATCAAAGAGATGCACGACCGAAAACAAGCGTTTCCCAACTGGATCTTTTTCTGCTCGGCTATAGACAAAAACTCTGGAGGAAGTCCCCAGGGCCAGTCACGGGTTCGAACAACACTTGCTCGATCCCTGGCGGCAGAAAAGGAATCACCAGGCGGAGCCAGCATCACTGCGAGCACCCTGCCCCATTTGATATCTTGCTTCAACCGTGACAAAACTCTTGCGCTGGTCAAATCACAGTGCTGGCCGTAGCGGATGTCCCACTCCCGGCTTTGGAAACCTAAAGCTTCACATGCCCTGGCCACACCTCCCTGACCTGAAAACAAGTCTGCTACGTACTGCCCTTTCCTACTCCGACGAGGATAGTCGATGTAGGGAGCTTCTTTCGGCTGGCCATGATGCCGTCGAATGCCTCTTCGCATGCCAGGCAATATTCCTTGGCCTTGTTCGGAACTTGCTCCCAACTCTTGGCCAAGCGTGCCGCTTTTTCGTAGCGGGCAATGGACTTGGTGCTTTTCCATTGTCCACGCTTCTGCACATCTAGCTGGCTCCTGTAGTTCCTGGAGCGATCTATCGAGGCTCCACTGTGACGGGTGTGATATGGTGACAGCTCTATGCCCATCTGTTTGGCGCATTTCTTGAACACGGCCAAATACTGACTGTAGTTGAAGTCCCACAGGCAATTGTTCTGATTCTCTGTCTTCAGCTTGTTGAACACCTTCGCACCCCAAAAGCTGAGATAAGGAGAGTCTAACAGCAGACTGATGTCGTACTCGCCCGTTTTCGAAGGCTGGCCTAGCTCCTCGGGACTCATCAGGATGGACCAGGAGCTGGTCACCCCTGTGGCTGGGTGAATCAAACTCATCACCCGCAGCCGTAGGAGTTCTGCTGGCCGCGCATAGGTGGACAGGGACATCATGAGAAAAATTGCCATCTTGGGAAATCCACGCTCCAGCATCAAAACGCTGAGGCCGCACCATACTGCTAGAGGATAAGGGGTACGTGACCTTCCGGGGCACAAACGCCTCCAACCCCTCAGCGCTCGGAGTGCTCTGGGGATCCTCTTCACACCAGTACGGCTGTACTCGGGATGATGATGAAGCCAGCTGGCGATCAGCCTGTCTCCAACAAAGGCTTGATGGCCCTCGAAGAAACATCGGTTCATATAGTCCACCAAAAGCTGATCTACTTGGCTGGAGTTTGTGATGTCTAGGTGGCCGCTCTTCTTGGCAAATGTCATAAAAGTGGTGTGCTCCTTCTCGTACATTTTCTCTGTGGTTAGCCCCACTGCCCGCCTCTCCAGAACACTCAAACTTTGTGGGTCCTTGCCCTCCATCAGCAGATCGACGTACTTTCGCCTGCGCTGCCGCCCTCGGGAGTGGAGTTTTCGCACCCTCTTCTTGGTGAGCATTACCTCGCTGCTGCTGTCTGAGCTGCTGAACTTGGCATCCTGCTCGACTAGAGCTAGGCTGCCCAGGCTCTGGCTGTCCAGAGTGGGCCCAGTCACCCCTGGGCTGGCTTTGAGCAGTCGATTGGCCACTGTGCAAGCTGCCAGGTTGTGTGCCCCTTTTCTCTGGACAGGGGCCTTGCCCTTCCAGGTCTTGGTGGTTGGCACCCCTGGTTTCAAACAGCGCTCGGTCTTCTTCTTGACCGTGGTCTTGCTTGACGATGGGACGGCCGACGTCCGAACTCTCTTCGGGGCCATGGGGTATCAAAGCCGTAAGCAGTTTTGAAGGCTCATCACTATTGTATCTTGAAGGCTCGTCTGCACTGTTGAGTTCACTTGGCACCCATCGAAAATAAGGCTGGATTCCCCTAGCAATGCAATACGAGTTGAAAACACGAATCTGTTTGAGGAGACTAAACTGCCTGCTCCGGCTTCGCTCCAGAGCCAAAACCAAGGACATGTTGTCCAGAAGGAAAAGCTGGCGAATCTGAGAACCAAAAACACTCATGGCCACCCGCCGCAAAGATTTCACTGCTGCCCGCGCCTCCAAGGTGATGATCCCTTCCGGGAATTGCCATTTGCCCCAGAGCTTCGGCGCCCAGCATTCTTTCCTGAGCAAACGGGCAGGCACTTCGGGAAAATGCGGGTCAAGTGTCCACCCACTGAGTTTCAGGTAATCTTCTGCTTCAATCTCACCTGCTTTCCAAGAACCTGTGACCTCATCCTTGATAAACCCTGCTGAGGTCAATGATGATTCTCTGGCTGAATGTCCACCACTCCGCTTAAATCTAGCACGTTCCTTGATCCGACCAACTGCTGAAACATCCGAAAGTTTCCAATGAGAAGTGCAAACCCCATAACCAGTAGTGCTAGCATCACTGCAGCAAACCAAATCATTCCAGGGTCTCCACCAATCCGAGCGGAGAAAAATCATCAGGCCTGCAAAAGCCCGCAACTCATCTTTCACACTGCTCCACAACTCAGTCGGCTCAAAATAGTGTGTGCGAATGAACTTATAGCAAGTGTGGAAAACAGCAAGCGTCATGCGATTGTTGAGGCCACAAAAAGTGGCATGCCCAACCACAACTTCAAGCATCTGACCTGTAACCCTCCTACGTTGAACAATCCCTCTGATAGCTTGCCTAACTTTATGAAAGCGTTCAGGCGTGATCTTTGAACACAAAGCTTGACCGTCCAAGACTGTCCCCAACGCTCTGGTTTCCCCCACGCTGACCTCGCCTGGGTGCAACAACAGCCCACAGGAACCAAAGTGGTCGTCCAGCTCCTGGAGTGCAGTCTTGACATAGGCAGCGTGGGAAGATAACACTCCGAGGTTGTCTACATAAACATAATGACGTGACCCCGGCTCACCATGTCTCCTGACTTGCTCGCTCCGGAAAACCACCGGCTCACCCTTGTCTCGGACCAAAGTTGAATCCTTGAGAGATCGAGTCAGGCTGCACTGGTATTCATTTATCCGTTGGCAAAAATACAAAGACCAGCTAAATCCCATGCATAAACTTCCTGGCATGGGATATATCACATCGTTGGGACCTAGCCGATGGCCATCCAGCATGGTACCAGTGAGCCCGACCCAGTGGGCGCGGATGGGCTTGAAACAGAAATATTCCGCCAACCACCGAGGCTGGCGAAGTCGATGGAAACAGTCTTTGACATCGCTAAGACCAATATGGATATTCATAGTCTGCAACTCTGCCAAAAATTCTGGACTGCCGGGACGCAGGCCGGGACTTACTTCGCATTCTATACGACTGAACCCCTCACTTGAACAAAGCTCAACCCCAGGAGGATCTTGGAAGAGGGCATTGGTTGAACGAGCATCAACAATCAACCTGATACGCTCACCATCACTTTTGAATACCAAAAACACACCAACTTCATTCTTGGGAGTTTGAGTATACTGCAAAAGTCCTATGCTGTCGAGGTGCTGAATGAACTGGCGGTATTGCTTCTTGCTCTTGGCTAGTGCCGGATCCCAGTAAGGCGGAGGAGCCTCTAAGGGCTCGCCCTCCTTCACCATGAGCTCTTTACCCTGCAGATATCGACGGGCGTCCTGAGGCAACAGATCTACCGCCTGAGGCAAACCATGAAGATCCTCAGGTAAGGATACGCGCTCGAGTTTGTAGGGGGCCAAAGCCACTGGGGTCGAGGGCTGGTGATACTCGCTCTTCCCCTTGAGCAGCGCCTGCAGGGCTGCCTCAGAAGATGGAACTCGCTCCAAGCTTCCCAGGTTGCCGGAATCTTGGGCCAGTAAATGAATTCGCTGTAGAACCTCCGCTTGAAGATCATCGGGAGGCGTCTCACTATCATGCAAAAAACCATGCCCTGCCAGCCAATTCAATCCATGAACCGCTTCCCTCACAGTGTCCATCTTCCTGACTTTGCGGCAGAGCCTCTGAGATGATCGTCTGCTGAGCCCAGAGGTGCTTTCAAGTCTTGGGGGCACTGGAAGAGGAAACAAATCACGAGACCGAACTGAAAAATCTGGCCTGGCGCCTCCAAGCAGCGGCAAGCCACAGTCCCCGGTGGAGGCATACCGGGGACTGCGTCCCATGTCATTCATGTTGCCGCAGGTGGCGCCAGCCTGGCCTTCGCCTTCCGCTTTGGCTTGGCTGGAACACCACCCGCTGGGAGATTGCCATCTGAGACTGCGGCTGCTGCTTCATCTGTAGGTGTGCTGATCTTCTTGTAGTCCCGGATCTTGGCGCGGGCGGCAGCCAGCTCGACCTCTTCTTTGCCCTTCTTGGCTGCCCAGCTGCGCAAGGTTGGGCTGACCAGGTCTTCAGGGCCTTGGTAGCCCGACATAATGCGTGCTGCGCCCCAGTCTGGGGACGCGGCGCTTCCACTGTTGTAAGCATCTACAATGGATTGCATACGCCGGCCCAAGGTCTCCATACATGCCAGGGAACCCAGATTGAGCTGATCGTAGGTTCCAGCGTACTCAAAGGCTTCCAGGAGAGCTCGCATTTCATGCATAACTCTATCGTTGTCATGTATGCCTTTGTGGCGGGACCAAACAAGCAGCCATTGCTTGGGCGTTCCACCATTCTTGAGCATGTACTTCATAAGATGGAGCGCCGTCTGTGGCCCATCATGAGGCCAGTCCGGGTAGCTGTATTCCCGGCATTCGCGGGTGGCATCGCGCCATGATCGAAAGCGCTCGCCCTGATCATCGTACTCTACGGCCAAAGTGCGAGCATCTTCGGCGCCGTCGGCCTCCACCTCCACAACCTCGCCATCGGGCGCCTTAGCTGCAGACTCTGAAGTGCCATCGCGCTTCACCTGTCGGCTCCTGACCATGGCATCCATTGACCCTACCATATCGGGCAAGTCACCTATCTTCACAAGCTTCACCAGGGTCCACCCCTTCGGGCCCTTGACCACACCATTGGCCTCATCAAGCCGCACTGCTTGCCTTGAAGGAACACCAACTTCCGATCCCAACTCATGGTCCTCCGTATCATGCATTGACACCCACAGACTGCCATCAGGAGCTGCCTGCAGCGAGGAGATGCCACAGGCATTGGGATCTTGGGTTGGATCAGGGACATCAAGTCGGCCAAGGTCTCGCCGAACTATCCTCCGACGTACCAGGATGCCCTCGAGTACGTCCTGGTGTTCGCCTCCTGCCCTCGCATGTCCAGAATTGAGCTAGGCGTCCATGGCAAGGGATTAACGCCTTCCAACCCCAACTCACGGAGGGCAGTTGAAATGTGGGACTTGAACTCATCATCAGTGGGATAGGTGGCGAAACGATACACTGGCTGGCTGACTCGGGAAACGTACCTAAAGTCCACATCCTTCAGCTTGAATGAAATGGGACCTTCATCTGACCTACCTGACCAACACTCTGGATACAAATCTCTATCTGGTGTCAGGACGTACCAGGTGTCTTCATCCACTCTCCAGACCAGAATTCGCTCGTGATACACATCATCATCAGTGTACCACACAATGGCCTTCTGGCCGGGCCGGCATTGTGATAATGCCTCCACCTCGTCGCCTCGAGGACGTAGGTGAGCCATGCGCTGGACTAGAAGGACTAGCTGACTTGATCACCAGGGCACTGATTGAGGCTCCTAACAGAATTCCAGAGGACAAAATCCAGAACACAGTTGAAACAGCGGGCGGTGATTCAACGCAGAGACACTGGCAAGAGCAGGTTTGGTTCAGTTGATACCCAGTCTCACTTGAAGAAGATTCCTTAGGCCAATGTCTGTATCCCACTTCCGCCAATCTAGCCAACCAAAGGATTGCCAGGACCGAAGGCTTCATGCGCACATCCTACCTTTCATGCTTGAGCAATCCACACACGCATGGATCTTTCAAATGGAGAAGATCAGGTTTCCATGCGCTCGATGTACTGCGATGTAAGTTCACTTCTGAAGCACTTCACATGCGGGAAGTCTCAAGAACCATTCAGCAAGTTTCAGAATCTATTCATGCAGAAGCAAACATCGACAGGATGACAGGTGTGGAGTGAATACCGTCAATTCAAAATTTTCAACAGCTTTCAGTCTTCTTGTGTGAACACTTCCATAACAGCAATTTCGCCGTTTTTCATGTTTTTCGTTATTTTTTGAACTGCGTTGGTCCGCTATACATGGCTATCAAATTCTTCGCTTTTTTTTTCCGACAATCAATACTTTCGGATGTTTTTGGTCTCAATGGCCGACATCATTGGCAGTTACGATGCGGTGCGGGCGATTGCCGTCGCGAAGCGACGTGAATATGTGTTCTGCTTTTGGGAGGGCCTAATTGATAGCAAAAATGCTAGAAAATAGGGAACACAGAGAGAGAGAGAGAGAGAGATCTATAGATATCCGCCGACCCCTGCCGCCAGCAGGGGGAGCGCGTCAGAGGACGCCTTGCTAGCAACAAGGGGCGAAAAGAGAAAATTCGCAGGCTCGGTCCTCAGGGCCCTGCTGTTTGGCTGTGGCAGAGGCGCCGTTTGTGAGCCTTGGTGACTGGAAGACAGCTCAGAGAGCTAGTTTTCTTGTCGGTTCAGAAACAACGTTAGGCAGTGGGGGCCGTGGCCCGCAGGCCCGGTCCGTCCTTCAGGGCCTTCCTGTTTCGGCTGCTTGGCCCGGAGCTTCTCTTGGTGCATCTCACTCCCCTCCGGTGTCCAGGGGTCGGCGGCAGAGGGCGTAGCCCTTTAATCCGGCCAGGGGCCCCCTGGCCGTGGCATTGCCGTACGGCGTTTCTCTCCTCTCCGTAGGAGAGAGGGGCCGCGCCCCCTGCCGGCGACCTCTCCCCCCCGCCAAAAAGTCCCGCGTTTTACGGTGTTTTGTGCTCTTCCCATTTTTTCCCATTTTTCGGATCTTGTGGTTTAAGATGGGTCAACATGGGCCAACATAGGCCGCAAGATGGGCCAACATAGCCCCAAGATGGGGCAACATAGCCCCCAAGATGGGCCAACATAGCCCCAAGATGGGGCAACATAGCCCCAAGATGGGCCAACATAGCCCCAAGATGGGCCCACATTGCCCTCAAGATAGGCCCACATAGCCCCAAGATGGGCCAACATAGCCCCAAGATAGGCCGCCGACCATCAAAATATCATGCGTTTTACAGCGTTTTTTTGCTGTTCTCATTTTTCGGATCTTTTGGCTCCACATGGGTCAACATGAGGCCAACATAGGCCAACATAGCCACAAGATGGGCCCACGTTGCCCGCAAGATAGGCCAACATACGCCAACATAGGCCAACATATAGCCACAAGATGGGCCAACATAGTTGGGCCCCTGGCCGGCTGTCGCGCGTAAGCGCTTAAATTCGGCTCCGCCGGCTCCCCACGAGTGGCTTGCCCTACGAGCGTCCCAGAGCGACTAGAGCTCTACTTTGGGATCGCCGGGGACTTAGGCACTTAGTAAACGTAGTTATAAGTTATCTATCCTTTGGGCAAGTGATGGCTATGTTAGTTAAGTGATGGCTAAGTGATCAAAACTTAGGTGGCACTTACTATTGACTTAGGTTACTTATAAGTGTAGTGTGTGCTAAGTGTTGGTTACTTAGCGATCACTTAGCGATCACTTAGCTTTTCTTTCAAAACCTACATATGTCGATTGTCTTGGGTAATCTCGCAGGAAAAGTCATGTTGCGCAGCAATTTTGGTTCCAGTCATGGCAGCTGAAAAACAGATAGATGCCGCGCAGAAATTCCTACGTGGAATTCAGTCCCTGGCCTCCTACGCGGAGGTCAGGGACAAGCAGGCTCAAGGGGTGCAAAGATCTTTGCAGAAGGTAGTCTCCTTCACTGCTGCCCAAGGATTGCATTGCCTGCCGCAAGCTCTTAAGCACATTGGCGTGGCATTTCTCGATGAAAAGGAACAGGGCGCGAGAGTTCCAATGGAGCCGCAGGTCTGCAGAAATGGTGCAGAAGATGTTGCGGCACTGGCGCAAGGAGCACAAAGGAAGGGTGAGCTTGCAAGCTGTTAGAGGAGGCGCGCACTTGTCCGCGACCTGACCGCAGCTGAGCGCGAGTGACCGCGGTCTCAGAGAGCCCAGACGACTTGTCCGCGTGATGCTGACCGCGGGTGGAAAAGGTAGGGCCGGTGAGGCTCTGTTTGTCTATGGTTGACCGCAGTGCCCATGTAATGTAATGGGGTAGTAAGTCCGTTTGTCTGCGGATGTCGGCGACATGAACTTGCATGAAATTGCATGATTGGGACCTTGTCCGCGGGCATTGGAGCGTTTCGTTGTGATTTCGCTTCCTCGCATCAGTGTAATCCGGCAGATGTCTGCTACGTGCAGCATTGAAATTATCCATGGCCTTGCACAAGGAGATTCTCTTTCTGTGGTGGTGCACACATTGCAAGCAATGCCCGAGGCATCCATTCTCAAATGGAAGCGCCTCAGCAGAGAAAAGAAAATCATTGCAGCACCCACGCTGCTGCAGCATGAGCCTATGCGATTGCTGCGTGAACACAAAGACGGTCTTTGCCTTCTACGCTGACCCTACAATGGTCGGTAACAAAAAGGTGTGAAAGCGACTTGATGTTAACTGATGAAAATTTGCAAAAACCACTCAAAAACTTTTGCAATCGATTATGGGGCTCTGGACCTGGATTGTGGGTCTTCCACATGTGGTTTCATGGACCTTTTTCTTTACATAAATCAACCTAAATCAACCCTTCCTTTGAAAGGTTTTGATGCTAATACAGGTAGCCTGCTAAGATTGCTAAGATATGACCATGCCGACAACTAAGATTCCTTCGACCAATGAGATCATTGGCCCGCAATTCTTATTTTAACCAATTGGGACCCTTTAGCCCTTTAGCCGCTAATTGGGAACCATGTTCTTTCAAACCCTTTTCCAATTCTATTGACGCAAAAGGATGTCCAGTCCAAATTTCGAAACAACATCATTCCTAAATCGAAATTCTGTTCAATGGGATCCCAGATCAAACAACTTTAAAGTGATTGCATTTTACATATTCAGGATCTGATTGGGATTAACTGGGTATATGGAGGCAGCAGCGACCGAAAATGGTACCAGACACATGCCTTTTGAACTATAGTAAAGGTGCATAGAGCCAACGAATCAAGATAGTAACAATCCCCAAAAAACTCAAATTTGTCAAAGGTTCAATTTTGTTAGGATCTAAACCTTAAATTTTTCAGCAACTTATTTTACAGACTTTGTGGGCCTTTTTTCCGTTGCGGACGATTATGGGGCATGAGACGTCCTGAGATCTGCTGAAAAAAAAAAAATTCGGCGGAACTTTTGGGGGCCTGTGCCCCTTGATCGGTTGCATTTGTTTTTTTACGGACTTTGTCCGTCGGCGGAACTCCACTACACAAATTGTGTACCTGACTTCTGCTGGGAAAAAAAAAATCGGCGGAACTTTTGGAGGCCTCTGCCCCTTGATCGCTTGCAATTTTTTTTACGGACTATGGTTTTTTTTGTTTTTCGGCGGAACTCCACTACACAAATTATGCACCTGACATCTGCTGATTTTTTTTTTCAGCGGAACTTAGTATTCAGACCTATGGTTCGGCGGAACTCAACATCACAAAATGTGTAGTGGACTTCTGCTGATTCAATGGTTTTCCCTAGGATTTCTGCTGAAAAAGTTTTTTTTCGGCGGAACTCAACATCACAAAATGTGCGCCTGAGTTCTGCTGATTTGTATGGATTTTCGGCGGAAGTTCATAAGTTTAGTAACAGAGCGTCCCTGCAGCATTTTCTCTCACTGGCTTGTTACTGACCCAGCTGCAATGGATGCAATGGAAGAGGATTGGAGTGAGCCTGAATTTCAGGACACTGAATTCAAAGTATGCCCCGTTTAATTGATGGACTCTAGGTCCTCTAACATATATTCTCAAGTTTTTTGGGAATTAAATCTTGTATGGGAAATATCACCCTACCACACATATATATATAATATAAATATCATACATATATACATATATGTGTTTCTATCCAGGTATGTACACACCGACACATAAAAGACATATGTGTATATGTAAATATATGTATATATATATATATGTTTGTAGGTCTGACATACGTACATATATATATATATATATGTATTTATGTGAATATATACTTATGAGTATACATATTTCATCGGATTCAATATGAATTCGACACACACACACATATATATATACAACTGTCTATATCTATCTATCACCCTGAACCACCTCTTGGTGTGTGTGTGTGTGAGAAACCCTAAATCAAAGGGAAAAGCAGGGGGCCCGTGGACGCATAGATGGCACGGGCCAACGAAGACCCATCTATGTCGTCGTGAAAACGTACCTGCATCCGAAATGGCAAGGTGGCCAAGCCAAAAACCACCCATGCCGACATGCCATGACATGACATGACATGACATGCTAATGTAACAACACGACATGACGGTTATCATTTCATCTCATTTCGCCCTCTCCATTATGGAGTTTACCAAAGTGTGTCTTTCATGCACCCGGATCTCTGACAAAGTGCCGGGGAAGCTTGGTGGTGCGTCCGCCGGGGATACCAGGTTACAAGAATAAATCCAGACATAATGTTGCCAGAAGCCAGTTCCGCACAAGCATCCAGAGTCCGCACAAGCATCCAGAAGACTCCATCAGGGGATTGAATGCTTTTCAAAATAAATCCAGAGTCCATGCCAGAATAAATCCAGAGTCCACGCCAGAATAAATCCAGAGTGAAATTTTCATCCCTCAGAATAACCCCGTGTCATCCCATGTGGTTCTACTTGTTTAACTAACACGGCCGTCATTTCACTCTTAACCTTGACCTCTACACATGAACTAGTAGTATGATTGCAACACGGATACCATGCATGAATGCTCGCGGCTTTTTACAGACATGACTCGTTAGTCTCGCTGAGACCAGTTTATTTTTTCGCGTAGTTTACATGGTGCAACATGAAAACCCTGAACATGAATCATCACGTAGTTCACATGGCGCAACATGAAAGCCATGAACATGAATCATCATGCCATGTTGACTAATAACATGAGCTAGATAACTTTCGGTTCGACATCATGGCCACATTGAAGATTGACATGTGCAGCGCTTGCAGCTTCGTGATTCCGACCATGCAGCCCGCGATGACGGCAGCTGATTTGTTTGCCCAGTGGATGAGTTCAGCATCACACAACACACAAGCATCAGCACCTTTTCTATCAACATTCTCAAACTCCACAACAACATTATCCAGCCGGACACACCTTACCACAATCAATGCAACCACAGTGTACCACAGCAGCTTTCACACAGCCTTTTGCTCCAACTCCACAACAACAACAACCACAACTTCTGGGACACACCGTCCCACAGCCAACACAAGCACCATTTGCCAACTCTGCGTTTACACAACCTCCATCTTGTCACACTTTCAACACACCACATCACAGCACAGCCATGCCAGGTTTTCAGCCACCACCACACTACAACGCAGCCATACCCAATCCTCAGCTCTCACCACCACAACATGGATCATTCCTCAATTACCAGCCTACACCACACTCAACAAGCACGACACTAGTACACCAGTTTCACAGCAATTTCCAACCACTACAGCTTTAACCCCACCACTGAGTCACAACAAGCACAACCGTACACGATCTCGCACCACACGCAAGAAGCACAGATATCAACAAGTTTTCCAATTTTACAACCACAACCTTTCCAAGCACACCACAGCTTGGGTTCACCTCCACATTCTTGCTGAGCAAAGCCAACGCTCATTTGACATGCAACGCCATATTCGATCCAGTTCCACTCACTCCAATCACCTTTGAAAGCCATGAATGTGAATCATCATGACATGTTGAGTAATAACATGAGTTAGATAACTTTCGATTTGACATCATGGCCACATTGAAGATTGACATGTGCAGCGCTTGCAGCTTCGTGATTCCGACCATGCAGCCCGCGATGACGGCAGCTGATTTGTTTGCCCAGTGGATGAGTTCAGCATCACACAACACACAAGCATCAGCACCTTTTCTATCAACATTCTCTCAGACTCCACCACAACATTATCGAGCCGGACACACTTTACCACAATCAATGCAGCCACAGTGTACCACAGCAGCTTTCACACAGCCTTTTGCTCCAACTCAACAACAACAACAACAACCACAACTTCTGGGACACACCGTCCCACAGCCAACACAAGCACCATTTGCCAACTCTGCGTTTACACAACCTCCATCTTGTCACACTTTCAACACACCACATCACAGCACAGCCATGCCAGGTCTTCAGCCACCACCACATTACAACGCAGCCATACCCAATCCTCAGCTCTCACCATCACAATATGGATCATTCCTCACTTACCAGCCTACACCACACTCAACAAGCACGACACTAGTACAACCACTACCAGCCACACCAGTTTCACAGCAATCTCCAATCACTACAGCTTCAACTCCACCACGGAGTCACAACAAGCACAGCCGTACGCGATCTCTCACCACATGCAAGAAGCACAGATCCACTACCAGGCGACACAGCCGACGCAAATCTACGAAACGACATCACTCACGACACCACAAATCACAACACCAATCACAACGTCGACGCCAGCATCGTTCACATCGCAGGCAACATCCCTCAAACACTGACAGGTCCAAATCCAACCATCGATCACACACCGGACACAAACCAGCAGCATCTTCTCAGCAACACACGTCACCACATCACCACACTTCACCACTACCACCACCACCAACAACACAACTACCATCTCTTCCACCACCACCGTTACCATCAGAACACACAGGTAAACACCTGTTCTCCACTTCTCCCACTCCTCATCAACAACCACCTCCGCCGCCTCCTTTGCTTCCTCCCAAAGTACCACCACCGACTAGCCTGGCTGACCAAATCAGGTCCATCGCCAAGTCCAAGAACATTTACAACACCACAACATCAAAGACTGTCACAGCGGGACAAGCCCACCTCACACCTCGCCAGCAACACACACCACCAACACCACTTGACACCACCAACACTACAAACGAACCACAGCCAACACAAGCAATTGATCACCTTCAAGAAGCCATCGAACGACAAATACAACAGGATCCGTCAGTCCTAATTCCGTGGGAACCTCCCACGCGTGACAGCTACCAGATATTCAAGTACCAAGAGTTAGAGCAACGCCTTCACTCAGCAACACTCCAAGCCCGTGAGCTCACAGCACCGTCAGTATACTTCCGATTCTTATCAGATCGGGACAAAAGTGTACGTGACATGACAGCTTGGTTGGAAAC
The DNA here is from genome assembly GCA_947184155.2 of Cladocopium goreaui. Lineage (NCBI taxonomy): Eukaryota > Dinophyceae > Suessiales > Symbiodiniaceae > Cladocopium > Cladocopium goreaui. The sequence goes on from CAMXCT020006589.1 coordinate 902,284, forward strand.
ACGATTTCCAGCAGGCATCGACCTACCACAAGAAGACATCACCACAACGTTAGCAAAGTACATCGTCACAACCGGCATGCCTATCAACAACACACTTACCCACATCACATTTCACCAGCACCAACAATTCAGAATGTGGCAACTACACTTACAAAACATGCCACGCAACACCACAACATCACTATCACAAGCAGGCAACGCCTACTACCACTGGGCACATGCCACAAACGAATCTGGATGGGCCGAACAAGAAGAAGTGGACACTCACGGCATAGTCCACAGACCACGGGATCGCCGCTGGTGCATTCACTCAACACTGGCACACATCTCCAGCATTTGGATCCTTAAGCCTGATCCAAACTTCTCCACACCAGTACAGCACATGCTTGAGCATGAAGATGAGTTTGGCGAGCCGCAGCTGCTGCCGACAGACGTGCAAATGAGAGGCTGCTGATACGCCAGTTTCACCTCCGTTTATATTACAATATGATATGCCATTTTTATCGAATTTATTAATTTTCAAGAATCTCTACCTTCCTATAATTATAATGTGTCCTTGTGATATAAATAATATCCCTTGTGAAATCTTCCTGGTGACACGTGGCATAGAACATATCAGCGGAACCAACAAAAAGAGCCGATGTACAGTGTACTTCCACCAAGCCGTTTGGAACTGTTTTGAAGAGTCTTGCCAACATGTCGTCACCCATTGTAATTCTAAGCGTCACATGTGTTAACATTGTTGATGTTATCAAATCCTAATTGCCTAATTTCATCCATTGTTCCAATTTTGTTCGGATGTTGTCTCTGATAGCAATCTCTGTTTCGGACTTTGTTTCTGATAGCAATCTCCGTGCTCAAAAGTAAATATTATCGCAATCATCAAGACACCTTCACGTTTTTTTTCGTTGTTTGAGTGCAACCATGACCTCGTGGCGCGGCAGCATGAGACCGTATGATTCTTGGCATTCGAAACAATACCAAGTCAACACACCACCAAGAGCATTTCAAGCACACACACAACACCAGCATTGGAACGAACCACCAAGCCCACAAGGCACAAAGCGGTACGACCGCAACTTACCGAGCAGTTTCCAGCCAGACAATGAACACTTTGACACCAAACACCAGTATGGCTTGACGTTTCCACGCCAAATCACATCCATAGCTTGGAGCCAAAGGTACCAACTTGCAGGCCGACCCATCGAAAGTATCCACCTACGTCAATTGGCATACATGGGATGGTCCAATTGGATGGACATGGACATCAAAGCAAGCGGTGCGGAAAACACTACTACCTCAGCACACACCACCACTCCTCGCAGTGTAAGTGATGCTCCTCGACAAACCACAATCACCGACCTACAGGATAGCATCCAAAATCTACCAGGCACAAACACCACACGTCCTTTCACCACAGCCGCACCGCACACACTCGTAACCAAAACAGTGGACGCTTGGATTAAAAAACAGCCAGTTCCAAAACAACACCAAGCAGCCCTTCAGGAGGCATTGAGCACATTGCATCAACTTATGAAGAACATCCCAAAAGCCGAGCAAAGCACTTTTGCAGACAAAGCAGCATCGCTTGGTTTGCCGGTGGCGCTGGCGGCAAAGGCGCGCAATGAGGAGCTCTACAAGCTGCCGCTGTTTGCGGTCACTCAACTAGAGTGACTAGACCGCGGCGATCCGGATCATGTACAGTTTTCGGCGGCATGCGTTGCGTTTTTCGGATTCTTACAACATTTTCCACCTGACAATTTCTATGACACTGTTGCTTATCGAACATTCCTACGTGTTGCAGTTGGTTTTTGTTTTCTTCATTGGTGTACCAATCAGGTTCATCAACAATCATGTCGAAAATGGAATTGGAGATTTGACAGAACATGTTTAAAGTCTGTTCGCACTTTTGTACAGTTGCAACAAATGTTCTGTCAATCCAACACTGTATATATACTTCTTCATGCAGTTGTCATATCGGGACTCAACATTCGTCTTTCCAGCACAGAACACTACATCGGCAGTACCATACACACGCTACACGACCGTCAGAACACCAGACAACGCAAGCTCAGACAATTAAAACCAGCACAACCTGTGTCATGCAAGTTGGCACTCCATTGGTTTTGCAGCCAAAACAACTATCATCAATTTGTCGCATTGCCGTTGTTACCCACCAATACAACATTCAAACACGAACGCTGGAAAGCTACATCATCCAAAAGTGGTGTCCACCACTCAACTACCCGTTTATCTTACAACGACAAGTCACAAAACAACACTCAACACCACACTTACGACAAGCACTACGCACCACTTATTTGGGAATCGGACACCGGCTCTACGCTCAGCTTCGACGACGACTTATGTGCAACACACAAGCATCACAGAACACACAAGCATCAGCACCTTTCTACCAACATTCTCTCAGACTCCACAACAACATGATCCAGCCGGACACACTATACCACACTCAATGCAACCACAGTGTGCCACTGCAGCTTTCAGACAGCCTTTTGCTCCAACTCCACAACAACAACCACAACAACTTATGGGACACACCGTCCCACAGCCAACACAAGCACCATTTGCCAACTCTGCGTTTACACAACCTCCATCTTGTCACAGTTTCAACACACCACATCACAGCACAGCCATGCCAGGTCTTCAGCCACCACCACATTACAATGCAGCCATACCCAATCTTCAGCTCTCACCACCACAATATGGATCATTCGTCACTTACCAGTCTACACCACAGTCAACAAGCACAACACTAGTACAACCAGTACCAGCCACGCCATTTTCACAGCAATTTCCAACCACTACAGCTTCAACTCCACCACTGAGTCACAACAAGCACAGCCGTACACGATCTCGCACCACACGCAAGAAGCACAGATCCACCACCAGGCGACGCAGACGACACAGATCTACAAACCGACATTGCTTCTTCGCCATACTTGCTGATTAGTTCTTTGGTCAAGCAGGAGACTTGATTTTATACCTAATATATTCACTTCAAACCACCAGTCTTATCCGTTCAGTTTCAACTCCAAAAAAGTTTGGTTTGTTTGTAATTTGGTTTTCAACATATGGGACACAAGACCAACAGCGCTGAGGGGTCATTTTCTTCGCATTCAGTCCAAAACAACCACACCGAGGGAAGTTGTTCTTGGAAAAATCGTGTCCAGCGGCTTGATATACGTCTAAGTGGAAACCTTGGATCTAAGAGAACAAGCAGCGGAATGGAAACATCGTGCCCTAGTGGCTTGCTGTGTGTGAGAAACCCTGAATCAAAGGGAAAAAGCAGGGGGCCCGTGGACGCATAGATGGCACGGGCCAACGAAGACCCATCTATGTCGTCGTGAAAACGTACCTGCATCCGAAATGGCAAGGTGGCCAAGCCAAAAACCACCCATGCCGACATGCCATGACATGACATGACATGACATGCTAATGTAACAACACGACATGACGGTTATCATTTCATCTCATTTCACCCTCTCCATTATGGAGTTTACCAAAGTGTGTGTGTCTGCGGAGATGGGAATGCTGTGTTATTCTCTATTATCTTAAATATATTTTAATCAGTTATATTTAGTATGAAGGAAGTATATGTTGGTATTATATCACATGATATATATATATATGATCTAAATAC
>CAMXCT020006589.1:910947-980947 GCA_947184155.2 Cladocopium goreaui
CCTCAAGATGGGCCAACATAGCCCCAAGAGGGGCCAACATAGCCCCAAGATGGGCCAACATAGCCCCAAGATGGGCCAACATAGCCCCAAGATAGGCCCACATAGCTCCAAGATAGGCCGCCGACCCTCAAAATATCCTGCGTTTTACAGTGTTTTTTGGCTGTTCCCATTTTTCGGATCTTTTAGCTCCACACGGGTCAACATGGGCCAACATAGGCCTCAAGATCGGCCGACAAAGGCCTCAAGATCGGCCCACATAGCCTTCACGATAGGCCAACATAGCCCCAAGCTGGGTCAACATAGCTCCAAGCTGAGCCCACATTGCCCGCAAGATAGGCCAACATAGGCCCCAAGATGGGCCAACATAGTTGGGCCCCTGCCGCCGACCTCCGGTAGGGTGCGCGTGTCGACAGAAACCCCTGTAATTTACAGTGTTTTTTGGCCCTGTGACATTCAGCATGTTTTTGCACACACATCGCACATGTGGCTCAAGATAGGTCAACATGGGCACCCACAGGCCTCAAGATGGGCCAACATAGCCTCAAGATCGGCCAACATAACCCCCAAGATGGGCTAACATACCCCCAAGATGGGCCAACATAGCTCCAAGATGGGCCCACATAGCCTCAAGATGGGCACATAGCCCCCAAGATGGGCCAACATAGCCCTCAAGATAGGCCAACATAGCCCCTAGATGGGCCAACATAGCCCCAAGATAGGCGGCCGACCATCAAAATATCCTGCGTTTTCCAGTGTTAGGTCAACATCGGCCAACATCGGCCAACATCGGCCAACATCGGCCAACATAGCCACAAGATGGGCCAACATAGTTGGGCCCCTGGCCGGCTGTCGCGCGTAAGCGCTTAAATCGGGCCAGCAGGCCCTGTCGATGGGCAACGCCCCCGGCCGAAGGCCGCTAGCTTTAGCTATACGGCTGCCGCCCCCTACCGCCGACCATGTGTAGTCAAAAAAAACCTCGTAATTTACGGTGTTTTTGGCTCGTCGACAAAAACAACACAAATTGGAGAAAAAAATTGGGGGGTACCCCCCTTGCCCCAACATAGCCCAAGATGGGCCAAGATGAGCCCTAAGCTGGCCCAACCTAGGCCCGAGCTGGCCCAACCTAGGCCCAACATGGCCCCAAGATGGCCCAAGATGGCCCAAGATGGCCCCAAGATGGCCCGACATGGCCCCAAGATCGCCCAACATGACCCCAAGATGGCTCAACATAGCTCCAAGATGGCCCAACATAGCCCCGAGGTGGCCCAACTTAGCTCCAACTTGATGCAAAAGAAAACAACATCAACCACATCGACAACATAAACAACATCAACAACATCAACAACAACATCACCAACAACATCATCATCGACGACAACAACAACAGCAACAGCAACAGCAACAGCCACAACCACAACCACAACCACAGCAGCAACAACCACAACAGTTGTTGTTCTTGTTCGTGCTGTTGTTTTTGTTGTTGTTTTTATTGTTGTTGTTGCTGTTGTTGTTGTTGTTGCTGTTGTTGTTGTTGTTGTTCTTGTTGTCGTCGTTGTTGTTCTTGTTGCTGTTGTTGTTGTTGTTGCTGTTGTTCTTGTTGTTGCTGTTGTGCTTGTTGTGGTTGTGGTTGTAGCAGTCATCGTCGTAGTCGTATTCGTCGTAGTCGTCGTAGTAGTCGTAGTAGTAGTCGTCGTCGTCGTCGTAGTAGTAGTAGTAGTCGTAGTTGCTGTTGTTGTTGTCGTTGTCGTTGCTGTGGTGTTGTCGTTGTCCTTATCGCTGTCGTTGTCCTTGCCGTTGTCGTTGTCGCTATCATTCTTGTTGTCCTTGTCGTTAACGTTGTCGTTACGTTGCTGTTGTCGTCGTTGTCCTTCTCGCTATCGTTGTCGTTGTGGTTCTGGTTGTGGTTGTTGTTGTTCTTGTTCTTGTTCTTGTTCTTCTTGTTGTTGTTGTTGTTGTTGTAGGCATTGTCGAGGCTGATGATGCTGATGATGATGATGCTGAAGATGGCGGTGCTGAATGATGATGATGGTGCTGATGATGACGGTGCTGAATGATGATGATGATGATGCTAATGATGATGATGATGCTGATGATGATGCTGATGATGATGATGATGATGATGCTGATGATGATGCTGATGGTGATGATGAGGCTGATGATGATGATGATGATGCTGATGATGATGATGCTGATGATGCTGATGGTGATGATGATGACGATGATGATGATGATGACGATGATGATGATGCTGATGATGATGATGCGGCTGCTGATGATGATGCTGATGATGATGATGATGCTGATGATGATGCTGCTGATGATGATGCTGATGATGATGATGATGCTGATGATGATGATGACGATGGTGATGACGATGGTGACAATGATGATGATGATGATGATGCTGCTGATGATGATGCTGATGATGCTGATGATGCTGATGGTGATGATGATGACGATGATGATGATGACGATGATGATGATGCTGATGATGATGATGATGCTGATGATGATGATGCGGCTGCTGATGATGATGATGATGATGCTGATGATGATGCTGCTGATGATGATGCTGATGATGATGATGATGCTGATGATGATGATGATGATGACGATGGTGATGACGATGGTGACAATGATGATGATGATGATGATGATGATGATGATGCCCTCACCCTGCACCTTTTGGGCCTGCTGGCCCGCTGTTGGGCGTCAGCCCCTTAAATCCGGCCAGGGGCCCCCTGGCCGTGTCCTTGCCGAAGGCGTTTCTCTCCTCTCCGTAGGAGAGAGGGGCCGCACCCCCTGCCGGCGACCCCCGCCAAAAACCCCCGCGTTTTAGGGTGTTTTGTACTCTTTGCATTTTTTCCCATTTTTTGGAGCCTGTGGCTCAAGATGGGTCAACATGGGCCAACATAGGCCTCAAGATGGGCGAACATAGCCCCAAGATGGGCCAACATAGCCCCCAAGATCGGCCAACATAGCCCCCAAGATGGGCCAACATTGCAAAACCCTCAGCGCCGCAACAACCCGACGCACAGCATTTTTCGCTGCCAAGAAACCCAGGGGAGTTCTTGAGTATGATATGTCGCATCAGCCATCGGTGTGGAATGACGGAACATGAAATGTGCATGCCCCCTACTATAAAAAAAATCATGGAACCCGATGCACTGTGAGGAAGTTTGAAATCAAAAACAACAAATCAAACAGCTTCGACCGTCCGATCGTCCATAGCTTCCATACCGTCCCGTTTCCGAGATCGAGCTGAGGCCATGGATGGGTCATCCACGATTTTCCACCAGTAGTTCATTCTCTTGAACAAAGCAAACTGATGTTTCTCTCCAGGTTTGGTAAGTCCATTGCCCAATTGGGCACCAGAGTGCACCCAGCGAGTTTGTAATCCAGTGAAATCCATGGCATCTTTGATGATGAGGGCTTCCAAATCTGAACGTTTTTCAGCTCCCTTTATGGTCATAATCGGTTTAGTAACTTTGTCATAAACATTCCTACTGTCAGTAACCAAAATACCATGGGTCTGCATAGCCGTACTTTCAGGGTCATAAAGGTTCAATCGGTGTCCCTTTAACTCAGACCACAAAGTTCTAGTAAAATAAACATCATCCTCAGCTTCGGTGGCTGCTTTGGTCTCTGCCGCGCCTGGGCTACGACATAGACGACCCACCTTGGTAGACCTCCAACCCAAAACGGAAACTGGTGCCATCCGCCCAGCTGAGAGTTCACCATTGGACATTCCAACAAGGATACCAGCTGTACTTGATGCTTGATCGGGACGATTGGCCCATGCCGCATCGCACCAACCCACTATGGAAATGTCTTCAACATTGTCAAATGGATGGATCACCAATTTGATATTTCTATCATGTTTGATTGTACAAACCAGTTTGTTCAAAAGTTGAATGTCCTTGACCGAACTCTTGGGAATCGATGAAATCAGAAATCCCACATCCGCCGAATAAGTAAAACCGACTTGTCCGCAAAACCAAGACAAAGCCCCTAAGATAGATCTCATTTGTGCCTTTTCGCCTTCTGTGGTGGGAAGATCTGGTTGTCGGTTCCGGTCACGATTCAATTGAATTTCATGTATTTCAGTCAAATAAGAATCTTGAGTCAGTTCAAATCCAAAATCCGGCCGTTGTGAGATCTTTGTCCCGCATTGAACGTAGGTGTCTTTCTCCCAGGAGCCCCACCTAAACCGTGATTGAATCTTTGCAATCAACTCTTGATGTATTGGGTCTTGTTCACGGCCTCCAAAAAGAAAATCATCAACATGAGCACAAATCAAAGTATGCAGAGTATTATCATTTGACCAATATCCCCAAATGCATGGATCACTGCGAAGACGATGGAAACCAATACTGGCCAGGAAATTGCAAACGCTGTTGTACCACATTAAGGGTGCTTGTACCAATCCATATGCAGCCTTACGTAGTTTACAAACTGAATGTACTGGAATTGCCAATGCTGTACACAACTCTTCTGTGGGAAGACACCATAGATCTTGTTGGCAGACATCACCTTGCAAAAACGCTCCCGTGACGTCCCCTTTGCTAGTTCGAAACTTCTGAATGGCACACATTTGTAGGAAACACTGACGACCCGTTCTAGAAACCACAGGTGCACTGGTATCTCGATATTCATAGAGAGGGTCTTGGTATCCTTGAATCACAATTCTGGCCTTAGCCTTCCTTGTGCCATCGTCCGCTAACTTCCAGTTGAGAAGCCAACGCATCCGCATAGCCACATGGCGTGGAGGTTGAAGGTTCGGAGGCAAAACTTCCAAGCACTTCTCTTGGATAAAATTGGACACTTCCTTTTGTTTGGCCACTTTGAATTGTTCCAACTCATCACTAGTCAATGTCTTTTCCCGAACCTCACATTGCTTCTTGCGAAGCTGCGCTGCTACGTATGCTGCTGGGTCTCGGGCGAAGTGTTTCCACTTCCGATGGGAATCCGGAGCATCGACACTAATCGCAACTGCACTATCCTCCATAGCCCAAAAAGCTGAGAGGTCCGAATCCACCGTATCCTCTGATTGTCTCTTCTTTTCAATGGGTTCCTCTAACTTTTTGTCTCTTGAAGGAGGTCTCTTTGTACGATGTCGGGTCATGGGGACGTCCTCTTCAATGGTTCGTTCAAATTCTTCAGGTGATGGAAAATTTGCACTGATATCCTCATACAAATGTTTACTGGGTTGATGTGTGATGTTTGTAAGGTTCCATGGAACTTGTAAAGGACCTTTCAACTCTTCGTAAGCAATCTCGCGAGAGGATGCCGGTCGAAGCTGGCTGGGTGTCGCTCGAAGCAGTCTGCCATTCCGGTGAAGCCATACCACATCTCCGGGTTCAACACCTTCTTCTGTTTGTTTTGTCTCAACTGCCAACACCCTAGCAGGTCCAACAAATTTGCCTTTCCTAAAAGGTTGGGGTCCATCCGATCCCGCAACTGTCAATCTCCAGTAGTAAACCAGATCTCCAGGTGAATAGAAACCTTGCCTTCTAAACCCAGCCTGTTGTGCACGAAGAATACGTTGTTTGGCTTGAGCATCCAGAAAGGCCTTTTCCGCAATCAACATCATTTTCTGCATGTGTTCAAAACCACCGTCTGCATATTGTTGAGCAACAATGGGAAAACCATGAACTTGACTTTGATGAAGCCTACCCCACTCATCTGGTGATCGGCCCGTAGCATGCCGCAGAGGAAAAACCATTGTAAACCGCTCGTGAATTGCTAGCCCAAATAGCCTTACTAAACAGTTCCTCCACTGAACGATCTGGAAATTCTCTAGCCAGAGCTGTCAAAATGTCCTTCATGATACGAATTGCCACTTCCACCAAACCTATTTTCCAATGAGCTTCCGCAGGGATCTCCCCAAATTCAATGCCTTCCTGTTCAAGAAACGCCTGAGCAGTCTTACTTCTCCAAGCCCCATTGGGGTCAATCCTCAAAACTTCTGGTTTTCCATGATGTTGGAGCCAATGTTGTTCAAAACATTTCTTCAAGATTGGAAAAGTAGCGTTTTTCTCAGGCAGCACACAACCGCTACGATACCTAGAACCTTCATCAATGAACAAAATGAATTTCATTTTCTGACCAGTTTCAGGATGGGTCCGATCAGCGATATCGGTTTGGCAGACCTTCCACTTCTCATGAATCAACTCGAGACTGGCCGGAAGTCTACAATCAGGTTTCTTCATTTCAGCACATGTCGGACATGAAAACGTTTTCGCCACTTCCAAAACTTTGTTGGGAACACCACGTCTTTTCAAAGAATCCAACAAATACTTCATGGAACAATGACCAGTAACAGAATGAATATGACGAATGTTTCTCAAAATGGCATGCTTTTCTTCAGCAGTAATGGCAACACCCGAAAACTCTTCTCCCGAAAAACCATCAACATCCTTGGTTTGAAAAAGAGTATTAACCATCTCACTATTACCATAGTATATCTCATGAGCAATTTGGTTCCAATCATCAACAAAACCAAAACTCTCCACAACCTTCTTCCCAAAAACAGGAGTATAAAACGCCGTCCTATGGGCCTCACCCCCTTCGCAAAGTGCATGTTTGTGGTTCTTCTGACATGGCAAATGCAAATGTTGAGCAACATGTTTGGAACTGGTAGCAACCGTCCAACCCTTGCACAACAAAGAAGAACCATCCTTAGACCTCAGGCCAACAGCACAACCGTTACAAGTGGTCTTGGTGAGAGATTGAGCCTCAACAAATTCCATAATCTCCGGTAATTTCCAAGCTTCACATTTCTCGGACAATTCAAAATGAATGTCACTCCCTTTGCTACGCCCGTATTTAGCAACCTCAATACCACCCAAATATTGAGCAATAGCATTTTTCCGTTTGGATTGAAGTTGGGAAATCTGTTCAGGAGATCTTTGGTTGATTCTTTGAAGGGGAGAAAAAGGCCCACACTCACATGAGATCCAAATGTGACATGGTCTCTCAGCATCAATCAGACGTTTGCAAGCTGCAACACCTTCCACCGTGGTGAGATCATAACCATTCCAAATACTACATCGTTGACTACTACCATCACCATAAACACGGTCCACTTCTTGACTCAACAAACTATCAGGGCTACAAGCAACCTCCATCAAAATCAACCGATGTTTATGAACCAAGTGTTTCCACGCCTTACTATCAACATCTTGAGAACCAGAACAACCCTTGATCCAATGACAAGTTTCTTTGGAAAAAATTGTTTGTTCCCCACATTGACTCCACAGCAGACTCTGAGCTCACATCTCCTTGCGAGTCTTGGTGCGATCCAGAGTTCGAGACATCTCGGTATTCTCCTCCTGAAGCTCCGCTTTCTCCTGTCTGACCTTGGCCAATTCTGCCTGAAGACGGGAGATCTCGTCCTGATGGCTGATCACGGGGAAGTCGCTGGGTTCGGAGTCGGAAACATGGGACGCTCTTGCCATAGCAGTCTTCCTGGGTGTAGAAATCACAGGTGGTTGTTTTGGGTAGCCCTGCTTGCTGACCTTGGTCTTCTGGATCTTGAACCATTTGACAAGCCTCTGCATTCGCCAATTGGCCTGGCCTTCCCCCACTGTGGTCTCGCACCAGAGTAGGTACTGGTAGTTCGTCTCCATCAACTCCTTGTAGGTCAGCTCGGCATGAGCTCCAAACCCCACCATCTCTGTGTCCTGTGGTTCGTACTTCTCCCGAATGACTTTCTCCATGCGATTGAACATGATGCTGATGGTGTCCGACTGGTTGAAGGTCACGCTTTCCTTGTCCAACAGCATCTGAAGATCTGACTTCTTCCGAGCAGCCTTCTTGAGCACTTTCATCTCCTCCTCCATGGCATCGAGTTGAAGAGCCTGGCGCTCTTCCTTCAGAGCAGCAATCCTGGCCTTGATCTGAAGACCGGTCCAGGACCGAGGTGCTGTCTCCCCCAAGGCCAAAAGTCGTTCGCGAAGCTCTCCCACGGTCGTAGACGGCATTGGAAGTACAGTCACCGAACTTGATCGAGCAAGCACTAGAAGAATGAGATCTCTGAGCACTAGTTTCACAAAACAAACACTGTTCAACAACTTCCTCACAGAGATTGCATCTGGTGCCTAAAACTACCTGCAGTCCACACGATTGGCAAACTGACATGTCATGAGGACAAACAAAATTGGAAACATGCTGATCAGGCAAAATGCCTTGCAAAACAGAAACACCCCTACGCTCGGGTTCAGTAGAAGGGAATGACGTGTGGCTCCCCTGAGGTTCCTTCAAACCATTTTCCCCAGGGGAGTGCTGTCCCTATTCTGCAAAAAGGCCGGGAAAATCTGTACCACGGCTCTCAGCACCCTTCAGCAGATCGCCAGTCAAAGGCATGGTCAAATGTCCATTCTCTTCCTCCGTCAGTTGAATCACCTTCTTGGGATTGACAGTCTGGAAAATGCAGTGGCCGGTCTTGAAATCGACCACAGCTCCAAGAGACTTCAATGCCTTGACAGAAATCAGAATGGGCTGATTCGCCGCATCATGTACATGAACTTCCATGTTGCCCGCCTTTCCTCCCAGCTTCATAGCCACCTTTGCCGTAGAAAGGCAGGTTTTCCGATGTCCGTTCCCGAACCGAAAAGTGGGTCGGTTTTGTAGATCAACTTCAACTTGATGGTTTCCACCCTTCTCACAATTCAACCGCATCAAGGATTCCACTGCTTCAACGGAACCCAGGCTAGAGGTCGCCCCACAATCCAGGATACCCTTTCCTTGCAGGATAAGGTCTTTCACAGCCAGGAGGCTGGCTTCCTCTGCCTCAGCGGTGCCAGCAAAGTGCTGGGCATGAAATGCAATCTCTGCGGCTTCCTCGGCAATCATGGACTTCTCAGGGTTGGATGGAGTGTTGGGGCATTGACTGGCATAGTGATCACCCCCACAACGAACACACACTATGCTGGAAGACTTGTTGGATGCCTTTCCCTTGCCACCTTTTCCCCAAGACTTGGAGTGGCCTTTCCCCTTCCCAGTGGACTGGTAGTATTGTCGACCAAGACGAAGGTCATGTTGTTTCTGCCTCGCCTCACGAAGTGTGCGGCGAGACTCTTGGATCTGCTCCTGAGCCTCAAAGGCCGTCTGCTCCGCAGCCAGGTACGCCTCATGGCGTTCCCAGTCATCCCCAAAATCAGGCATAGATTCAGCAACATAGGCGTTCTCATCCTCACCATTTTCAGGAAAATCTTCAGCAAACAGAGCATGGCCTTTAGCCTTGTCACGACGATATATGTCTTCGTCGGACCACAAATCTCGCAAGGCTTTCTCGACAGTCCTCACGCTGAAACGGCCCCGAATGTTGGCCAGGACGTTGTTCCTCTCTGCATAGTCCAATCCACTGCGGTTCAAAAGAAGGTACCCCACTAAGAAGTCTGGGAGAAAGGTCTCATTGGTGACTTCATCAAAAGCGGGCATGGCATCATCACTCCAATCGGACCAGACCCATCGGCCTTGGCCTTGACTCCAGCTCCAACCTTCTGAGCTCCACCAAGAATTTCTGCGGAGGGCATTTGAATTGGGCTCTTCACTTTCTCCGTCCTCTCGGAGACGACCATCATCGTCCCATGGACCGGGTGTGGAACGTGCTTCCACGTCATCATCTGGTATGGAGGAACCATGACGAGTGTTGGAGCTATGTGACCGACTACTCATAGCCTGATCACTCATCCCGTACTCATCCTGCACACGTTTCATGGCTTTGTTGGCTTCCCAAAGGGCTTCACTATGTCTGTTGATCCAAGCAGTCATCGTCTCCATGCGTTTCCGCTTCAAACTAAAGAAGAACTTGTTGACATACCGGGATGCATTGACCAGTGAGGGGCGTTCCAGGTTAGCCTCTAAGAAATCCAAAAGGGTCTTCACTCCCCCGGGATGGTCGACCCACATAGGATTCTGGGCTAAGGGACGCCTCACCACAGCCTTCGCCAAATCTTGAAGCTCTCTGACAATTCTTGGTCCAGCAAGATACCTTTTGTGTCGCTCAAAAGAAAGTACGTACTTGTAGCATTCTTCCTTGAACAGTAGGAAATGTTCCGCTGTTCCATCATAGACGGGTACCCCGTCCGAGGTCCTCCTAATGGTTCCCTTTTCCTCTGTCATCTCAGAACCCTGCCACTAGGCTAGATTCTGATAGGCAACCAGGCAATCCGGCTACCATGCAAAACCCTCAGCGCCGCAACAACCCGACGCACAGCATTTTTCGCTGCCAAGAAACCCAGGGGAGTTCTTGAGTATGATATGTCGCATCAGCCATCGGTGTGGAATGACGGAACATGAAATGTGCAATAAGAGGATATAAGAGGTGGTGCAGGATTTCTTCCACCCACCGTAGGATAGATAAGATAGGTAAGATAGATAGGATAGATAGGATAGATAGGGTAGATAGGATAGATAAGGATAGATAGGATAGATAGGATAGATGGGATAGATAATCGAGCGGAATAATAGGATCAGCTAGATCGCAATAGGATATAGGAATAATCGATAATAGGACAGATAGGACAGATAGGACAGATAGGACAGATAGGACAGATAGGGACAGATAGGACAGATAGGACAGATAGGACAGATAGGACAGATAGGACAGATAGGACAGATAGGACAGATAGGACAGATAGGATAGATAGGATAGATAGGATAGATAGGGTAGATAGGATAGACAGGATAGATAGGATAGATAGGATAGATAGGATAGATAGGATAGATAGGATAGATAGGATAGATAGGATAGATAGGATAGATAGGATAGATAGGATAGATAGGATAGATAGGATGGATAGGATAGATAGATAGGTAGATAGATAGATAGATAGATAAATAGATAGATAGATAGGTAGATAGACAGATAGATAGACAGATAGATAGACAGATAGATAGATAGAAAGATAAAAAGAAAGAAAGATAGATAGATCGATAGGTAGATAGATAGGTAGATAGATGGATAGATAAGATCGATCAATCGATCGATCGATAGATAGATAGATAGAAAGAAAGAAAGAAAGATAGATAGATAGATAGGTAGATAGATAGATAGATAGATGGATAGATAGATAGATAGATATGATAGATAGATATGATAGATAGATATGATAGATAGATAGATAGATAGATTGATAGATAGATAGATAGATAGAAAGATAGATAGATAGATAGATTAGAAAGAAAGAAAGAAAGATAGATAGACAGATAGGTAGATAGGTAGATAGATGGATAAATAAGATAGATCGATAGATAGATACATAGGTAGATAGATAGATAGATAGATTAGATAGATAGATTAGATAGATAGATTAGATAGATTAGATAGATTAGTTAGTTAGTTAGTTAGTTAGTTAGTTACTTAGTTACTTAGTTAGTTTGTTTGTTAGTTAGTTTGTTAGTTTGTTAGTTAGTTAGTTAGTTAGTTAGTTAGTGACTTAGTTAGTTGGTTAGTTGGTTAGCCAGTCAGTTAGTTAGGTCGATAGATAGATAGGTAGATAGATAGACAGATAGGTAGATAGATAGATAGATGAGATAGATAGATTAGATAGATAGATTAGATAGATAGATTAGATAGATAGATTAGATAGATAGATAGATAGATAGATTAGATAGATACATTAGATAGATAGATTAGATAGATAGATTAGGTAGATAGGTTAGATAGGTAGATTAGGTAGATAGACAGATAGATTGATAGACAGATAGATAGATAGATTAGATAGATTAGATAGATTAGATAGCTTAGATAGCTTAGATAGCCTAGATAGCTTGGATAGCTTAGATAGATTAGATAGGTTAGATAGATTAGATAAATTAGATAGATTAGATAGATAAGATAGATAAGATAGATAAGATAGGTAAGATAGATAAGATAGATAAGGTAGATAAGATAGATAAGATAAATAAGATAGATAAGAAAGATAAGATAGATAAGATAGATAAGATGGATAAGATGGATAAGATGGATAAGATGGATAAGATGGACAAGATGGATAAGATGGATAAGATAGATAAGATGGATAAGATGGATAAGGTAGATAAGATAGATAAGATGTATAAGATAGATTAGATGGATTAGATAGATACGACAGATACGATAGTAGATACGGTAGATACGATAGATACGATAGATACGATAGATACGATAGATACGAAAGATACGATAGATAAGATAGATACGATAGATACGATAGATACGATAGATACGATAGATACGATAGATACGATAGATAAGATAGGTAAGATAGATAAGATAGATAAGATAGATACGATAAATAAGATAGATAAGATAGATAAGGTAGATAAGATAGATAAGATGGATAAGATGGATAAGATGGATAAGATGGATAAGATGGATAAGATGGATAAGATGGAAAAGATGGATAAGATGGATTAGATAGATAAGATAGATAAGATAGATAAGATAGATAAGATAGACGAGATAGATACGATAGATAAGATAGATAAGATAGATAAGATAGATAAGGCAGATAAGATAGATAAGATAGATAGGATAGATAAGATAGATAAGATAGATATGATAGATAAGATAGATAAGATAGATAGGATAGATAAGATAGATAAGATGGATAAGATAGATAAGATGGATAAGATGGATAAGATAGATAAGATAGATGGGGTAGATAAGATAGATAAGATAGATATGATAGATAAGATAGATAAGATAGATAGGATAGATAAGATAGATAAGATGGATAAGATAGATAAGATGGATAAGATGGATAAGATAGATCAGATAGATGGGGTAGATAAGATAGATAAGATAGATAAGATAGAGAAGATAGATACGATAGATAAGGTAGATAAGATAGATAAGATAGACAAGATAGATAAGATAGATAAGATAGATAAGATAGATAAGATAGTTAAGGTAGACAGGATAGATAGGATAGATAGGATAGATAGGATAGATAGGATAGATAGGTAAGATAGGATAGATAGGATAGATAAGATAGATAGGATAGACAAGATAGATAAGAAAGATAAGATAGATAAGATAGACAAGATGGATAAGATGGATAAGATCGATCAGATAGATAAGATAGATAAGATAGATAAGATCGGTAAGATAGATAAGATCGATAAGATCGATAAGATCGATAAGATCGATAAGACCGATAAGATCGATAAGACCGATAAGATCGATAAGACCGATAAGGTGGATAAGATGGATAAGATGGATAAGATGGACAATATGGATAAGATGGGTAAGATCGATAAGATGGATAAGATAGATACGATAGATACGATAGATACGATAGATACGATAGATACGATACATAAGATAGATAAGATAGGTAAGATAGATAAGAAAGATAAGATAGATAGGATAGATAAGATAGATAAGATAGATAAGATAGATAAAGATGGATAAGATGGATAAGATGGGTAAGATGGGTAAGATGGATAAGATAGATAGGATAGATTAGATAAGATAGATGGACAGACAGACAGACAGACAGACAGACAGACAGACAGACAGACAGACAGATAGATAGATAGATAGATAGAGAGAGAGAGATAGACAGACAGCTAGAGGGATAGATAGATACATCGATACAGATAGATAGACAGATAGAGAGATAGGTAGACAGATGAGATAGATGAGATAGATAGATAGATAGATAGATAGATAGATAGATAGATAGATAGATAGATAGATAGATAGATAGGTAGATAGATAGATAGATAGATGGATAGATGGATAGATAGATAGATAGGATAGATAGGATAGATAGGATAGATAGGATAGATAGGATAGATAGGATAGATAGGATAGATAGGATAGATAGGATAGATAGGATAGATAGGATAGAGAGGATAGATAGGATAGATAGGATAGATAGGATAGATAGGATAGATAGGATAGATAGGATAGATAGGATAGATAGGATAGATAGGATAGATAGGATAGATAGGATAGATAGGGTAGATAGGATAGATAGGATAGATAGGATAGATAGATAGACAGATAGGACAGATAGGACAGATAGGACAGATAGGACAGATAGGACAGATAGGACAGATAGGGCAGATAGGACAGATAGGACAGATAGGACAGATAGGACAGATAGGACAGATAGGGCAGATAGGACAGATAGGACAGATAGGACAGATAGGACAGATAGGACAGATAGGACAGATAGGACAGATAGGACAGATAGGACAGATAGGACAGATAGGACAGATAGGACAGATAGGACAGATAGGACAGATAGGACAGATAGGGCAGATAGGACAGATAGGACAGATAGGACAGATAGGACAGGTAGGACAGATAGGACAGATAGGACAGATAGGACAGATAGGATAGGATAGATAGGATAGATAGGATAGATAGGATAGATAGGAAAGGATAGATAGGATAGAAGGATAGATAGGATAGGATAGATAGGATAGATAGGATAGATAGGATAGATAGGATAGATAGGATAGATAGGATAGATAGGATAGATAGGATAGATAGGATAGATAGGATAGATAGGATAGATAGGATAGATAGGATAGATAGGATAGATAGATAGATAGATAGATGCATAGATAGATAGATAGACAGACAGCTAGATAGATAGATAGATAGACAGATAGACAGATAGACAGATAGATAAATAGACAGCTACCTCAACCACCTTTCGATCCATCGGTGGCTTCGCTCTGCGATCCCTGATTCACAACAACCAACCTCTCCTATAGGTTTCCTATTTTTGAAACTTCCGCCACCGCCTTGTGCGGTACTACTGGTATTATGTTATATTATTTTATAATCGCTATCCTCTTCCTATTCCTGTACTGCCGATATTTGCCTTAATCAAGATCACGCCTCGTGTGTAGCCATGATGTGTAATTTGCTATTACTAGGTGCTCCAAGGGCTGCAAGTCCATGTGAAATGAACGAGACCAGTGCAAGACACGGAAGAAAATTGCTGGCAATTCTGTGTATCTTCATTTGAACAAACAGAATTGGGGAATGAGTCGGTGCAGGTAGGCAGTTTGCATAGTGTCAACATCTGCGTTCGAAGCCACTCGTAGAGGTCTTGCAATGACTGACTTGTGGCCAACTCGCTGAAAGACCTGCAGTAGTCTGAAGCATTTTGTGGCAGTAGAGAACCCCAGCTAACTACCGGTATGTTCAAAGATATCCAGAGAATGACACGCGCATGGCTTGTAATGCCTCTAGCCTGAATGCCAACACCCAGGGCAATTGGCATGCCGCTTGCCAATTTCATTGAGGAATTCAGGACTTGGTGAAGTTGAACTGAGGAACTTCAAAGATGTTCAAGGTCTTTTATACAAACTATGATGCCACATGCAGAAGCGACGAGATGCTAAGGGCCCAGTTGCCTAGTGGCCTTGCTTCTCAAACAAATCGTTTCAGATCCTTGTCTCAACTGAGCATCATCATGCATCATCCTACCATAAAATCCCTTCATTCATTGACCTCCAAATATCAAATCTTCAGAAACCTCACACATCTTTAGACCTTGTGATTGGGAAATCCGGGCTGGCCTGTTCTGAGTAATCAGAAAGGTATGGAGAATGGACGCAATGAGCCACATTCCATCGTAGAAGTAGCCTGCCCACTGATGGTTGCAAGATCCCTTTCCATTGGCGAAGCCCTCACAGAGGTTGGTGTATTCGCTGTACAGGTCTGCCAGGCTTCTTCCGGAAAGTGAATGGATATCTGCCGTGTTTAGCATCGGCCCACGATCACTGGCGATCAAACCGTACGACGCCCGATGCAACTCATTCACAGTGCAGGGAACCTTTTCGGTTCCAGCAGTGAGGGTGATGTAGTTTGCATTCATTCCACCATCCGGAGGACACAAACCAGTTGAAGTCTGGCGTCAAGACATTCTTTTTGAAGGCTTGGCACAGAAGCATGGAGCCCTCCAGTTCGTAGAGAGCCATCATATTAATCCTGCCGGAACGGTGCAGCTAGGCTCTATAAACTGTGCCGGAAGTTATTGTCATTACATGTCATTGAATGTTGTTGCTTGGAATAGGAGCGGAACATTCAAATAGGATGCTTATTCGAATTTCAAAGAGTAAGACATCTAAAGGCTTCGACATGTTTCATCTCTGTGCCTAGCACATACACAGCATGTCATACGGTCTGCAAAAGGTACGGCACCAATATCAAAAGATACGAAAAGTGTTTACGAGGGTAGATCTGAGAAGTGCAGGCATGCAGAGACAATCTGACAAATCTACACAAATCCATACTACAAATCTAGTGGATGTGAATTGCGCAACATGTCCTGAAAAGATGTGAAAAGTCTCAGGCTCTAAGCTGTCCTTGAATCCTTGCTGGCGGCCAAATCTACAGCAGTTTGCGCATCTTCGATAAACTCTACTCTGTGGGTAAAGAGCGATGTCCACGAATATGTCCCAGCAGCGTTGTCATTTGCCATCATCTCAAGCAGCAAATCTTTAGCCAAATTGTTACTGCCACGGTAGCCGTAGACAGTTCCAATCCGTTGAAAACCTAAGAACTTGAAAAGCTCGTAGATCGAAAGCACCTGGCACTCGGCAGCCGTGTCCAAAATGCAGAAGAGCGGC
Source organism: Cladocopium goreaui (assembly GCA_947184155.2). Classification (NCBI taxonomy): domain Eukaryota; class Dinophyceae; order Suessiales; family Symbiodiniaceae; genus Cladocopium; species Cladocopium goreaui. Next base: position 927,538 of record CAMXCT020006589.1, read on the forward strand.
ATGTAAGTGTACCCGTCATGAAACAACATGCAATCACATGACGTCACATGTCCCATCCTGATCCATCGTGTATAATCACTAAGTTTGAAGTCCATTGCTGATGGTCAGTGGATGTCAGTGGTCCGCTCTGCAAGAGATGCGATATGTTGCGATTCAAGGCACATTGAAGCGAAACGACGGTGCCATGCGGGTGAAATATGGGTAGCGATCACTGTTGCTCAAGCTCACCGAAACGCAGCCGGAACCGACCTCACAGGCAGCGGTGACACAAGTGACATTGCAACGGGTTCTCCAAGGCCTTGGAAGCCTTGCGGACCGGCCTGGAGGACCTGGAAATGGCGCAGCGCATCGTTGACGGCTTCACACGCAGCGCTGCAGGAGTCACTGAAAACGATGTGCTTTTGGGGTCCTCGAGCAATTCGGTGTGGAAAGCAACGAAAGCCAAGAGTTTCTTTCAGAACCCGACAGTCCTGTGGTCATGGCTGCCACAGCAGCAGTTGTGGCATCGGGAACCGTGCGCTTCGAGTCCTGAGAAAGCGGACAAGAGATGACCAAAGATGCCCTGAGTAAGTACAAGTAGAGGGGGTGAACAAGCGCGAGGAAAAAAAAAACACACATGCAGGGGGCAAGGGCAGAAACTTAAAAGTGCAACAAACTGCAACAGAATCATTTGAGAATCTTCTGTGTCGGGCAGTGGATTGTAGAAATTTGATGGCAATGGGGCAAAGCAACAGAAAGGAAAAGCTTGCATCAGCTTGGGCCTTACAAATAGAAAGCTCCACCCTTGGGCCCAACACGACTCTGGCCGTGGCTGCGCATCAACACCAGTAATTCTCATATCACCAACATGTCCAAGCGGCCACGAGGTAGGCATTGAGCCGAAAACCCGGCAGAAAACTGCTGCTTTCGATGTCTTGAACTGCTTGTGCAATGGAGGGCTCTACCATTGTCATGAGATCGCCGAGACCACCAACATACGGGTTGATGACGGCCACATTGATGTCGACCAGTCCTGAAACAGGCCAGTCGCGGTCAATGTCAATTTGAGGAGAAGTTCACTCTGCAATGGTTTCTGGGCTGCCAGGGGCTTATTCTGTGGGGCCTCGCATTTCCATTCGAGGCTCTACCTCTACCCGTGCAACGTCTTGGCAAAACCATGCCGCACGGCTCGTCGCCTGTTTAACCAGTTATTTTCCTAGAGGGGTGACAGAACCAGTTTTTACCTAACTCATAAGCCTTGGGATTTCAGGAAAACATCAAGCAGAGAAGCGTGATGCATCTGTGTTGGTGACGTTCACCTTGCAACCGTTGCCGTGATATCTGCAGGGCCACGACGAGCCATCCACTGTTGCCGAGCATGTGGCCGGACAAAGAGTGGCAGCACTCATCGTGAGCAACCCAGCGATTTCTAAAACTTGAAGGGCAGCACTGAAACGCAGGAGTGCAAACATCGCTACAGCTTCAGCTTTCCAAATTTTTGGAAGCTTGAGCTGTGTCAAAAGCTTTGGATGATAAACTTTTGGACAGCAACAAAGAGCCAGAGACTTTCCAATCTGATTTACACGTTTTTCTGAACAGAATTCTTTAAAACCAATTGACTGCAAAGGTTCACATCTGCAAGTAGTCGGAGGCAGAAACAGAGAAAAGCGGAAGTCCGGTCCAAGTCCCGATGGTTTTTCCTGCAAAGATGCTGTTCTTGGCCATGTTTTTCTGTACAATTTGACCCCAGGTCCACTGGACATGGGACACAGGTGAGAACACACCTCGGGATTGAAACTGGCTTGGCCACTGAGCCGAGTTCCGTCTCCCTCAAAACCTGGAAACAATGCTCTGAAATCATCATTAAATCACTGAAATCGTCATTAATCATCATAAGTCATCATTTATTATATAGATATTTACAGTATTTATAGTTATATAGTAGTTATTTTAATTGGATCTGAAGGATCTGAAGGTCTGGGTCAACCTGGCTTTAGCCAGGGGGTCTTTGGGCCGTTTGGGCTGAGCTGTTCCCAGATCTCAGCGCACCAGGTGTTGAAACTCTTGGAGACAATGGCGGCGAAAGGTCTCCTCCGACGGGTATGCGTCCAGAATCCGATGTAAATATATCTTATGTATATATAAATATATATATATATTTTTGTGATTTCCATACATGCTGCTCCCTATGAACCATTACCTCCTAAGAATAGAACCTATTGGTACCACCACCACCCATGTGCCGAATAAACTGCCAGGGCCGAATACTGCAGACCATTGGCTCAGGATGAGCCCCTTGGGATACGTGGTGGGTGGGACAATAGGGTCTTGAAGCCATCCAACAACGTGGCAGGGCCACGTGCGTTCGCTGGGCGTGGACGCCCCTGGACTTCGATAGACAGCTGCAGTGGTGGGTGAAAACAGAAAGCTGCACGTGGCCGTGCAGAGACAAGGTGGAGTTTGGGAAGCTCTTCAACAGGAGTTGCAATCAGTTTCAGCGGAGCTCCGCAAGGAGCATCCGGGGCGAAGATGTCTGAAGCTTCAGGTGGTGACCCTTTGGCAAGGCATGATGGCAGCCCATGGAAGCCATCTGATGCACCTAGGAAAAAAAATGCTGGGCTGCATCATGGCATAAGGGCTGCACTTTCTTTAGTCAAAGCTGACTGGAAGGCGTTCAAAGAGATTTTTTCTTTTCCTGGTTGGCAAGGCAATGAAGGAATATGTTGGCTGTGCCGTGCCACTTTGCAGGATATGCGCACCAAAGCTTCCACCACAGACCAGCCCTTGACCCATTGGACTTTTTTGCACAGGCAGATCCATGAATATGGAAGTGAGCCAGCTTTTGGCTGCTCCCACACTTCGCATCCACCAGTTCAGGCCAGATTGGTTGCACACCATGGACCAAGGCTGCACAGCAGATTTTTTGGGAAATCTTTTTGTATGGATAGTTCTGCCCAAGTTGCCTGGATCCAACCAAGGAGAAAGAGTCAGGCAACTCTCTCCTGATCCAAAAGTACTATTCAGAGAATGTTGCGCAGCAGCGATACAGCAATTTGACAGTGAAGATGTTGCAGAAATCTGCCAACAAAGCTCCAAAACTCAGAGGAAGAGCTTCTGAGGTCAAGGGTTTGGTTCTTTGAAGAATTTGTACGACATAGCGTGGTTCAGGCATACTTTCAGTCCCGTGTCCATGAAAGCTGAATCTTTTAGATTGAGAAATTTGCTGAAGGCTTTGGATGCCTTTCATTCCCATACCTCCAACACATGGAAGATGAAGCCACAGCTGCACTTGATGGAGGAGCTGTGTGAAAAGCAACCAGATAATCCTCTGGACCATGCCACTTACAGGGACGAAGATTGGGGTGGAGCTGCAGCTAGGTGGGCTGAGCGAAGAGCAGGCCCTGCTTCTGCTGCAAGCATTTCCAACAATGTGCTCACCAAGTTCTGTGCCAACAACAAGCTGCCCAGCTTGTGCTGAAAAAAAGGGAGTGGCTGCTGGGTGGGGGTGGGCAGGAGCATGCTCCTTGCTCCTTGAAAGGAGCGTGCTCCTCAAAATGGCCTCCTATACAGGAGGCCACCACAAATTATGTTGTTCTCAAAGAACAAATTGTTAAGTTAAAGTAAAACACCTTAAATAAGGAAAAGCACCTTAAATAAGGAAAAACCCTTTAATTTAAGAAAAAAGCACCTTATTTAAAACTTTTCCTTGAAAAAACCCTTTAAATAAGGAAAAACCCTTTATTTAAATGCTTTTTTAAGGAGCTTTTTCTTAAATAAAGAGTCTTTCCTTATTTAAAGGGTTTTGGAAGGCTAGGGTGCGACAAGCTCTTCGACCTCCTTCCAATACTCATCAGTTGGAGTCGCATTCTCCTCAGTTGAATGTGTGCTTTAGCATTGAATGCTGAAACCTTTTCCCTGTCCATTGCGCACATCAGCAGTACTCTTTGTCTAAACAGTTGCTTCTCGATCACAGACCAAATTGCGCCCTTGCCCAGTGCCGTGCCGTCTCTTTCTTCTTCTTCAACATCTTGAACTGATGACCGAACTGGGAATACGTCGCTCTCCACATCTGAGGTGCCGTCGACACCAATATGTTTTGACCCCTGAGACCGGATTCGAATTCCTGGGCAATCCTTTCCCTCTTCCCCTCGACATCATTGAACTTCGAGTTCGGGCACACGGCAACGAAGATTGGTCGGGTCGTCTCCAAGTCCAACTCCACAATCCTCAATGTCAATCTTTCTGCAAAGTGGTTGTCGACCAGGACCAGGTATGGGGGGTTTTGTCCCAACACGAACTGCAAAGATAGCCAGATGTACACAGTGACATCACCCTCTTGGCTCTTCTCCTTCAAAAATGCCATCGACTTGTCCATTGTGTATTGTGTCCATGACCTTCTCCAGTGGCGACGGATACCTCGACTCATGGATCTTGAACAACGCGATCTCCCATCCCATGTCCTGTAGGCCCATGCCGATGTCATTGGCGCTTGTTGCAGTGCAGACTTGGTATATCTCAGGTCAGTGATCAGCACCGTCGTCCCTTTCCGGAACTTTCCAGACAGATTGTCTGCATCCTTGGGGATGTTCGGGCGGTCGGTGATCTCCCCACCAATGGAGCTGACGATGCTTCTCTTCAATGCTCCCACATCTGTTGCATCTGCGATGTCATAGTCGTGGGGGCCAATCAGTATCATCAGCGATGCGGCAGTGAGGAAGGATCCCCTCTTCGCCAACTCCCATTTTGCCATGATGTAGTGGTACATCCTCAGCCACTCATCCTCCGGGATCTTGCACGCGCTGTCGTTCCTGACCAACTGGGCACTTAGAACCCCCAGTGATAGACATGCATACACCGTAGCGCGTCTCAGATTACTGCTGCCAGGTGGACACATCCGCGGTGTTGCCAGCAGGCCCTTGCATCACTGACAGTAGGACCATCTCTCCTTCCCACTCCATCCAGTACCGGGTTCTGACGTTGGTCTCGCGGTAGTCCCTGTCTTCCGTACAAAACCAAATGGCAGCGCACGCTTGATCTCCTGCCCCTCGAGCGGTTTCTTGCTTCATCGGATCTGGTTCACCTCGAGGAATTTTCCCTTCTTTCGTAGTCGGTCGATGATTGACCCTACTGGTGGGTGAGTCTTGATGAGGCTCCCAAGGCTAGTGATGGTGGCTGTTGTCATCTTGATGTGGAGCTCCTTGACCGTCTTGCTGTCGCTAATCAGCATCGAGTACTGGTATCTCAGGGCCTCCCACATCTCATCTGCTCGCCCTGCACATTCCACCGTGCATAGGTGACGGTAGATCTCTGAGCGCTGACCGGTTGTCGCTTCGGGCTTGAATGCCTTGACCATCCTGGCAGCCTCATTCACGAAGCTCAACTTTCATGTCCAGCTCCGACTGCAGCGTGACACTACGGAAAACTCGAGCAAGCAGCTCCAATGCATGGATCACCTTGTCAGGCCGTTGCCTCCTTCAAATAAATGCCAAAGATACCACAAAGATGATTGGTACTTGGACATTCTCGATCCACCTGGTCACCGTCTTGTCCGTGCATGGCCCACCTTCTTCTTGCCATGTAGTGAACCTCGCCGGGATCTGATTCCCGAATCCACCATCAGTGACTGCCCCCAGGATTGCAACTGTCGTCCGGCACGCTTGAGGTCCAGGGCCTCTTCCGTCAGTGGTAGCCGTGGACGATGACGTAGCTGCCGTCGCCATGGCCTCCAACGGGATAGCGCAGGAGGTTTCCGGACCAGGATCGGGGCACAAGCGTCGCAGGGTTAACCTCACCTTCACCTTCCACCGTAAGGCTTCACCAAGTAATGACCTGAGAGTTGCCTCATCCTGACAGGTGGATTGATGAACATCCTTCAACTGGCCTTGCAACACTACACATGATAATGCCTTCGATGTGTTGTTACACGCACTATCCTTTCTAGTGGGTATTCCATATGCTCTGTCAAGCAATATCTCATTCTTGACACTTTTCAGTATGATTTTGACAATCTCATCAGTGTAAAGTTGGGTTACCCTTGTCTCCTTACCAGCGCTTTGCTCATGCTCGTGGGAGCCATCACACTTCGAATGTAGCTTGTTGAAGGACACCCCCCACGATACAATTCTCCATGGTTTCTGGATGGGTACTCCAACACTTTCTGAACCTTGACTTCAAACCGTACATGCATCCGTCAAATTCATGGGTATACGAGTCCGTCCCTCGAATCAGGTCCGTCATCCGCTTATCCCGCCAATAGTCACAACCTCTCGGCAACTCCAACATCGCCATTGCACCGATGAAGAGAGCATCGTTCAAACACTTTGCAAACTCTTCCCATAATTCCCAATACTCAAATGCTTTCAATTGGATATTGTGAGCGGTCAAGCTGCCCATGTTCCTGCTCAATCGATTCCACAGAGATCCTCCAGTGCAGGGACCCGCGAATAACACACAGTCGCTTGGCTATCGTATGCACCTTTTCCACTTTCCCTACCAAAGGGTGATAACAGGTTGTCATCTTCCGTTATAGTGACTACATGCATGAGCTTGAACTGATCCTTTTGGTGAATCTTGGTGATAAGGCTCAGCTCTTCAGCGCACGTGAGTAGTAAACAGGGTGTTTCATCTTTCATTTCGTGGATATCAAGAGCTACCTCGTAGTCCTTGAATGCCGACACCAGCATGTCAGAAGGTGAAAAAATAGACCAGCCTCTTCCCGCTCTTCCTATATGAAGAGTCATCTTGATGTCCCAATCATGTGATCTACGAGTTGAATGCCGAAGTTTGGATGGCTGATAAACATATCATCAAGAGGAATGATGTCCATATTCTCGGACCGGGTACATGTCACTACTGAATCACCGCATGACCCTTTTCTTCAGATTTGAACTCTCAATGTTGTTACCTGCCATTCTTCATGAGTCCTTAATAGTCCTCAAATTGGATTGAAACTTCTGTGTTGTTACCCTATCGTCCCTGACCCTTTTCAAGCTACACGGCAAATATCCTGCCTCTTTGGGAACAAATAGTTTCCTCCTAGGCTCATTCTGAACTCGAATAAGGGTCGATTCATCCTCCCACACCCATTCATCAGCACTGTTCCTCTTAATCTCCAGCTTCTTATCCCTTCTAGACTTTGGTTTTCTGGGTCGATCTCTGATGACCTTTCCAGGGACTCCCGTAATCACAATTCGATTTTTGTCGGGGTCTTGATTTTCAGCAGGATAAAGGGTTGTCAGGACAACCATGAGGAAGACCACCCCAACCGACACTCCCCCCATGAACAATACGTAGTAACGTGTTGATCACCCGCGCTGTGCATGGAGGCGCAGCATGAACGGTAATGGGGTGTTCACCTGGAGTTTCTCGAAGATATAGTCCAGCGGTGCTCATTGTCAAAGGTGGGTGTGGATTGGATGGGTCTATGTGTGTGTTCTTCTCGGATCCGTTGCTTGTGAAGCCGGAGATACGCGTTGCGATCTTGCCGGGCTGGGCTTCGTCTGTCAGGTGCTTTCTTTTGAAGCCGGAGACCGACGTCGCAGTCTTGCTGGGCTGCAGCTGCGTCTGTCCGATGCTGGCTTTTGAAGCCGGAGAACGACGTCGCATTCTTGCCGGACAACCGTTATTTGTTGTTTGAGGAGCTGGTGTGACTGGATTGATGGGATGGTATTGAAAACAAGCTCTTTCAACCCAACGATCAAACCGATCTTGTTGTTCCAATACAGAGGCTTTGTCCTCAATATTTCCCATTTGCCATGAACCAAGATCCATGTGCTCCGGAGGTAGTCCTTTGCCATGAAGATTCCCGGTGGCCGCTTGCGAAAATAGACTGGCGTCTTCACAACCAAGATGGGATCCATGCCAGGCAGTTGCTGCACTTGTTCTTTGGCAGAAAACCCTTTCTGATATACTTCAGAGGGTAAAATTGGTGTTTCAGTGTAAGGAAAATTGGGTATTTCATTGGTCCGGGATTGAAAAACTTGGCGAACGGTTGTGTCGACATCAGTGGTTGGCTTCGCCATATCACTGAGTTCTTTCGAAGCAAATTGATCAACATGCATGCCCGTTTCCAGGCTAATGGATTCTTGAAACCTTTGGTGTGTATGTCAGCCGCCATTTTGGATGCCACTTCATACATAAGCACATAGTTGGATCTCTTGAAATGCTCGTGCATTGAAGTACTGGAAATCCCATGTGTCCTTTCAAGATGCCTCATAGTTGGATTCTTCCAGGATCAGACCACACCAATCATCTCTTGATTATCATCATGGAACACGAATTTGGGTGATTTCCCTGTCAAGGTTTCCCACATGCTCAAAGCTGGGAGACCCATGGTCCGAAGAGTAACATCAGCTGCTGCAATCTCCGCTTCAGGGGTAGAGTGGCTTACGCACCCTTGTCGCTTGCTGCCTCCAGACAAAGGAAAACGTGTGTGTCCCCCTTGGATGTGCATATGCGACCCTGATGTTTACCTCAGTGATTTGGAACATCCCGCAAAATCAGCATCAGCAAACAATGACAGAGATAGCCCATCGAATGTGTCTCCAACACAGCCCACCATCCTCTTTGATAAACTGGAGTTGACATAACACATCAGATGGTATAGTTACATTCCTGGCCAAAAGAATTTATCGACCGTAGTAGATCGAAACGAGCTATCCTCGCCGCGTAGAGCAGCTTCATCAAAACGCTGGCGGCATGCGGAGCAAGCGCGCCTCGAGCAGACTCCGACGAAGAGACGTCATCTCCGTCGGTCCCATGCTGGTAAGGCATTGAGGCTGCTGGGTCAAAAATTGTGAGCACACCATGGGCAGTTTACACTTTTCTTGGGATCCCCTGGACACGGTGCACGTGATTTGTGATTCTTGGTCTCTTCAGGTAAACTTGGTGCTGAAACCTTCTTCAATTTGGTATCTTTGCCAACAATTTCCAGGTACTTTTCGACCGACAGCTACAACAGACTCTCCATATCATATAGGTCATGGTTGATACCGAAGTCCCATCGTGGAGTTTTGAGGATCCTTTGCTCAACAAACACCCAAGATACAGACCAAGATCTGTTTCTGGTTCAATTTTAAGTTTGGATCTAAGCATCTCCCAACCCTTCGCTAGGTTCTCTTTCGGCCCTGCCAGTTTCAAATCATCAACATAGATCACCAGTAGAAGTTTAAGCTCCTTATGAAAATACACAGAAGGCATTCTTCCCCAACAGGAATGAAGTTCAACTCCTTCACATTCCGATGACAATGCTGTTCTCACATCATACCCGAATCTGGATGACCATAAAGGGCTTTGACTAATCGTACCACTGGTCTACGGAACTTCCGGAAGTTGATGTCATCAGGCCATGCATCATCTGGTAACTCAACCCAGAATGGTGGTCCAGTAAGTTTTGCTTGAATGTATGCTTGAATTGCATCAGCAAGCTTCACATCGTTCCCGGGCAAAAATCCATAAGCCAGCCCACCGAGATGCCTCAAAAGTTGCTGGAGAGTTCCCAAGGTCCTGGAAGAATGCGGCTTCCCAGAACTGGTTCTTGACCTGGGTCCCAAGTAGCACGCCTCGTCCTTTGAACTCGCGGTTTGGATGACCTTTGGGAAGTTGAAAGTTCTTCTCCACACAAATTCCATGAATTCTAGCCATGTGAACTTCTTTCCCTGCTTTCTTCGCCTCGGCAACCACATCGTCATACTCTCTCACTACACTGAAATCATAGACTCCTGCATCATGTTGACCCAACCATTCTTTTCGCATGGATTTTCGAGCATCATCATTCTCCATCATTTCCTTCCTGCCAGCTGGTCTTGCCACAGCAGTGTTGAACATCTTATTGATATTGATGCCGTTGGTTTCACCATCCAGCTTCTCGCGATGAGTCTTCTGGTGCTTGATGCACGGCATACATGGGAATAGATGGCTGCCCACCATGTTATCCTGGGGCTTTGGCATGTCTCCAGGTTGATATGATCTAGGTGCTGCGGTGACCACTTTCCCAGATTCAAAGTTGTACTCCGCGTCCTTGATCCATCGAGGAAGTCGTCATTACCAGGTATGTCTGTGTCGGATGAGTCGGTTTCCACAACACTTGCGATGCCCGAGCTTCCGACGGAAGCATGGGGCAGTTTGTAGTAGAACACTGTCCCATACTTCACATAGTCCTGACTAACAGATACTCCAACACCGTGGCCCTTGTCCTTGGATCCTGTCTTTCTTTTCTTTCTCCTCGACGGCCTTGTCTTCGGCTTCCTTAACCTTTCGTTCCACCTTTCTCCTCTCCCTTTCTGCTCCCGCCTCCATCTCCTGTACCTTGATGATTTCCTTTCTTCTTTCGTGCGGAATTCTTTGCCAGTCTTTTGGAGTGTACTTGTCGGGACGTGGAGAGTTGCGGAACTTCTTAAAGCCTCGTTCATCGATACGGTATGGTCGTCCACGGCTGTCGATCTTGACCTTCTCCCCATCGTCGTTGAGATAAACTTTCCCATCCTTCGGCTTGCCTTCAAGGGAATGTTCTGGGGTATCATCCGGAATCTCAACCCTTGGGGTACCTTCGGGCTGGACTTGTTCATGCAAGACATGGTGGTGGAAGTAAGTTGGCCCTTCGGGCTACTTCTCTGGTGCCCTCCATCTCAAGCTCTTCCATGTCCCTCCGGGTGCTCTCGGCTAGATCGACCTTTTCTTTGCCACCAGGTCCTCCACCATCTCCGCCGTCTTGATCATCATCACCATCATCATCATCATCACGAGGTGGTAGTGGAAGATAGTCTGGACTTCCATCCAAGCGATCTTTCTCTTTCAAGCCATCGATCGTCACATTGATCTTCTCGTAGTTGATCTTGCATGGGAACTCCAATGGTTCTTTCAGCTCGACCCTCTCGGTGTAGTGGGGCGTCTTCAGCTTGGGTATCGGTGCACTGGTGTCGTATGCTATGTTCTGCTTTGACCAATCGGCCAACGTCCAGACACGATACATTCTTGACCAATGCAGTCCTGGTGCTAAGTCGTACCCTGCAAATACACCTGGGATTCCCATAGGATCAAACTTGTGCTTTTGTTGTACATGTCTTGCACCGCTTGGCTTGAAGTACACCAATGCTCCAAACGGCATCATCTTCCCGTTGAACTCTTCACCATGAAGTTTGCACCAAGCGCTCACTTCTTGGTCGTTGGGCTCCACATTGAGGAGGTTAGTAACACACCTTATGGCAAACTTCCAGAAGCAAGGAGGTATTCCAGCTTCCAACATACATGTAGTAGTCGCCACAAGAAGGAATTGATTGTTCCTCTCTGCAAGGGAGTTGTGCTTCGTCTTTCCTCCAGCGAGTGATCACACGGGATTTTCAAAGCTCTCATTGCTTCGGTCAATTGGGGAGCTTGATCTGAGTAGGCTTCTCTGATCTTCCTTCGGCCCATGAATTGCTTCACTGCCCTGATGACAGCGTCAGCGTCCTTTCGTGCTGATGGGTGTGCCTGGATCACTCCAGTGTACCTGTCCCTGATCACGAAGATGGTCTTCTCAACACCATAGTCTCGTTAATATACTTGACGGTTGTCCACGTAGTCAAAGGTAACCCTCCAAACTTGGTGAGCTTTCTCTGGAATGCCCCTCGGAATGTTTTCCGATGCTTCATCTTTGCTCGAACACATGACTCACCATGTGGGTTCTTGAACCGATGGGTGAGAAGATGTTCCTTGGTCTTGGCTTCGCTCTTCAGTGCGCCTCTCTTGCTCAGACGAGGTCCTCCATCTTCTTCATCCACATCAATGATGTCGCCCTCATCCTCATCACCAATCCTGATTGTCGACCTCGATATCTTGACCGACGTCAGGTATCTCCTCAGTGTCGCTGAGCCCGTACCGCGTCTCAGCTTCTTCATCACTGTCATCATCAACCACTTCATGGCATTCTTCTACATCACTTCCAACAGCGACTTCTGATACTTTCGGCTTTCTTCTTCTTGGCTTTCTTTTCCTGCCCACCTTCTTCGTTAACATCTTGATCTTCACCTTGCCGCTGGGATTCTCGATCATCTCTTCACCACTTTCCCCGTCAAGGATGATGGTGCCCTCGCCCTCTGACGTAGAGCAGTCATCATCCAACACATTGAGCAACTTCCTGACCTTTTCATGACCTCCATACTCCTTCACTTGGTCAATGCTAATGTAGGGGATGTGGTCTTTCACCTTCATCTTGATAACCATGCCATTCTTGTCAATCATGAACGGATCTTTCCCAGCTGGCCACACGAAGGTATATCCTTGGTCAAGGCACCTCTTGCCCATTGACAACACCGAAGGTGTGCATCGTCACTCCACTTGCCGTGCAGAAGTTAATCACGTCATCGTCAAAAAGGTCCATGTCCATGCGGTCTGCTTTCCGTGATGCAATCAGGTCATGACCGCTTCCTGAATCCATAATGAACTTCTTGTTTCTCTCTTCAAGGGGTACTGTGATATACATCACGTTCCCTTTGACCCCATACTTTCCGGGTACGTGTTGAATGTAGTCCTCTGCAAACACCTGTTCATCCACAATGCCATCCGCATCCTCGATCATCTTGATCTTAACATCGACTTTCGGACCGATAACAACGTGGACTTCATCGATGCCTGCATATTCACCAATCTCACTCATAATGATTGCCATCCCTTTTGCCCGAACTGATGCCAGTCGAACGGAATAGGCTAATTGCACCAAGTCGTCCTTGACATACTCGATGGTTTTGGTGCCCTTCATGTTGAATCTGACTTGAAGGTCACCGGAGCTTCATCATCGCTGTCAAAGTCTCCGACAAGTGCTGCAGCAGCCAGTGCGTCGGTATTCGGCGCAGTGTTGAACAAATGAGGGTCATGACGCCTTCGGCACGAGTCACCGTATTTACACTTCCCTTTGGCCCAGTTCCAACATGATTCATCAATCTTCTTGGGCGTGTTGGCAGGTGACTTGCTCCTTGGAGATTGGCTTCTGCTTCGTTTCCCACCACCTTTCCTGTTCTTGTCGTGACTGTACTCACGCTCTTTTCCCTTCTTGCACGACTTCTTCACAAAGTGGAAGCTTGGAGATGCTGACTTGCTCGCGCTCCTAGGCTTTCCCTTGCCCTTTCCTTTAGTATGCTGCTTTGGCTGTGGCGAAGGTAGTGTTGGAGTAGCAGGATCAGACTTCGCTTTTGGTTTGGCTTTCGACTTCTCTTTTGCCTTGGGGTTGACAGTCGGATCGTTGCCCGCTTTCGGCGTCGGGGTAGCAGGTGCAGGAGTTGTAGGTTTGCCTGCGTTCGCAAATTCCCTAGCGTACTTGTCCCGGGCAGCCGAGTGTTTGTCTTCTTTCGTCCTGGCAATGGTCCTCTCGATGACATTCCTCAGATGACGGTAGGTTTTCCGTGCATCACCTTCATCCCACGATTCGTATTGCTTGATGTCAAACATCATCGAATTGGATTCTTGTACAGGCTGTCCTGCAACCAATCATCAGGTGGCGTGTCCTCGGCCAGCATGTTCGTTGCCATCTCGACCGGTCAAGAAGGTTGTCACCAACGTATTGCATCTTCACCGCATGCTCCATGGTGAATAGTGTGTTCCTTACTCCGGGCGTTCTGAAGTGATTCAGGATCATGAAAAGTAGGATCCATTCTTGCCAGGCTGCCTTGTCACCGTCATTGGCCGCGAGTGTGACACTCTTGATGACATCCGACTTCCAGTTGTCTACATCTTGAACTTTCGGCCAAGGTCCAACGAACACTTTGTCTGCTTCCCTTTGGGAGACTCGAGGTGCATCAATGCCTGATAGGTTCGATTGCGAAGCTGTATCATCTGGAATTGATCCTCGGAGTGATGGAATGTTGCTGTTCGCTCCGCCCACCTGCAGGTTCGCCATGGTTGGAGCAGAGATTCCGGTGGCAGAGACTGCTTGAGATGGTCGAGAGAATGCTTGTCCGGCGTCGCCGGATGTGGCAGCATTACTCTGGTTTCGACTCCGCCACCTCTTCCGCCTCGTGGTTGTAGGCGTCAACGACTTGACGATAGTAGGGTCTCGTCACTGCATGTCTGTCTCTTTCAACCTCGAGCTCGGACCTTAATTTCATGATTTGATCATTGTGCTCATCACGGCTTATTCCAGCAGAGAATGAAAGGTAATTGAGATTCCCGATTGTGAGTTGATCTACTTCCTTCTCAAGTAACCCCACTTTAGCTTTCAGGGTCGATATTTCCTCATCTCTCTCTAGAATACCGTTGCGCAACTCAATTTGGTCCTTGCTCATTTGCCAGATCGTATTGCCCTTGTCGTTCAATGCGACCAGGTTTGACTTCTTCTCTGCCATGAGTTCCGACTTGTACCTCTCGACCACATCCTCGGACGCACTGGATATGTCCTTTGATGAGAACTCTCGTACTTCATCTTTCAGTCGTATGTTCTCCATGGCATTCCGGGTGGCTTCCTCCATCAAGTCGCCAATCTGGACTTCTCTGATTTTGAGCTGGTTCTCGAGCGCGTCGATCATGGGGTGATTCACATTCCCTCTCGTGGCAACGGCGACCTCGTCATTGCTGGTCGTGGCTTCAATCTTCATCATTGCCTCGAGACGATTGATCTGCCCCTTCAGCTCCTCAATCTCCTGCGAGTTCATCAGGTGGTCGGCAATGGCCTGCGTCTCGTTCTCCCTGGAACGTTCCTGCCTGAGCGTAGTTTGTGGTCACTCTCCAATCTTTGTTGATTTGCCTCACTCACCTTCAATCTACATTCTCTGACTATCTTTTTCATATTGTCATCATTGAATTGGATACTTCGTTCCGCAAGATCTGATGATTGTTGAAGTTCATATATCTCATCTCGCGATTCCCGCAATTCCAGAGCTGTAGATTGGCTTGCCAGTTGCAAATCGACATTGGACGAGCTTACTAACTGAGACTCTTGTCTGAATTTCACAGATGCCTCCATGTTGTTCTGCATTTCTCTACCATCAGCAAAAAGATGATTGGCAACACTTTGGGCATACTCACTGTCACATTCCATTTGTCTGATTCTTTGCTCGGTTGCCCAACAACCCTTGAAGGCTCTGAAGTTGGTCCTGGTATTCTTCCCTCATGATCATGCCCTAGTCGAGGATCCTCTGAGCGACACTCTCCGCCAGGTTCTTTCTGCGTTCCAGCTCTTCGATGCGCATTGTGGAACCTTCGTCGTCTTGGGCAGCAACCATGAGTTCTACTTGGTACTCTCTGACTTCAGTTGCTGATTGACTAAGCATCTCCTTCAGTACACTGATTTCGCTGTTCACATTGTCATTGTATCCTCTGAGGTATTCGGTGGATTTCATTTCAATATCATCAATGACTTTGCTCTTTGACTCGACGACTCCCTCCAGTTTCTATACTTGTTCTTCCAATAAATGATTCTGCATGAGTTCGACTTCATAATAGCCTTGATACTCTAAGATTTCATTGTATGCATCATCCATGCCATCTTTTGCCTCAATGTGAGTGACTAGATTTCCCAGTCCTCCGTGGATGTTTCCCTGAGGATTCCCCAGTCCTGGATGGCCGATCATGGATTGCCTTGGGTGTCCCAGATCGTGCAGTAGATCTTCCGGGTGTTCGATGTCCGCGATGTTGTTGCTGATCTCGTTTCGAAGTTGCCCTCGACGATCTGTTACTTGCTGAGCTCCTGCCTCTGGAAGATATCTGTTGTTCCATTCCATGGCAGTGCCACTGTCACCAGTGCCAGGTGATGACTGATTCCCGCCATCGGCCACTGCGACAGTGTTGTCACGGAATGTGTAGGATCTGTCCGCGCTGCTGCTGTGCATCTTTGCGATTTGGAGTGGGCCGGATGAGATTCAACGGTCATTCTTCTCCACGTAGTTGAGCTGCAGCACGTATGCCAATGGAGTCTGCGTCGCAGACCTACCAGAGACGATACGGCTGATAACCTGCGAACAGAATGACCCCTGTTCCGGGTATGCAATTGTAGCGGTCTTACTCGGGAGTTAGTCCAATGGATACGATGTGCAACACAACCTCTCCAGGGTCAGCGGCAGAGCAGCAGGACCATGTTTTGACACGGATCGGCAGATTCTTGAGCCACGCATAGCGCAACCCATGGAGTCAGAACATGCAAGATTATGGAGTGCATGGTACTGTCCTATTCTGCCTACATTCCTTTGACATATTATATATATACAGCATATGTCATCATCGTGTCAATTTGAAACGGAGGGGCTGCAAGGCACCTCTCCTCCCACATGGCTGATCTCATAGCCTGCCGTGAAAATGAAAACATCATGAAACCACTGCAAAACAGATACCAAAAAAAGTAGAACTAGGTATAGAATAAATAGAACGTACAAAGAACATACAGAGTCTACAACTGTCTACAAAGACTGCAACTTTCCTGACTCAACTCCTCAAGACTGCATTGCTTCAAAAGCGAGTCTGGTGCTACGATGCGGCTGCACCGTGAGATTCAGACCTGAATGAGATGCAAAGATTGAAAGGGTAATGGAATGGTAATGGATAGCATCATTTGACATAACTTCGAGCCACGATCCAACAACCTCGACTTTCCATTTGGAGGTCCCCTGTTTCGAGAGACAAGGCCCCACTGAATAGCTTTGAAGATTTCTTTGAGAAGCATACAGCATCTTCCATGTGCATTTCAAAAGTTTAACGGGAATACTTCTATGATACGTGTGCTATCTGTAAAGGACGAACATCCTGGAATTACAAGAAACAACAACGACGGCTTAACAGAAGTGATTGGATTTTGACTTTGGATCCCCAGCCTCAGGTGTCAACCATGACCATGAGTTTGTGTCCATCAAGGCAGCGCCCATAAGCAGCTTATTTCCAGCAGGGAACATCTTCTCTTTCAGTTTTTTCTTCGTTCTTTCGTTTCGAGATGTTCTGAGGTTCTGCCAAGGTATGGTCGAATCAACGACCTATTCAATGTTTGAAAAGGCTTTACGCTTGATTAAACACTGTTAAACAGAAGGCATGGAACCACAAAATCATACCTGCGGGCAGCAAACGACACAGCAACCACGCTGTGAGACCATTCTTAATCATACATACTTGTCTACCTTTGTCTACCGGTAACTCCACACAGCCCAGATAGAACCCAAACAGCCGCGATTTGATAATTACTGTTTAGGAGTCATCACCGAGGTTGGTTGATGCGATCGGGTTCATCAAAAGCCTGAAATTCTGCTTGCCTGCTTGGAGGCTCCACATACATAGCATTCTTGGTACCTGTGGCTAAACTCATCCACTTCCAGGGCATGGGTCTCCAAAGATTGTCAAATTCTGCATGACCACTGTTCTTCCATGTTCTTCCCTTAGTCTCCAATCCAAGCCACACTCTACGACGCTACGACATGGAAAAACATGAAAGCCATCGCATTTTTTCACCCAGATGCTACCATCCTGCGTGGCACTTGGAACGGTGAAACCTGAAACAGTACCTCATCAAGTCGTATAAGCTCCATCACCTCCAGACAATCCTCTCTAGTAGAGAGCGCTATCCATGGAATATGGCAACTGACGAACAGAATGGAAACGGTCGGGCCAAATTGCAAACATTGAGCGACCCAAGACATTCGGACAATTGCTCAAAATAAACCTGAATAAACATGGAAAAATAAATACGACATCAATATGATGTGAAATTGTTTCGCAATTTGCCCAAAATGATGGTATTGTTCCATCCACCGGGCGCTTTCTGTCCCAGGAGGATGACCATTACAACATCTGACCAATTTGTGCAGAAATCAATTTTGTTGGCAAGAGACCTGGAGCAACTCTCGCTCAACATGTTAATTCTTGCAATTGCACTAATTAGACTATACTGCAGATTGATGGCGAACTGCTTGCTGCTGCTTTTGCATGGCTTTCCTTGCAACGAAGAATGCTGAGCAAATGCAAATCAGAAGAAGTGATCCAAGCACCCCGTAAGCGATGTAGAATCCATAGGGCACCTCAGCCAACTTCCATGGATTTGATATGTTTGGCTACTTGAAAATCCAACATTGCTTTGGAAACCTAGGATCACAAAGACATATCGAAAGACTGAAGGTTGGATCTAAGTTGAATCTAAGTTGACTTGTGAAAAGTACCAATAATCTATATATATGTATATAATATATATATATTATATATATATACATGATCCACTTCACTGCACCAGATTTGCATGCCCATCTTTTCTCGTGCAAGTGCCCGTGTTGGGCATAAGCATCATCGACTGGTGACATGCCACTCACAAGACAACTGATCATGACTATGCCAGATTGGTCAAAATGTCTCAGTCGAATCCATCCCCTATCCCATATTGAAGGAACTGACCAAAGAAACTGCTGTGTCGTTACACAGACCTTTGGGATACGGTTGTGCTCGCAGAGTCCACCACACACCTGAAGGATCTTTTCCAGGAAGTGTGATGTGCCGATTGTGAGAGTAACTACAGCGGCCATGGATGGTGTGACAGCATCGCAAACAACCTGGTAAGTTGGGAAAGAGGGAGAACATCAATCCAGCGCTTTTTCTCCAAGGAGTTTTGTATTGACAGTGTAGTATACTTGCTGTACTGATGCCCCATGCGCCTACAAATATTTGAATTGAAAGGTTTGGCCTTCCAAGCCCGTCAAGTCCATGGGTTCTCGATCACCCATGACAAGCTCCAGTAATTCAAAATGCTCACGAAAAGAAACGTCCAGCACAGAAGGCGTGGCCTTGCTTGAGGCCCTCGCCCAGCAAACTGTCCATCCAAGCATCTTTCAGTTGCTGGTACGTCACAGGCAACATTGGCGCCTGTCTCACGCAAGTCTGCAGTGCCGTGAGCAATGGCCCCAACACGGCACGGCATGAGGCCTGAATCCAGCTGGATCGTTTCGCCGCTGAGGCCCACCTTGGATGCTTTGGATGGAGATTCAAACTGTGAAAAGGGTGGGCGGCTGTTGGTTGAACCGAGGCTTCCTCCCTCAGGTTTAGCGCTTCTCCTGGTCGCAGATAGCCCTCGAACATCAGCAGTATCATGGTTGCCTGATGACACATTGGACCTTCCCATATGCTCAAGGCCGGAAGAAACACCAACTCCATCGGGATTGGGGGTCTTGTGGCCCCTGTCCAATCTCTGCCAACCTTTCAAACAGCGACGAGCTCTGGGGATGGCCGCCTTTTGGCCACAATCTGGCACGTGGTCTATGAGGGCTGCCAAACTCTTTGTTGCTTCTGCTATGCGGCTTTCTTCCGAGAACATGTAATTCATGTAATTCGATATTTGGTGAAGCTGTCGTCTAGGTCTGCACTAGTCTTCAAAGAAAGCCCCTGTTGTGCTGCAAAGCTTCTGAACTGGTTCATGCGATTCATATAATCGCTTGCCGCTTCCTGAGAGACCGCGCGTTGTTCCAGAAACGTCTGCCCCTGAAACCTGGGAATGGATGCGGCCTCAACGATGAAGGCCTGTCTCCTTTCGGCCCTGCCAGCTTTCGTCCGATCTTGCAATCTCGGCCTCACAGCTGGTGTGTGCTCTTGGTCTGTGGCAAGAGTCTGGCATCACCACATTGCGAGGGCCCAGACTCATGCCTGAGCCTGGACATTTTAAAGTCTTCAATGCCCTCTTTTGCATTTCCCTGCAGCTTGCTGGAGCCTGAGCTTCTCCCACTTCGGCGACCTGATGATCGGCCACGTTCAATTCACTGGGAATCCAGCGGCAACTGACGCTATTTGTTGCCAGCAACAAGCATGCAACCCTTCTACAAGTACGGCGGCGCAGGGACGTCGAGGAGCTAGGGCCAGACACAAGCCAAGATTGTCAACTAAGTGTAGGTGATTCCAACCAAACTGATCAAGCGAGCGAAACGTGTGTCTCAAAGCAGCTACAGCCCCCTTACCTTCCAAAGCCGTGATGTGCTTGGGATATTGCACATGTTGTGAAAAGCGCAAAGACCATGAGCTCTCGTCCATGAAGTCCCATGGAAATTCCTTGAACTCTGTGTTCAACTCAACTGGATCTTCAATGACAGGCTCAATAGGTTTAACCGTTGCAACATCGCTGAAAGGATCACCTAAAACCAATGCTTGTTCCCGTGGTCTTTTCGCTGGATCCCTACCTTTATACCTCCAGCTCTCCCTTGTTGATCACATAGTCCCCAGAAAATGTGTATCAAGATTTTGCACATACTGCTATACCAGATAGTGATGCATCTGAAGCCGTCGAAACGCTGCTCAACTGTTTTCGCCGGTCTGCCGAGCAGAGAGGCAGTAATGTCGCCATCCATTTGGCTTCAACCGCCGCCCCAGTCCACAGCCTGCATTTGCGATGACCAGCATATGGCACAAAATCATAAAACCAAAGTGGTATGCTGAGCAAATAACGCTTCAACATCATGAAGTGAACTGCATGCCCAAGAAGACGCTGCACCCCCCTTTCCACTCATCCGAGGTCGCCTTGACAGCCACTTGCAAGCAAGCTGCCCTCGAAGAAGCCTTTCAGGAACGGGGCTAACACGCCCAGCAGTGCCGTCAATAACAAACCAAGGACTGTGCAGTGGTGCAGGCTTCTAACTCCTCATGGACTAGCAAACCAACTTGTCGAAGTCTCCTCACTGCCGCATCTTTCGCTTCTTGGACTCGCCTCTCATCGACGCCAGCTATGTTGAGATTGTCGGCATACGGCATCAGCAGCACCTCACCGATTGCGAGATCAGGCGCTGGCTTGCCGTCTACCAGCACTCTGTCCGCTGACACTCCGGCCCCCAACTGTGCTTGATATTGGTGCACTCTTTATGACAACCACATCGCCCAACTCCTTTAGGATGTGCCCAGCCTTTGTATAAAGAAGATGGCCACCGTGTTCGGCGCCATCCCCCATTGCCTGAGCATGTAGTCAGGGATAGCAGGAAGACTAAAAATACGCTGCAATGACACTGGTAGCTGAAGGGTGTAGAAGTAGTCTTTCAAATCCGATTGCACAATGAATACGAGACCCAAAGCCCCAGTTCCCAGACAGCGCCAACAGTGGTGGCGATTTAAATCTTTGATCAATCCTTGCAGTCCAGAATCAAGCGATGTTTACCACTTTTCTTTGTGACACAAAAGGGGGTAACCAAGCCCTCTGGTTTGTCGGTAAATTGGACCATACCACTATCACACTGGTCCTTGAAAAAAGTCACACAGGGAGCCATGTCATGTCGAAGAGAGGGATCCATGCAGGTGCATACAGAACCTTGCTCTTCTATCACCTCTCCAAACTCCTCCTCATTCAACATCATACAGCAACGGGTCTGCGATAACTTCCCGGCCCTGCTCCTCTAGCAATTCCATCATGTCTACAGCCTGGCTGCCGCTTGAAGGAATTGACAGCTGGCCCCTGTCGTTGGACGCAACCTCGCCCGAGTAGGACAGGTCGGATTGCAGAAGCTCTTCAACAGCTTCACGCATGCTCAAAACTGATTGAGGATGCTTAGTTTTGGAAACTTCCCTAAAAAGCTCATGCTGTGCTTGACGTCGCGCACTTTTGGGGCATGAGGAACATGAAAAATCGCCGCATCTCATTGAGCACCTGAATGACTGAATTAGTTCGCTCAACATTGCCCCGCACCCTGGCCCTACGTCTGCGAGCAGACACGACCGATAGTCCAGCTTGGTGTTGAACTGGCAATGGAAACAACTCACGCCAGCGAACAGGATCAGGCTCCAATGGACACGGCTCCTCAAGGTTTGAATTAATCTTTACATGATTTGCAATGCCCATCACATCCTCCAGCCTCCAGCCTCCAGCTGCTCGCCCGGGGCAACAAGCGAGCAGCCCGTCCGTTGGCTCATGAGTCCTTCGGCCGTCTTCTGGGTCTGACGTTTCTTACGGCGGGCTGCTTGTTCTTCTCTCGCTTTTTCTGCTCTCTTTGGCTATTGCCGTCTCATTCTTCAACTCATTAGCCACGTGTGCTGCCAGTGAAGAGTCCATGCCCTGCCCAGCATTCTTGTAGCGCCATCCCATGAAGTGATCTGCCGAGGAATAGTCTGGCTGCCCTGGAGGAATGCAATGGGCTTCTCGAATGGCCTGCAATCTACGGCAAATCAACTCCGCAGACTGCAAGTCAGGCAAGTTGAGCAGGTCTACCACTGCCATCGACTCCAGGATTCTCGACAAGACCTCGTGCTCATACACGGATGGGTCACCCTTGGGTATTTCATTCGTCCGCGCCCAGTGCTCATGAAATGTAGAAGGAGAAACGCTTGATCTCTCAAGTTGAATGCTGGGACTGGTCCTGAAAGCTGAAGGCCACTTCCTTGCGGTTCTGTGTCATCCATGAGGGACACCGCCGCTTGAAACTCCAGTCTGTGAACACCTTGATTGTCAAATCGCACAGGCAATGTGCGCAGGTCTTATATCTTCATGGACGGGGCTTCGGCCCTCTTCACCTTCTTGATCTTCTTGGCAAAGATACTTCCTCCAGCAACTGGCACAACAGCCCTGTGACCTATCACCACGTGCCCTGCAGGCAGGGGGTTGGGATCACTAACTATGATGTCTCCTCGTGTGTAGTTGCCTCCATCTTCCCACAGCCGCCCAGGTGTCTTCAACCAAGGCACAGCAGGGAGCGCCAAAGTGGAGGAGCCATTCCGGCTGCGGCCACCAACACCTCGCCCTGCAGACGATAGTTGCCCAATTCAGCAGGGGTGAATAAATCGTTGCAGGGTCAATGCTGCCTGGAACCCTCCCCGTTGACACCACAGTAGACAAAGTCCGTGAAGTCTAAGTTGTCACTTGACATTTCCTCAAAGTAGACGTCATAGTCTGGTGTCAAAATGGTCCAATTCTGGAGCTAATAAGACCCTGGCGTGCCACACCGGACGTGGTTCCCCATAGTTCACCAAGGCTATTCCTCCAGCTATCATTGTGAGATGGGTAGAAGTCGGCCGCTTGCACCCAGCACTCCTTTCCTTCCCTTTGGAGAACCTGCTGGCACTTTACCCACTTGGGCTCCTAGCAAGGTTCCAGAAAACCTAGAATACCAAGATCGACAGTGCTCCAGCCGATCAAGAAAGAGATGAAAAGGAGTGTATGATCAGGGCAATGGGGACAATCACACCCACAATGGCAATGACAGGGAGGAACAGCAGGCAGGCTCTCAGGCTTTGAACCTTTGCCTCCAAGAATCCAACCAAATCCCAAAGCCACGGCAACGACGGCGAGATGGGTTTCCATTAGGCCGCCTACTTGAACACTTGAATATGGATACGGCGGCACCGTTCACGTTCCATCATTTCTGAGTTTAACTCTGCCAGTCTGTGTGTGTGTGGTTGGTGTGTGTGTGTGCGTGTGCGTGTGTCTGTGTCTGTGTCTGTGTGTCTGTGTGTGTGTTATATTCATTGTGTATATATATATATTATACATATATATATATAATACATATATATATATATATTATACATATATATACTATACACATATCTATATATGATACATATATTCATTATATATTCAATATGTTCATTACATATTCATTATATATTCATTAAATATTTATTATATATTCATTATACATTCATTATTTATTCATTATATATTCATTATATATTCATTATATACATTATATACATTAAATATTGATTATATATTCATTATATCTTCATTATATATTCATTATATCTTCATTATATCTTCATTATATATTCATTATATATTCATTATCCGCCGACCCCTACCGACAGCAGGGGGAGCGCGTCAGAGAAGCAATTGCACACAGCAAGTTGTCAACGCAGCAAGTGTCAAAGTCCCGACGCAAGACAAAATTGTTTAGCAAGTCTATGTTTAGCAAGTTCAAGCTGCACGAGCAAGGAGCAAGCAAGCAAGAAGCAGAAGAAGATGATGATGATGATGATGATGAATATAATGGTATGAATATAATATAAAAATTGTATATATATATATCCGCCGACCCCACCGACGGCAAGGGGGAGCACGTCAGAGAAGACATTACCATCAGCCAGGGGCAAGAAATGATGAGAGCAAGTTGACGGAAGAGGGCACGAGCCAGTTGGCAGTGCAGAAAGGCAGGCAAAGTCAAGGTTTGGAGCTAGTGTCTAGTCACTTCTCACTTCACATCAGTCCTTCACTGCCATGGTGTTTTAGCCCTGCGAAGGGGTCCTGTGACCGGAGCTGTGCAGGACGCAAGCCAGCTGCAAGAGGACGCAGGCAAGTTCGGAGCTGGCACTGGAGGAAGCCAGGTGCGCAGGACACAAGCTGGCAGTTGGCAGTGCAGAAGGGCAGACAAAGTCAAGGTTTGGAGCTAGTTTCTAGGCAGTTCGGAAAGCAACGTTGGCAGTATGGGCTGCGGGCCGCGGGCCCGATCCGTCCTTCACTGCCATGGTGTTTTAGCCCAGCGAAGGGGTCCTGTGACCGGAGCTGTGCAGGACGCAAGCCAGCTGCAAGAGGACGCAAGCTGGCAGTTGGCAGTGCAGAAGGGCAGGCAAAGTCAAGGTTTGGAGCTAGTGTCTAGTCACTTCTCACTTCACATCAGTCCTTCACTGCCATGGTGTTTTAGCCCTGCGAAGGGGTCCTGTGACCGGAGCTGTGCAGGACGCAAGCCAGCTGCAAGAGGACGCAGGCAAGTTCGGAGCTGGCACTGGAGGAAGCCAGGTGCGCAGGACACAAGCTGGCAGTTGGCAGTGCAGAAGGGCAGGCAAAGTCAAGGTTTGGAGCTAGTTTCTAGGCAGTTCAGAAAGCAACGTTTGGCAGTATGGGCTGCTTCACTGCCATTGTGTTTTAGCCCTGCGAAGGGGTCCTGTGACCGGAGCTGTGGAGGACGCAAGCCAGCTGCAAGAGGACGCAGGCAAGTTCGGAGCTGGCACTGCAGGAAGCCAGCTGGGCAGGACACAAGCTGGCAGTTGGCAGTGCAGAAGGGCAGGCAAAGTCAAGGTTCGGAGCTAGTTTCTAGGCAGTTCAGAAAGCAACGTTTGGCAGTATGGGCTGCGGGCCGCGGGCCCGATCCGTCCCTCACTGCCACGGTGTTTTAGCTCTGCGAAGGGGTCCTGTGACCGGAGCTGTGCAGGACGCAAGCCAGCTGCAAGAGGACGCAAGCTGGCAGTTGGCAGTGCAGAAGGGCAGGCAAAGTCAAGGTTTGGAGCTAGTTTCCAGGCCGCGGGCCCGATCCGTCCTTCACTGCCATGGTGTTGTAGCCGTGCGAAGGGGTCCTGTGACCGGAGCTGTGCATGCAGGACGCAAGCCAGCTGCAAGAGGACGCAAGCTGGCAGTTGGCAGTGCAGAAGGGCAGACACAAAGTCAAGGTTTGGAGCTAGTTTCTAGGCAGTTCAGAAAGCAACGTTTGGCAGTATGGGCTGCGGGCCGCGGGCCCGATCCGTCCCTCACTGCCACGGTGTTTTAGCTCTGCGAAGGGGTCCTGTGACCGGAGCTGTGCAGGACGCAAGCCAGCTGCAAGAGGACGCAAGCTGGCAGTTGGCAGTGCAGAAGGGCAGGCAAAGTCAAGGTTTGGAGCTAGTTTCCAGGCCGCGGGCCCGATCCGTCCTTCACTGCCATGGTGTTGTAGCCGTGCGAAGGGGTCCTGTGACCGGAGCTGTGCATGCAGGACGCAAGCCAGCTGCAAGAGGACGCAAGCTGGCAGTTGGCAGTGCAGAAGGGCAGACACAAAGTCAAGGTTTGGAGCTAGTTTCTAGGCAGTTCAGAAAGCAACGTTTGGCAGTATGGGCTGCGGGCCGCGGGCCCGATCCGTCCCTCACTGCCACGGTGTTTTTGCTCTGCGAAGGGGTCCTGTGACCGGAGCTGTGCAGGACGCAAGCCAGCTGCAAGAGGACGCAAGCTGGCAGTTGGCAGTGCAGAAGGGCAGGCAAAGTCAAGGTCTGGAGGTAGTTCAGAAAGCAACGTTTGGCACAGTATCGCGGAGCAAGCCCACTTTTCAACGCTCGGGGCCACAAATCATTGTCCAGACACAGTGCTTCGCGACTTTTCTACCTTTTCGCCACCTGCATTCTTCTGACCCTTTCTCTTCTCTGCTCTTCTTGCTTCTTCTCTGCTCTTGTCTGACTCCTCCCATCTCTACTTTTTCCATCTGTCCCTCTTGTGCGAAGTTTGACTTCGAAACTTCCTTTGCTTACATTTTAGATGTTCTGTTGCGATGAGAAAGCACAAGAAACAAGCGATGAAACGAGATTGCTTACCTGCACCAGCGCCCGTTGGTCACTCAGTTTTTCCACAGACATGAACCTTCAGTGTCCAGGGGTCGGCGGCAGAGGGAGTAGCCCTTTAATCCGGCCAGGGGCCCCCTGGCCGTGTCCTTGCCGAAGGCGTTTCTCTCCTCTCCGTAGGAGAGAGGGGCCGCCGCCCCTGCCGCCGACCCACCCGGTCAGGCCAAAATATCCTGCGTTTTACAGGGTATTTTGCTCTTCCCTTATTTTTCCAATTTTTCGGATCTTGTGGCTCGAGATGGGTCAACATGGGCCAACATGGGCCAACATGGGCCTCAAGACGGACCAACATAGCCTCAAGATGGGCCAACATAGCCCCCAAGAGGGACCAACATAGCCCCAAGATGGAGCAACATAGCCCCCAAGATGGGCCAACATAGCCCCAAGATGGGCCAACATAGCTCCAAGATGGGCCAACATAGCCCCAAGATGGGCCAACATAGCCCCAAGATGGGCCCACATTGCCCTCAAGATACGCCAACATAGCCCCAAGATGGGCCCACATAGCCCCAAGATAGGCCGCCGACCCTCAAAATATCCTGCGTTTTACAGTGTTGTTTTACAAAAAAACTTTTTTTGCTGTTCCCATTTTTCGGATCTTTTGGCTCAACATGGGTCAACATGAGGCAAACATAGGCCAACATAGCCACAAGATGGGCCCACATTGCCTGCAAGACAGGCCAACATACGCCTACATAGGCCAACATAGCCACACAATGGGCCTACATAGTTGGGCCCCTGGCCGGCTGTCGCGCGTAAGCGCTTAAATATATTGGACATAGCCTCGACCCACTAAAAGTGACCACAATTTAGAGCACAAAAAAAAGGACAAAATGCTGTCAAGCATGAAGCTTTGAAGTTGTGTTTTTTGTCGTGCTATTTCTTGTGCTCTAAATTCTCTAAATTGTTTTTTTTTAAAGCCCGCGGTGCTTTTTTTGCGCTTCGTAGTTGTGCTTTTGTTGTGATATGTCTTGTGCTCTAGTTTGTGGCGTTTTTTTTTCGAGCTGGTTGTGCTATTTCTTGTGTCATTCCTTGCGGTACTTCTTGTGCTCTAGATTGCGGTTTCTTTTGGAGCTGCTTGTGCCATTTCTTGTGCTATTTCTTGTGGTATTTCTCGCGCTCTAGATTGGAGCTGATTGTGCTATTTCTTGCGGTCTTTCTTGTGCTCTAGATTGCGGCTTCTTTTTGGGGCTGGTTGTACTATTTCTTGTGGTATTTCTTGTGCTCTAGCTTTTTTTTGTGGAGCTGGTTGTGCTATTTCTTGTGCAATTTTTTGGCTATTTCTTGTGCTCTAGATTGTGTTTTCTTTTCGAACCCGCGGTGTTTTTTTTGTGCTTCGTAGTTGTGCATGTTGGCGTGCATATATTATATACATAGTCTGAATGTGAGTGCGTTACCTAATCGTCTGAGGCTAGACTACTGTTTGGGCAAGGCGCTGAAGGTGCAGACTCGACATCTTGGATCGCAAAAAGCGGCACTGATGCCTCAGGAACTGCTGAATCATACGAAGTAAAAGATGCGAAAAGCCGCAAACGATACGAAAAGATACCCAGACATTCCATTTGATACTAAGAGGTACTAGGATACTCAGAGATATTAAAAGATACTAAGAGATACAAAGAGACACCCAGACATTCCACTAGATACTGACAGATACTGAGAGGTACCAAAAGATACTAAGAGATACTAAGAGGACATTCCATTGGATACTGAGAGAGCCTGAGAGATACTAAAAGATACTGTAAGATCCTAAGAGATACCAAGAGATATCCAGACATTCCGTTAGATACAAAGAGATGATACTAAGATACTGAGACATAAAAAAGGATACTACAAGATACGAAGAGATCCTAAGAGACACTAAGAGATATTCAGACATTCCATCAGATACTAAGAGATGCCAAGACACTGAGAGATACTATTGAGAGATACTGAGAGATACACAGACATTCCATAGATACTAAGAGATACTAGGCTACGGAGAGATACTCAAAGAGACTAAGAGATATTTAGAGATACCCGGACATTCCATTAGATACTAAGAGATACTGAGATACTGAGAGATGCTAAAAGATACTGAAAGATACTAAGAGATACTAAGAGAAACCCAGACATTCCATTGGATACTAAGAGATACTAAGATACTGACACGAAACAAGCGGAGCACCAGTTTTGTGATCCACTTGAGCCAAATTGGTTTAAGGTTCAGTTAGCCTTATTATCATTAGCTAACTGGATTACAAGGTTCATACATTTTAGTATAACCAGTGAAACCATGCAAATCAGCCTATGTGCAACACGCCTCCCCTCTCCAAATGGGCCATCAACGCCGACCATCAAGCAGATGGTTTTTTTGGAGCATAGGAAAAATGCACGGCTGAATTACTAAAGTACAGGCTACTCACGGCAGCGCCGCCGAAGAAAGGCCGCACAGCAAAGGAAGCCAAAAGTGCCATCCTTTCCTCAGCTACCCGCTCGGAAGCTGGGCTAGCCCTCTCAAACCCTAGTTTACTTACTATCCTTCCCAGGACAAGACAACAAAGACAATCCTCTCCTCATGATGAATGATGGGGTGGTGATAGTGATGGTTTGGGAGTTTACTTAAGCTAACCGTGAACCTTAGTCGAGCAGCAGGAACCTTAGTCTCGGGATTTGACTTGCGGAACTGTGCACGCTCCAATGCGCTCTCGAAGACCGAGGAAGATCATTCTGTTCAACGCTTTGGTAAAAATGTCTGCCAGTTGAGCCTTGGTATCAATGTGGGAGACTTCAATCAGGTTCTCCTCGACAGCTTCGGCCAAGGCCGCCACCGAAATACGGTGCGTTTTGGACATGGACCGGAGTTTCGGACTATAGCCTGCCCGGATTATCTGAATGCATGAGCTATTATCCTTTAGTAGGGTAGTACTGATTGATGAACGCATGACCTTCTCCAACAACACTTGAATTGGTAAAGCCTCATGGAACACAGCCTCGTTAGCTGCTGCTAACTCAGCTTCAGTGGTCGATCTCGCCACTGCTGTTTGTCGCTTGCTACACCATGTAAGCGGGAACATGAGACCGTCATCGTTCGTCAAACATACGAAAATACCAGTGTGGCTCTTGCAAGTCAACGGATCTCCTGCGAGATCGGCGTCACAGTACACCTTGAGGGCAGGGGGAACCTGTGTGCTGGGAACAAAGCCTTCCAACCCTAGGTGCGTGGTTGACTTCAAGTAACCAAGGAGCCGTTTAAGCTGCAAATCGTGATTCCTGGACCACTTGCTTATGGCCCCGGCAAGAGAGACCACCGCGAATGAGAGAACCGGCCTGCTAAGTCGCGCTAACCAAAGAACTTTCATCAACAGAGCAGCAGCGCTGCCTGCTAACTGACCCTGGGCCTGGTAACCCTCTGGTTGCAGCATAGCATCCGAAACGAACGGTGTTTCACAACTTTTCAAGGGACCGTAATACTTCTCATACATTTCAACGGCACTCAGGGCATAGTCGATCATTGAGAAATGGACGTACCTACCTTTGTCATCTTCGTAAATCATGTGATCACGTCCTAAGTACCTACCAGGAGTAGTGACTTCATCAAATTGAATCGACTTCTTGACCTCGTTCCAAAATCGGTTCACACCTTCCTGGGGTCCAGCTGCAATTACATCATCCACATATGATGCAACTAGCACATGCCATTGAGGGAAGTACCATAAGGAAGGGAACTCGGGCACTCGCTCCCCTGTCAGTCCATTCACCAAGATACCATCAAAGTAGTCGTGCCAATCGTCTCCTGCAGTAGTATGTCCGTACATGGCACGGTGAAGTGGGCAAGCCACTTTTGTGAACTTTCGTTTCCATTCCTCAGTCCAGATGATCCTTGGCAAAATCACCCATGTGGGCACCTCAGACTTCAAGGGAGCCTGCAAGTAGGCTTTGGTTGCGTCACTTATCGTGACAACATGCCCTACCAACATGCCAAAGTACAAAACCAAATTGATAGAGTGAACCGTTGCAGGGAGAGATTTGGCCTCGCGGTAGATAGCCTTTATGCCTTTTTCATCTCTGCAGTTGTCTCCCCTGAACACTAACCTACCTTTGAGCTTCTGTTTCTCTGGAGGAAGTTCTGCGTTTTTGACGTGTCAGATCGGCATGATTTCAGCAATGTGGATGGATTGGCCAGTTTCCTTACAGGACTGCAACAGTTGATCAACCTCTACAGCCTGGCTCTCGTCCCACACTTCCAACCTACGCATCTGGGTTGCCTCTTCCATCAAGGCAGCTTTCGTTTGCAGATTCTGGTATATCTCGTCCCTACTCAATGGTTTATGGACGAGGGCCAGCACTTCTCGAGCGAGCCATGTGCCTTGTTCCTCATGGGCTAGCTTACCAGTCACTGTAGGCATGGCCGG
This sequence comes from Cladocopium goreaui, assembly GCA_947184155.2. Taxonomy (NCBI): domain Eukaryota; class Dinophyceae; order Suessiales; family Symbiodiniaceae; genus Cladocopium; species Cladocopium goreaui. The sequence goes on from CAMXCT020006589.1 coordinate 958,098, forward strand.
AATTCGATTCATGATAGTCCTGGTGACTAGCGAGGAGACGATGGCTGTTGCCATCTTGAGGTTATAGAAACCACTCTCTGATGCTAAATGTCCTCCTAGAAGTTCGTCATGAACGTGTCCGGGTTCGTGTTTGCATCCATACTGATTCAGCTTTGTTGCCAACCTGGATGAAGAAGTAACAACCCTCCATTCTTTCAGTGGGTGTTTCCCATTTATGACCAAGTCAAAACCACAACCGGTAGGAAAGGAAGAATACAGATTGAATTCAGTAACCATCTGCAAAACTCCCCTTCCTTTCCAACCTGGTGAATTCTTGGGCCATTCAAAGGAAGCACTCCCCCCCGAAATCAGGGCCACCCTAGCTAATTGACAAAACCTATCAACCAACTTGAGGGATTTCTTTCGTTCCTTCTTCAGGTATTTCTTGAATGGTTCACCTTTGGTGGCAATGTTCAAATTTTGGATTGGAGAAAACGGACCGCAGGGGATGGACCCAAACAGGTGGATACATTCTTCTTGTTGCACCCGCTCTTGAAACCAAAACTCAACTTGGTCAAAAACACCATCATCCAACATATCTCCAAAATCAATTGATAAACCAAGATAAGGAATTTCCAACTGTTGACAAACTTTGCAACAAGAACTGGTGGATGAACAGCAGAATTCAACAAACCACTCTTTCTTGGGATTCACTTTTGGTTTCTGTGTAGGATTCACTCCTCCTGACACTTCGTCCAAGCGACGTGACATAATCATCTCATCATCTCCGTTCTCCACAGCTTCCAGTAAAATTGAAGCTGCAACATCCTTACCTCTTTCCAAGTACAGGGCTTGTTGGGAAACAAGGGATCCTTTAGAAATGCTTATCAAACCAATGACATCCTCTTTTGATTCATCCATGTCATCCCCGAAAATGGACGGCTCATAGCCTTCATCAGCCATTGATTCATGATCAACAGCGGGAGTCTGCGGAGCACCTCCTACCGGGGTTTTCGGGGTTTTCACGGGTTCGGCTCTATCCAACAATTCATTGAACCTAGCCCTGCATTCCTTTGGGTGATTGTCGGAACCTTGCTTGCATGCCTCACAACCCTTGGTTGGGCCATAGGATGCAACCCTCAACTTTGTGATCTTTCGGTTCCTACCCTCAGGTTTTGGTTTGTGTCCTGCCCGCGCGGACGCAGGGCCAGAACTCTCCCCTCCACCTTTGGACGATTCACCCATTTCATCCAGGAAACCTTGAATATCATGATCCAACCCTTCATAATCTTCAACCCTGTCATCATCCAAAATTTCCCCTAAGTATCCGGGTCCAACATTGACTTTCAGGGAGTCCCTCAACTTTTGCGGTAAATTGAAATGGACCTGGGGGCAAACCAATAGTACGAACCACCCCGTTCCCTGAAAGTTTCATCCTTGAACGATGACAATGGCATGACATGATAAAGGCCCTTGAACTTCTGACCTGCGATCAACTCACCGCCAAGAAACAGAGCCCCTTCACCTTTTGGAGCAAACGGAGGAGGATCCAACGTCTTGATGAACACCAGTGAACCGAATGAGATCTTCAAACCTTCAAAAGCATAACCATGATGAGCTTCATAGCACGTGATTTCCGGGTCAATTGGTGAATCTTTGGTAATGGGGTACATCCATTCCACATAGCGATGAGCTAAAGGCCAAAAATTGGTGACCCAAACCTGACTGGAGAAACACTGATGATGTTATCCCTTTTACGGTTCTGATCATAGATTCAGCATAGGGGTTGTGTAAAGACTGCCTCGGTTCCAAAGGTTCAGTGGTAAAGCCAAGTCTCTCAACAGCAGCAATGATTTCGTGAGCGCGGTCGCTGGAAACCGAAACAATTCCTGCCTTGGACCTACCACAGAACTTCCTCAAAGCAACCTCCACACTGTCTGAATCTTTTGATTTCGAAGGTGAAACCCCAATCATCCCACTAAAACGGTCAACAATCACAAAAGAACATGTTTCACCTTTGGTTCCCAAATTAGTACGTGAGATAATGTGATCACATGCCAGCCTTTCCAATGGTGCAATTGGGTCTTCCATCCCTCTTATTTCTTGAAGATAGTCTCTTTGGTTCGCCCTTTTTCGGTGGGGTGCGTCATAAAGCTTTGCCTGTACGCAAATGGGGCATCTTTTGGATTTCGGGAGATGGGTCAACATGTGATTGGAATCAACTTCAATGTCCAACAGTTCATCATCTTCATCCTCTGAAAGCTGGATCATCGGGTCTGTCGCCCTTCTCAACTTGTGATTCCTCCCCTTTTCCCACGTCATCTTTGGGCGTATGTCCCCCCCCCCCGGTGTTGCAGCCACCATGCCTGGTACAAAGGTAGCTGGAAACCGAAAAATGGGAACATTGTGTTCAATCCTGGTCGCGTAAAATGGTTCACCTTGAACATCATAATGAAAGGAACATTCAGGTGGAGAAAGAAAAGGTAAACCAGCACTGGGCCAAACAAATGAATAACCCTCATTTTGGAACAAGTGACCAATTGATAACGCCATGGGACATCATTCCAACATGTAGACATTTTGCATACGGGGAAACACGTCAGACCAACAACCCAATGTTTGGGAACCCGGTTGCGAACCTACACCTGTAGAAAACTTCAATGGTGAATTGGTTTGGGTGAAGTAATGATCAGGAACCATGAATCCCTGTCGGGACAGAGCAGACCGTGAACCAAGCGACTCACCTGCACCGGTGTCACCGATGAATTCAACAAATCCGGAATACGTTGAATTCACCTCCCCTGACATGCCCATGATGGGTGAATGCCCTTCCACCGCCCCAACGCTCGCAATGCTAGTGACCAAGGCCACCATGGCTGCCGCTGCCTTAGCCTTCGGCGAAGGAGAAGCCTTAGCCTGTTGATTTCCAGTTGGTGCAGCTCCGCCACTGGCAGTGTGAGCAAACGGGCAGTTGGTCCTAGTGCACTTTCCCCTTTGGAAAAAGACACATGATGGGGGATGAGATGAAGTCGATGGCTTACTTTTGGGATTTGGGGATCCTGGACCCGCATCCTTCTTCTTGTCTGATGGTTCTTTGTTCCCTTTGCCCTTTGGGGACTCCTTTGGAGCCGGACCCTGATCCTTCTTACCCTTCCCTTTGGGTTGGGATCCCTTTGCAACCATTGCCTTGGATTCCTTCTTTGAGTTGCTGGGGCTTTTTCTAAGATCCTCTCGAATCGATTGAGCGTTTGAATCATGTTGGGATTCGCGGAGAGCAGTTTCGACTCCTTCCCAAAGATAATCAAAAGTGCGAAAGGTGGGAAACTCTTGGTATCTGTCAATCACTCGTCGCATGAACGCATGCTTCTTGAGGGAATTGTAAGCCCAATGAGCTAGCATGTCCTCAGCAGGTCTTTGTTGAACCGACAATTGGGAAAGTATGTAGGTAACTTTGTCATGCCAATGACGCAAGCCATGAACACCATCCTGGGGGGCAGGAAGTTGGAAGAGTTCAAAACTAGTAGTGATTGATGTTGCCACATTCGCAGTGTCAAATTCGGATGCAATGATGTTGAGAATGTATCTGCCTCGCACATTTTCATCAGCAATCTCACATTTCTCAACATACGCTTGAATGCGCAATCCAAAATTTGACTTGAGAGTTTCCTGCCTGCAAAGAACACTTGCAATGACCCGGTCACACCTTGGGAATGACCCACTATCCCGACTGAGTTCCACCGCCTCATGACCTCTAGCCGTGAAAGCCTTGGACAACCATGATCCCAATATACCTTCAGTGCTACTATCAAAGGCCAACAGCGCAGTGCGGACGGAGTTACGCCATGTCCGGTGCCCAGCGGCTGAATCAGGAAGAGGAGGAAGCTTGAGGTGATGAAGATCCTTGGCGCGTAGCACCTTAGATTCGACATCCTCAGCGTTGTTGGCATCCTCATCTTCGCCTGAATCATTTTCATTTTCTCCGATATTGAAGTGGGTTGGTGATGATGGTTCGGCACGATTAGCCGGGGTATGAACCTGGGAAACAACTGATTGTTGGGGTCGCATCCACAACTCTTGAATGAAAGTGCGGTGTTGGTTCAATTGATCCTCCAAAACCCTCATTACGTTCTTCCATTGCAATCATCCTTGCAGTAAACATTCCCGCGCCATTAAGGGGGTCTGGCCTCTGTTGACAACACCTTGCCCTTAGTTCTTGATTTTCAGACATCACCTGTTCAAGTTGTCTTCTCAAGTGTTCAACCTCTTGATTGGCTAATGCATGGGTAGCCTCAGCCCGCATATTTGGATGAGAAGCTTCCGATTGTGCTGACCTGACTGCCCTTTCGGCTTCACCCACAACACCAGTTACAACCTGTTGAGCTTCATTCCTCAAATCCGAAACCCTAGCTTGAACAGCCATCTGTGCCATTTGTTCATAGGCAGCTGGTTCAACAGAATGTAGATGCACTGATCGATGATCCTGATACACCCTTTCATCATGATAGCTTTGGTTAAGAACCGAGGTACTTCCATCCATGATCACATCGCCAAGATCCCTTGCATCCTCCAAAGGCGGCATCGAAGAGGCACTCTCCGATGAAGGAACTCTGACATCCAGAGTTCCTCCTTTTCCTGCCTACTTTGGGACCTAGATGAAGCTCCTGATGATGAAACCTCATGAGCTTCTCCTGTCATTCCTGCGACACGACCACTGCTGGACGACAGTTGCAACGCACTTGACGACTCCCCTGATTCCTGCATCCAAGATTCTGTGCGGCGAAGCAGCCACACCGGTGACCAGCTCGAAAGCTTGGCTCACCGCCCGTCCTAGGAGCCAGTTGTGAAGATACCCGGCCAAGCTGGGTAGACACTCGGAACCAACCTGCGCCTCCTAAGTGCCTCCAATGCCCGGGGTAAAGATTCAACTACCTCAATGTCAGTAGGGGGCCTAGCTGAATTGTACAACCTGGGATTGACACAAATCACAACCACTCCACGGGCAACCAATGACCTACACAATGGTAGCTTATCGTCAATGTGCGCAGTCACCGAACTGGCGTTCAAAGCCCTTTTGTCAGAATCAGAAGTAAGGAGAGCCCTGAGATCGGTGTGGAAATTCTCGTTGAACCTACGACGTTCAGAAGCTGCGTCTCGTCTTCGTTTCAATGATTTATCACCAAAATTCCCAATGTGATACGGGGATTCCTTAATCCAATTTGCAAGTGAGTTGGTCGCCTGCGTTTCCCACCTTCCCTCAATCCTTGACCCAAGGTCCAAGACACCGTGCAAGTCCACGCTCAACCTGATGGTCGGGTTTCCTGAACCACACACAGCTCCTGAAGTAGGATTGGGAAAAGAACCACCTGTTGGTCTCAATGGTGCACTAAAAGAAGATAGCTTAGGACCAACAGCCTTGATGATTCCAGCTTTGGGAATGATTGGATCCTTCACAACCGGATTAGACTTCACCTCAACCACCGGATTACCAAACACCTTGGGTTCCTCAGCTTTCGAAACAACAGCCGAACTCCCAACCTTAGACCCACTCGGCCCACCCGTAGCCACGAAAGGTGCAACAACAGGGAAATCCTCAAATTTATCCCTTGGCAAACTCAACTTAGGCTTCACCGGAGGACTCTTTGGGGGTGTTTTAGGTGAACCACTTGCAGGTGGCGGCCAAACCAAAGGCACAGCCGACAAAGGCGGCGGAACCGCCAAAGGTACCTTAGCCGAAGGTCCAACCTTAGCAACAGCCTGAGTCACCAAATTCGATGGCCTGTCAACAGGATTGGCCAATGGAACCGCTTTTGGTGGCGTTTTCGGGGCAACAACACCCGGTGCAGACGAAGGTCTCTTTGGAACACTCCGAACTGATGATGAAACAACAGTGCCCTCCAACAAACCACCTTCCGGGGAACCAACAACCTCGTTGTAGGGAAATCCAAACGATGCTTTGACTGCAGGATATGATCCGCTACTGGTTGCTGATGGCTCCCTAACACCAGGAATTTCAAACGGAGAATTCTTGCTTTTGGTTTTGGGCGAATGTTTCCCCTGTTCGGTCAATTCCCACAACTCTTTCTTCCTTTTAACCTTTTGGCCTCCACGCTTATTGGGCTTCTTTGGAGGCTCGTCACTCATAGAGTCAAAAGGAAAACCACTCCACTCAACCCCAATCTCACTCCCGCTCGGAAGCAGGCAATGAGCAGCCAAGATGCAAACCTTGGAACATAAAGAAGGGTAAAGACCAGATGCAGAAGCAGCAAACGCAAAAGCGGCAAAGGCAGCAGCACGCAGCGGTCACGGGCGAGTAGTTATGGCGGGTAGCCGAACTCTGGTTACGGCTGATAACCACACGAAACAAGCGGAGCACCAGTTTTGTGATCCACTTGAGCCAAATTGGTTTAAGGTTCAGTTAACCTTATTATCATTAGCTAACTGGATTACAAGGTTAATACATTTTAGTATAACCAGCGAAACCATGCAAATCAGCCTATGTGCAACACGCTACTGAGAGATAATAAAGGATACTAAAGATACTAAGAGATACTAAGAGATACTAAGAGGTACTAAGAGATACTAAGAGATACTAAGAGATACTAAGAGATAGTAAGAGACACCCAGACATTCCATTAGATACTGAGAGATACTCAGAGATACTAAGAGACACCCAGACACTCCATGATAGATGAAAATAGATACTACGAGATACTAAGATATACTAAGCGATACTAAGATACACTGAGAGATACTAAAACATACTAAGAGATACTAAAACATACTAAGAGATACCCAAACATACTAAGAGATACCCAGACCTTCCATTAGATACCAAGAGATGCTCCGCCGACCCCGGCTTTGGCATTAGCCGGGGTGGCGCCCAGGTCACAAAGCTGTACTTGCTCTATTGCTTTGTGCGCCATGCCTGGGCTTTCCTGGCCGGTGCAGCTGGGGCAAAGCTGTCGCTGCGCCCTTCCTGCGGCCTCCCCGGGCCGGTTTGGCAAAAATGTGCCGGCACGGCTGCTGCGGACGATGGTCTCTTTCTTTTTCTTGCTGTTCAGCTGTCACGCCGCGGCTGTGGCGAAGTGTGGCGGCCTTTCTTCCTGCGGCCTGTCTTTTCTTTCTCTTCAGCTGTCACACCGCGGTTGTCGCGAAGCGTGGTAGCTTTCCCTCCTGCAGCTGTCACGCCCGGCTTTGGCTGCTGCTACTGCAGCTGCCTTCCTCAGCTGTTGCGCTCTCTCACCTGCTCCTCTTTGTCGCCTTTTCAAGCGGTTTGATCCACCACGCTGTGTGTGGGCATGGACCCCCTGCTGGAGTTGCATGGGCAATCTGTATGCCCCGCTTTCCGCCGTCGACACCACTTTCGCACCGCGTGTTGGGCATGTGTGTTCCACCGTGCGGCAAATGATCGCCCCGTGGCGTGCTCTGAAGAACTTGCCGCAAACGTTTCTGTGGTTGACCTGCCCATCAGCAAAACGGGCACGCATACATGATACGTGGCGCATCGCTGCTGCTCGCGGTGATCTGTCCATTGCAGACCTCAAATCAGTGGCCGCAAACGCTCCGGTGATTGACAAGACCATCCGTGACGGTGCTCCTAATTTTTCCTTGGCAGAATTGGCTGGTATAGACCTTGTAACTCGGTTTGGCATTTCCGGTTTGAACACCGTTGCTTCCTGGAAGTGCTTGACTGCCAGCCAGCAGCTTCCCTGGAAGTGGCTTTTGTTTCTGTGCGTACCGCGTCCGCTCTTGGCTCTCGCGCAGTTGCCGCATCATGTCCCGTTCTGTCCGCCCATGCGTGCGTGGCACGGGCTGCTTCGCTGGGTATATCATGTCTTTGCCATTGCTGCTCTCGCCCGTGCCGGTCTGTGGCGCCGTCTCCCTGGCCTTTTTTGGCTGTGCCAATCGGGAGGCAATGAGCCGATCAACTTCTTCCAATGCATTTGTTTTCCCATAGCCATTCAAAAGTTCATGAAAATAATTCAACCGACTGCCCCCACCTTCTCCGACTTTACGGGTACAGCACGCAGCGGGCACACAGTCCATCATGCCGACGACGACAGCTCGGTACACTCAGATGCATTGCAATTGTCTAACTTAATTTTGATTGAAGGCTTTAAAAACGAGTCAGATTTGCTGTAGTATGCTGTAGTATAAAATGTTGCAACATCTTTATTTATGTCAGCCAGACCATGGGTTATTCTAACTTTTTAAAACTTGAAAAAAAAGCGCCAAAAAAACACAAAAGCAAAGGAAAAACCAAAAAGCAAATCAGCAAAATCCAAAAAACACAAAAGCAAAATAAAAGGAAAAAAAGGAACAAAAGGAAAGACAAAAAGCAAAAAAAAACAAAAAAAGAAAGGAAAGACAAAAAGCCAAGAAAAAAAAAAGTACAAAAAAGGAAGGAAAAACAAAAAGCACAGAAAAAAAAAAAAAACGAAACAAAACAAATACAATCAATTCTCAAAAATCATGAATTGCTTATTCGAATGAATTTTGAATTTGAAAAACTCATAGAGAGATTGTGTTTCTAGTGTTTTTACATTGTTGCCCCTTTTGTTTTCCTTTTTTCCCTTTTTTGTTGCTTTTGTTTTTTTCCACCCATTTTTCCTTTTCTCCTTTTTGACTTTCCATTTTTACCCCATTTAGTTTGCTTCCTGTTTTTTCAGTTTTGAAGTTTTGCTTTTTGATTTTCCATGTGTTTTCCTTTTTCTTTGTTTTTTTTCAAGTTTATAAATCATTAGAATAAGCTATAGAGGTGAACAAAATCTTTATACATCTCCCACTGCTCCTTCTCCTCCCGTCTTTGTGCGTATAAGGCCACATTCAGACCCCTTTCAGAGCCATAGATTTGTTTGCATACAAAAAGTAACTATATGTTTTGAAATCATGATGGATCATAACCCGGAATCCACCGATTTAAAAAGCAACAATGGAAAATTAACAGTAAATGCTTGTTTGTTTGGCGGCTTCATATAGTCAGACTGAAAAGTCATAGCAAGCCACAAATGTCACAACGAACTGCAATGCCCCGTATACAGGGGGTCGGCGGCACCCGGGCGTCAGCCCATTCTATAAGAGATACTAAGAAATACTAAGAGAGACTGAGAGATACTAAAACATACTAAGTATAAGAGATACTAAGAGATACTAAGACATACTAAGACCTACCAAGAGACTAAGAGTCTAAGAGCTGATCTTCTCTTGGCTTTTCAGTTGAGATTTGATGAGTTTTCCCGACTCCTAAACGACATCCGACATCCAGCCTCAAGCTCAGTCAACAGAGCGGCCAAGTCTCGTCATGGTTGTTTTTGAAAGTTGCCCATGTAGCCCCAATGCGGTTCCACTGACCAAGCAAGTCCTTCAGAATCTTCGGAATGTTCAGACCCAGAATGACAGGGGGACCCAGATGTGTCCCTTGCTTCACACTTCACAGATCTTCACAGATGTTCACAGTCTTGACCTTTGGCAAACTACGACCCATGATTCTTGATATTCTTTGGTGCTACTTGGCACCCCTGCCAGTTGTGTCATCAACTCTCGGGCCATGTGTCCCATGCATCGTGTGACAAGGAGGGAGGGAGGGAGGGAGGGAGGGAGAGAGAGAGAGAGAGAGAGCGAGCGAGCGAGCGAGCGAGAGCAGCGAGAGCAGCGAGAGGAGCGAGAGGAGCGAGAGGAGCGAGAGCAGCGAGAGCAGCGAGAGGAGCGAGAGGAGCGAGAGGAGCGAGAGGAGCGAGAGGAGCGAGAGGAGCGAGAGGAGCGAGAGGAGCGAGAGGAGCGAGAGGAGCGAGAGCGAGAGGGAGAGCGAGAGGGAGAGGGAGAGGGAGAGGGAGAGCGAGAGGGAGAGGGAGAGCGAGAGGGAGAGCGAGAGGGAGAGGGAGAGGGAGAGGGAGAGCGAGAGGGAGAGAGAGAGGGAGAGGGAGAGGGAGAGCGAGAGAGAGAGAGAGGGCTTGCACACTACCATCTTTGATATGTCAAGGTCAAGACTGAGTGCGCTGTCTGTAAAACTCATATTGCAAAAGTGTAGGAAGATTAGGAAGTATATGAGAAGCCTCAGCTTCGCTTCTTGGGATTTGGCGTACACACAAACACGCAGCTTCGTACCAGAGGCCAAAACATAAGTATCATCATGTATCAACTATCCATCCTCTGATGAATGGGCTGTCTATATCTATCTATCTATATATATATATAATATATATATATACATACATACATAGAATCTCATAGAATCTCATAGAATCTCATAGAATCTCATAGAATCTCATAGAATCTCATAGAATCTCATAGAATCTCATAGAATCTCATAGAATCTCATAGAATCCCATAGAATCTCATAGAATCCCATAGAATCCCATAGAATCTCATAGAATCTCATAGAATCTCTCAATCTCGTTTCCATTCGTTTCTGCATCTCTGAACAAACTTTGGATGTGGCCAAACTCCTCTCGCTCATCGATGATAGCTGCAAAACCACTACCACCATCCTGGGCAAAAATCAATGTCTCAAAAACAGTTGACCGAATTCTTGGGGCATCTTGGGACTGTCCAGAACTGATCCCTTGATTCGGATCAACAGGACCTTACCTTGCCTCATGTTAAGCCCTCCAAAACTTCAGTCCAAATTTATCCAAATTTCACACATATCGACCGCAGGATGCCAAAGGGAAAAGGCTAACGCTCAGGGCTTAACAATTGCAGAAAGAGTCTTTCAGTTGCTGGTGCGCCGTCTCGAATTCCTGTTCAGCCGATGAGAGCTGTCTTCCAACATCCTTAGACCAGGACGGTGAGCAAAGGATTTCCACAAGACAAGCTACTCAGCATGAGCGGCAGAAACTTGATGAAAATGCTAGAATCATAGAATCATAGATACTCAATGATGTCCAAAAATACTCATCACAGGTCATGTCATGACAGCATGACATGTAAGGACAAACCAAATGCCAAAGCTGAGAAGCTTTGAATTTGGTGTCTAGAAATGTCTAGAAACGCACGAAAATCAGAAGGGAGTTCTTTTGGCAACGACTGCTATCTTGAAATTCAAGATAAAATGCACGAAGTGACATCAACAGCTGGGATCCAAGTCTCAAAGCGTTCTGCCATAGCCTCCTTGTAGACTTTTTTGGCCAGAACCACTTGCCACATCGCAACTCGAACTCTTTGGCCAGGCCATTCTGGTTCAAGCTCAAGTGCCTCCGCAGACGCAAAATATGCAAACGCTGTGCCAAAAAAACATCGCCGCTCAAATGTTGGGAGGCTCGCGCCTTTGAATTTCAACATAGTTTAGACCAACCAAAACGCCCAAAGGGGTAGAGTGGGCCATGCTTGTACGATCGAAATGCATCGTTGGCTTTCAGTCTCAAGGGTTGATGTAGTGGTAACAATAGATCAAGAACAGTTCCATTTTTTCCGGCATTTTACTTTAGTTTCCAGATGTTTCCAGTTTGCGCATGTGGAAGTTTTCTTGTGTATCATGTGTTCTGCAAGAGTCCAAGGGCCTTGTCCGAGTACGAGCGCAAGAGACCTTTGGCCTGAGCTATGATCGAAGTCTCCTGGGGCTCCACCTCATGGTGAGACGAGTCAAAATCTGGAAAGTTGAAGCAGGACGCTTTAGAATACTTCAAACATCTTCAAACTTTCTCATGAGAGATATAAGAATTGGATAAACATGAATTAAACATCATGAAACTACCATAAGTTCAAGTGATTTCAAATGCACATATGTCACATCTGTGCATCTTCACCCCTCTCCACCTATCTCCATCCCTCCGTCAAGGAACCATTTGATAAGTCGCGTCCGCTTCCAGGAAGGTTTCCACCAGGGGTTGCAACTGGTTGATGATTCGGTTGAAGAGTGCCTGACCACTTGAGCGGCAAATGTAACGAATAGGAAGCTGTTCGAATAGAATCAAGATGAATCAAGATGAATCAAGATGAATCAAGATGAATCAAGATGAATCAAGATGAATCAAGATGAATCAAGATGAATCAAGATGAATCAAGAGAACAAATTCGAAGAGTGCCCCCTTTGACATCATTCAAATGCCAGTTGAAAACAAAACAGTAGGACGTAGGTGGACATAGTATGACCAGTTGGAGTTCAATCTGGCCCCTAGGGCCCATGATCTGTGACCTGCGTAGGCTGGACTGGCACAAAAGGATGTGGTGAACCCATGATGAGGCGGTCCATGGAATCTCTCAAGGCAGTCATTTCACCAGTGACGGTCTGCGAGATCAAGGCGGTCATGGCATCCTCAGCCAGACCTGCGACAGTAGCCTTTCTTCGGCGCATAAAACACCTTCCGCACAACTGTATAGTATGGTGTCTTTTAAGCAAAACAAACGTATACAAACAGTAAAACCTCATGGGCCCAAACATGTCCAATTATGGATGAGAGTAGCATTACAGTGATGAGTGGGACTAGCTTGCAGCCATTCGCTTTCGAATCATCGCTTGGAGTCCAGACATATGTGAATTTTAATTTAACATATAATTTCATAACATTTCATATAATCTCCGTGATTCACTCCTGGTCCATCCTGGTCCATCCTGGTCCATCCTAGCAACCTTGGCCGCTCTCATGTTCGCATGACCTTCGCATGACCTTCGCATGTCGTTCACATGTCGTTCGCATGTTGCGATCGCCTGCCAGCACGGTGACCTCCGACATCAGCAGCTCCCAATCGCCTTTGGCCAAGCTGATGTTCCCGCAACTGGCTGGCTGTCCTGGCAACATCTAACATCCAGGAACCAAGGCTACCAAGGCTACCAAGGCTACCAAGGCTACCAAGGCTACCAAGGCCATGGGGAAGTATGGCCAACTGGAAGCTGAATCTTCATTTCGATACTTAATTTTTCCCGAGAGCGCCTGAGCGCAGGGTTCTTCCAATAGTGGGGGTCTGTCTCTCATCTTCTCATCTTCACATCTTCTCATCTTCACATCCTCACATCTTCACATCTTCTCATCTTCACATCTTCTCATCTTCACATTTTCTCATCATCTTCACACATTCACATCCTCACATCTTCACATCTTCTCATCTTCACATCTTCTCATCTTCACATCTTCTCATCATCTTCACATCTGCTCATCTTCACATCTGCTCATCTTCACATCTTCTCATCCTCACATCTTCACATCTTCTCATCTTCACATCTTCACAGGTCTTCACATCTGCTCATCTTCACATCTTCTCATCCTCACATCTTCACATCTTCTCATCTTCACATCTGCTCATCTTCACATCTTCACATCTTCACATCTGCTCATCTTCACATCTTCTCATCCTCACATCTTCACATCTTCACATCCTCACATCTTCACATCTTCTCCTCTTGCCTTCTTGCCCTCTTGCCCTCTTGCCCTCACATCTTCACATCTTCTCCTCTTGCCCTCTTGCCCTCTTGCCCTCTTGCCCTCTCCTTCTTTTCTATTTCTCTTCTGAAGGCGGGGGCAGGGGCAGTGCCAACGAGACGGCACGAAACGCAACCTTTTCGCACGAAATGAGGTTCGATCGCCAAAAACTGAGGTAAAATTGCGATTTCAAGGTGTCCCGCGCAACCCTTTCGCACGAAATGAGGTTCGATCGCCAAAAACTGAAGAAAAATTGCGATTTCAACTTGTCCCGCACAACCCTTTCACACGAAATGAGGTTCGATTGCCAAAAAACTGAGGTAAATTTGCGATTTCAAGGTGTCCCGCGCAACCTTTTCGCACGAAATGAGGTTCGATCGCCAAAAACTGAGGAAAAATTGCGATTTCAACTTGTCCCGCACAACCCTTTCACACGAAATGAGGTTCGATCGCCAAAAACTGAGGTAAAATTAGGATTTCAACTTGTCCCGCGCAACCTTTTCGCACGAAATGAGGTTCGATCGCCAAAAACTGAAGTAAAATTGCGATTCCAAGTTCCTCCGCGTAACGTGTTCGCACGAAACGAGGTTCGATCGCCAAAACTGAAGTGAAATTGTAATTTCTCTTGTCTAATCGCGACCCTTTCGCATGAGATGAGGTTCAATCGCCCAAAACTATAGCAAATTGCGATTTCCTGTGCGTAAAAGCGTCTCTATGTAAACGTGTCTGTGTGTAAAAGCGTCTGTGTGTAAAAGCGTCTGTGTGTAAAAGTGTTAGTTTGTAAAAGCGTCTGTGTGTAAAAGCTTTTGTGTGCAAAAGCGTCTGTGTATAAAAGCGTCTGTGTGTAAAAGCGTCTGTGTGTAAACGCGTCTGTGTGTAAAAGCGTCTGTGTGTAAAAGGGTCTGTGTGCAAAAGTGTTAGTGTGTAAAAGCGTCTGTGTGTAAAAGCTTTTGTGTGCAAAAGTGTCTGTGTGTAAAAGTGTTTGTGTGTAAAGGCGTTTGTGTGTGAAAGCGTCTGTGTGTGTGCAAGCGTCTGTGTGTAAAAGCTTTTGTGTGCAAAAGTGTCTGTGTGTGTGTGTCAAAGTGTTTGTGTGTAAAAGCGTCTGTGTGTAAACGCGTCTGTGTGTAAAAGCGTCTGTGTGTAAAAGCGTCTGTGTGTAAAGTATTAGTGTGTAAAAGCGTCTGTGTGTGTAAAAGCGTCTGTGTGTGTAAAAGCGTCTGTGTGCAAAAGTGTCTGTGTGTCAAAGTGTTTGTGTGTAAAAGCGTCTGTGTGTAAAAGCGTCTGTGTGTAAAAGGGTCTGTGTGTAAATGTGTCTGTGTGTAAAGTATTAGTGTGTAAAAGCGTTTGTGTGTAAAAGTGTTAGTGTGTAAAAGCGTCTGTGTGTAAAAGTGTCTGTGTGTAAAAGCGTCTGTGTAAAAGCGTCTGTGTGTAAAAGCTTCTGTCTGTAAAAGCTTCTGTGGGTAAAAGCTTTGTGCGTAAAAGAGTCTGTGTAAAAGCAACAGTGTAAAAGCGTCTGTGTGTAAAACTGTCTGTATGTAAAAGCGCCTGTGTGTAAAAGTGTCTGTGTGTAAAAGTGCCTTGTGTGTAAAAGCGTCTGTGTAAAAGTGTCTGTGTGTAAAAGCTTCTGTGTGTAAAAGCTTCTCTGTATAAGGGGTTCTCTGTGTAAAAGCTTGCTCTGTGTAAAAGCTTCTGTGTGTAAAAGTGTTTGAAATGCAAACTATTGTCTTGTACTTGTGCTATATTGTCTTGATACTCCTCTTCTCGACTGCCTATAACACATCTTTTATATATTGTTTTGTAACATGGTGTCTCCATACTAACAAGAGAAGACCCTGCTCCTCTACGCTCTCGGGCCATCTGTCGTCTAGTTCATTTGGGGATTTAATATGATTTAATATGATTTAATATGATTTAATATGATTTAATATGATTTAATATGATTTAATATGATTTAATCATTGAATCGTATTCAATCATATCCAATCTTTCTCTTGAATTTAGGACCTTGCAGGCTTTGCACTCCCGGTGTCCTTGATAGAAATGGTAAATGTCACTAGAAGATGATGCCATTGCAGCAACGCCTGCAGGACTGACTTGATTCACGATGCTCACGGCATCTGATTGGTTGCTCACGATCTGGAAACACGCTCGCTCCAACTGGTAGTAGTTGTTCATCACTTCTGCCAAACCACCTCAAACCGAAGCAGCGTCTCCAACAGAAGGATTTCATCAGACTTCTGACTTCAAGGGTGGATTCACACTCTGCTACATGACTACACCTAAAAGCCGATAAGCATATGACACCAAAACACACTAAAAATAAATTAAACAACACCTCAATAATCCAAAGCTTCCTGCTGCGTTTCCAGCCACGGACGATGCACAAATCTGTGATTTTCTGCAAGGCCATTCGTTCATCTGTCGCTGGAGCTCCCATAATCAGCTCCCGGCGAAGTGAACGGAAGGCCTGCGCCGTGGTATTCAACTCCTGCGTTGAACAGAAACACGGACAGGGTTTCATCAAATGACTGGCAGGGGCCGTAATGTTCAGGTCTGACTCACGCTCCGACTAAGTAGTGACTAACGGGACTAACGCTTAACTGCATCGACTGCATCTGAGCTCAACCAATCGATGCAGTATGATGCAGTATTGCTAAGTCCAATCTCCTCGGCTGGTATTGCTCCAAACAGGACCTTGTACACCTGGATGGGCAAGTTGTGAAACTGAAATTGTTGCCTCGTCGAGCCGGAGATTTCCACAGGCTCCGTGCGTCCCACAGTAAGACTGGAAGTTACAAGATCTTTCAAGTGCCCATAAGTGCCTGGAAAGGGGGGAAAGAGCAGTGGGCTACTTTGAAATATTGCTCAGAGCCACAGCTGCAACATATTAGAAAATTTATTGACAGGAAACTCTGCTTGCACATACCCGCACCCTTCTCCAAGCAGCGCCTGTGGGTAAGATCCAGGAGTCTTATCTGTACAGTGCTGCCTGCTGCAGCCCCAGCTTGCACTTGTAAATCCTGAGGGGCGACAGAAATCGCAGCAAAAACCCCGAGAAGTTTTTTCTGAATTGTCCATCTCGATCCAAATATCTTTCACTTGACGGGAATCTCACGGGAACTGGGAGACTTTCAGTCGAGCGTCCATGACGTCGTTCAAATCCTGTAGCAAAGAACTTTGCAAACGGATCTGCAGCGCCACATCCACCTCGCCAAGGGGGAACCCACGGTTAAACAATTTTGAAGCAACCGGGATTTTTGATTCCTGGATACATGTGTAAACAAGTCAAACAGCTTCGATTATCTGCTGTTCTAACAAGTCTTCTTTTTTTGCAAATCTTCGACTTGTTAGACTCGTGTTAGACTCGTGTTAGACTCGTGGACTCCTTAGACTCAGGTCTCGCCTCTGGGATGGTTGTTTGCCGCACAGCTTCTTCTAAACCCACCGAGAAGGTGTTCCACATGTTGGTCACCGAAATGAATTTGTCAAGCATCTGCTGGGTTGGAGGTGCCGGCCTCGAATTCAAGGAAAATCCACCGGAAAGATAGAGGAAAGATGAGCAAAGTGCTTTGGTTATCTTTAGTTGATGTATTTGCATCGATGTGCATAGCATGTCCTTTAGAATCAACGAAACGATACAAAGAGATACAAAAAGCAAGTACAGTTGGCTGTTCGTAGTGCAGTTGCGCGGCTTGTTCTCCAACTTCCGGCCCTGCACCAAGTCTTGAAGCAGCTGTGATTGCTCGGCCACAAGGACCGACAGCTCGACTTTGCCTCGTCCCAGAATGTCTCAGAGATATCAGACACTATACGTAAATTATAAGACTCTCCCAGACTTTCACAGCCTTTCACGGTGTTTCCACGTTCACAAACAAGTTTGACTTTCAAGGCTCCAACAGGGAGCGCTTTCTTCTTGTTCTGGTACCTGTCATATCGTAAGCCATACCTGTATGGCCCTGTCATGGCTACCCCGTACCCTTCATC
Organism: Cladocopium goreaui; assembly: GCA_947184155.2. Classification (NCBI taxonomy): domain Eukaryota; class Dinophyceae; order Suessiales; family Symbiodiniaceae; genus Cladocopium; species Cladocopium goreaui. Next base: position 975,416 of record CAMXCT020006589.1, read on the forward strand.
GCTTTGATGATGGGATGCAGCATCTTCAAGCCACCTGCACCAAGGCACTTGCTTGGGCGGCCAAGCCATTCGCAATCTGCCTGGGCGCAGTCGAGGACCAAATGCAAAATTGATAAGGCTTTGCTATGAGGAAGCTCAAATGAGTCAAGCAGTTTTCTCCTTGCACCTTTGCCTTGATATTCCTTGTATTTGTTCTACGAGTCGATCAGGAATTGAAATAGAGCCCACTGACACTCACTCGATTGGATGTGCACCCCGTCAAGTTGCATATAGTGCCGCATAGCTTCAGTGACACCAATTCGAGAATTCGCAATGCCTCGGTTGCCAGGTGGAAACTCCAATTTCGCCACGAAACTCCTGGAGACTTCTTCAGATTGGAATAGTTAAGAATGAGGTAGTAGTACCTCCAAATAGGTAGTTAAGAAATGTTAAGAATATGAAGTGCCTTCCTGTGTGGCAGTTTGCTTCCAAATACAGCTTACGCAACACTTCTGCACCTGGGTTTTTGACTTGCATGGAATGAATACCCCAGGTCTTACTCACATCTCAGGTACATGTTCTGAATTTGGCGTCTTGGTCTCCGAATCTCCTTGGCATTGCTTGCTTTCGCTACTTCTTTGTGCCTAGAAAATTCGTTGTGGCATGTCAATCTTGGTGCCTTGGCTATCCAAACCAAATGGTAGCTATACACTGTTCCTTATCTGCTGCGCATATATCCTTCAGTAATATGTGTCACGAAAAGTGCTTACACGCTTACACGACCTTGCCAAACTCAGGTTTTAGTTTTTACTAAAAAACAGCTCAAGATGCCAACATCCTGAATAAACATGTAAGGGAGGGATCTTCAGGCGCAATTGTCCAAAGCCCTCGAGCTGCAATATCTAAGTATGCTGCGATCTCAAGATGATAGAAAATTGAGCATCAAAATACTAGGCACGTGCTTTAGTTGCAGCTGTATTCACTATCTACTAGCTTAGACATCCTCAAGCCACCTGGTCACTTGGGAACAATATAGCAACACATGAGCACAATATGAGCCGCATGGTCAGTTGGCATTCGTCTTGCAAGACTTTCTGGTCAAAACTAGCGTGAGTGAGTCCTGTAAGTCCTGTGGCCTCTGCTTGCAACTCCTACTTGCGACCCAGTCGTGAGCCAGAGAGACTTACGAAAGGGGAGTTTTGAGCTTGCCGCCAGTGGACAGTTTTGCAAGGCATGGTGCCACTAGTAAGAACATTGGCACTGCTGCGCCTATTTGTTCGCTTGTGCATTTGCTTTTGGAGAGAAATTGTCTGAACTGCACCGAGACACATTCGGTCAGTGCCAGCCATTCACCTGACAAGCAGGCTTCTGATTGAAAGTACAAGAGGACAAAAATTGCTTAACATCCGATCATCCGCATTCGCTAGAAATCCTGGGTTGGGAAACGCTGAGTTTCTCCGCAAATCAGCATTTAGATCAAGACAAACGGCAACCGCAGTTACCTCTTTCTTAATCCACGTGACCAAATGAACAATTATCCCGGCAAGAGGCCCCAAACAGTGTGCAGTTAGGGTTCTAAAGAGCAAAGAGCAAGGTGGAAAGGACCTAAAATCATCAGTGGCTGCAAGCTAGCAGGACAAGAGCGACCCTAATAGTGAGAAGAAGAGATACCAGATCAGATTCTGCAAGTTCCCTGTGTGAAGATCTCAGTAGAAGATCGTGCGCAAGATCTCCTTGAGATGTTCTCTGTAGAAGCTGCTGTGCAAGATCCCTGTGTAAGGCTATGTGTACAAGGTGTCTATAGGAGATCTCCACAGAAGATCTTTTTGAGGGATCTCAAAGTAAGATCTCTGTTCAAACTATCAATAAATGATCTCCGAGCAAGACCTTTGCTCTCTTCAGCAGGTCTCTGCGCAAGATCTCCAAAAGAGGTCTCCTGGCAAGACCTTTGTACAAACTCTCTAAAAGAGCTCTTTCTGCACAGATCTCTTGAAGAGGTCTCTTGGCAAGACCACTGGCCAAGATATCTATACGAGATCTCTCAGCAAGATCTCTTTACGAGATCTCTGTACAAGCTCTCTATAACAGCCCTCTTGGCAAGTTGTATGTAAGAGACCTCTTGGCAAAATTTCTGCAACAGATCTCCACGCAATGTCTCTGTACAAGGTCTCCAGAACAGGTGTCCTGGCAAGATCCCTGTACAAGATCTCTATAAGAGGTCTCTTCGCAAGACTCTGAAAGAGATCTCTCTATAATTAATTTCACCAAACCACCGCTAATTCTTATTTTTTTTAAACTTGAAAAAAAGCACGAAAAATGAAAAAAAAAATGGAAAAACCAAAAAGCAAATCAGCAAAATCCAAAAAACACAAAAGCAAAATAGAAGGGAAAAACAAGGGGAAAAAAAGGAAAGACAAAAAGGGGAAAAAATGGGAAAAAAAATGGACTTGTCCATTTGCATTTTTTTTGCTTTTATTTGTTTTTTCGATTTGCTTTTTGTTTGCTTTTTTTTGTTTTTATTTTGTTTTTTCCAGGCAAAAAGCCCCCCCCAAAAAAAAGCAAATAAAAGCCAAAAAAAAGAAAAAAAAACAAATCGAAAAAGCAACAAAAATGCAAATGGACAAGTCCATTTTTTCCCATTTTTTCACCCTTTTTGACGTTCCTTTGTTTTCCCATTTATTTTGCTTCCTGTTTTTTTTTCGGTTTTGAAGTTTTGCTTTTTGATGTTCCATGTGTTGTCCTTTTTTTTTGCTTTTTTTCAAGTTTAAAAAACATTAGAACTAGCGGGAGAGGAGAACATAACTCTATAAGAGACTTTCACAGAAGATCTCTGTGAGGGACCTCAAAGCAAGATCTCTGTTCAAGCTCTTATAAAAGATCTCTGAGAAAGATCGCTGCTCTCTTCACCAGGTCTCTGTACAAGATCTCTATAAGAGGCACCTGGCAAGATCTCTGTGCAAGATCTATAAGGGCTCTGTTGGCAAGACCTCTGTAAGAGGTCTCTTGGTAAGATCTCGGAACAAGATCTCCATAAGAGGTCTCTCGGGCAAGATCTCTGCACGAGCTCCCCGTAAAAAGTCTCGTGGCAAGATTCCTGTATTAGATGTTTCGTTTTGTGCGAGCCTCCGCAATCGAAATGCAGATGGACATGTCACATGAGCCAGATTGTGTGAGATTTACAAGAAAAATGCCGGGCACTAATCCTGCGACACCCGTTGTGTGCGAGCCTGCGCAGTCGACATGCAAGTGGACATTTGACCAAAGCCATTTTGTGTGGACATTTACAGGAAAAGTGCCGGACGCTAATGCCGCGACACCCGTTTTGTGCGAGCCTGCGCAGTCGAAATGCACATGGACATTTCACAAGAGCCATTTAGTGCTGAAATTACAGGGAAATGGCCGGACACGCCGGATACCACCTCGACTGAACACCAAGCCTTAACACTTACCGTAAGAACCCCTCAGTGTGGCCACACTGTTTGGGGAGAAAATTCAAAAACCGCGACTTGTTGTTGCTTTATCAAGTTCAGTGCAGTACTGAGAATTGGAATGTGCAGAACCCACGAAGTAAAACACTCTGCAGGCACCAAAATGTTTTTCTGTTCTGTCCATTCCAAATCATTCCAATAAGAACGCTTTTCTAAACTACGAGCAGGAGGCCCCGTACGTCAACAGAGTCAGTGCAAAGAGGCTGGCGAAATCTGTCGACTCATGGCTAAAGAGTCTGCAACCTGAATTGAAATTCTCCGAGTTGCTCTCTGTGATGCTTTCCAGCGGATTGCATGATGCTGTATCCTGACGATAGAACACAGGAGCATCCCGCCCTTCTGAGCGATTTGGTATATGTCCACATCATTCCGTATCTACATATGTCTGACATAGCTTTCATGCAGAAAGGCCCGTACTATGATGAATGGAAAAATCCATCTGCTGCTGAGCTGCGTTGCTGAAGAGCGCCACAGCAGCGGCCATGCTTTGGAAAAACGGATCCGTCAAGCCTCAGCAATTTTTGGTGTTCAACCTGGCCTAGGAAATTGTCACAGCCATGACAAACCATCAAGGACAAGAGGATGACATAATGACAAAGAATTGAATATGGATGAATAAAGCCTATATATATATTGTTTTCTTATACGCCCGTATTTATATATATATATTTATATAATTATATATATAATTATACAAATATATATATATATACATAGAAATGGATAGAGTAGAAATCAGTAGACTATAGTAGAATAACTGTTTGGGAATCGACGTGACAAACTTCCAGACTTGATAACGGCTAACGTGCTCAAGTCATTGCAAGTCTTTAAGAAAAAATCCAAGCACCAAATGCCAAATGCACCAAAACGAAAAGATTGAAAGAGCGTGTAAGGCCAAGGCATGTGACAGATGTGACAGGTTGAACCTGGGAAACCAATGAAAACCATAAGTTTTCCATATGCCAACACCAAATGCTAGGCGTAAATAGCCGTAAAACATGTCGTGTGGAGCCCAGTTGCTGGCGAGATCGGACGCAACCCGTGCAGCTACGGAGGAGCTTTCTTGAATTGTTGGTGCATTGGTAATTTCGCGGATGTAGGGCCGAACCTGTCGGAAGTAGAAGCTCACCTCACCCATCTGGTGCATCGTACACATGGATCCTTGGACATCGACTGGAAATGGACAATGGGATCCGACCACGGCTCAGCCCGAACTGGTGTTGGATTGGAAGGTCGGCATGGTCACCATCACTGTAAGAGAGAACACTCCATTGTCAAATCAAGTCGTGCTTGAGCGTTCTACGCCATGTTGCAGAACAACTGTGAAGGGTCTACACCTGTTTTCTTGAAAATGATCTTGCCCACATCTGTTTCTTCAAATATTGAAGCACATCACAGAGGTCAGGAGTCATGATTCTAACAAGCTGCCAACGATCTTTCACAAAGTGGCCACTTCCATAAAAATCTGTGACACAACAAGATCTCGCAACACGTGAGTTGGTTTCAAGCTCTCAACTCAAGGCCAAACCTCTCAATCTTCCGAGATTTTCCAAGATTCGCAGTTGGGGAATTCCGACTGCCGGGATGCCGAACACGAGTCCCTCCTGTGTCTCTTCAAACAGAGATGCCACTGATGTCAGTGTTGCTCTCGTCTCTGATACCAAGACCTTCAAGACACCCGTCTTCGAAAGTCATGATGTGTTGTGGCCACCCCAAATCCCCAAAGTGTTAGAACATGTCAGAACCAAACTGCAGAACCTTGCCAAGTCACTCCGAGGGCAATGATCAAAGCTTCTTTGCACATCCTTTGGATCAGCATCCGCTGACGCCCAGCAATATCGACCAACAAACCATTCCTGACACTTCTCAAATCTACTGGCGCGCCAAAATCAAGCAACATCTATTGAAATAATTGAAATATCTGTTCTTTCAAAAAGAAAGGGCGAAAACGTACTTCGAGATCATCCAGGGCTCAAATGTGCACCAGCAGTTGAAGCAGCTTCACCCCAAGCATCGACGACAGCTTGTGCTGACATCCTGAACTGGAAACAAACAGAGAAGCGGT